>JAKSZT010053766.1:7756168-8118711 GCA_026826555.1 Tolypeutes matacus | reverse complement strand
TCCTTTTATTTTCGAGGTGAAGGATTTCTTTATATATGCAGGATATTAGGCTCCTATCAGATATATGGTTGCCGAATATTTTTTCCCATTGGGTAGGTTGCCTTTTTATTTTCTTAATAACATCCTTAGAGGTGCAGAAGTTTTTAATTTTGAGGAGATCCCATTTATCAATTTTTTCTCTTGCTGCTCGTGCTTTGGCTGTGAAATTCATGAAACCATTTCCCATTACAAGGTCCTATAGATGCTCCCTACATTATCTTCCAAGGTTTTTATGGTTTTGGCTCTTATATTTAGATCTTTGATCCATCTTGAGTTGAATTTATGTGATTATTTTTTTAAATAGAGTTGCTGCTTATTTCAAATTAACTAGTGCAACACAACCTTATATATAAAATCACTGACTCTCTGAGGTTTTAATCACCTGAACTGCAAATGCACATTGATTTATGGAGCAAGATTTCTCTAGATTTTTCTTTAAATTTCTTACATTATGGACAACCTTTAATTTATATTTACTAAATTATATTCATTCATTACATTTATAAATTAAACTTATATTAATAATATATATTTAAATTGTACTTTTAAAATATATTTATTAAATTTACTAAATTTCACATGTAAGTACATTTTTTATATATTTTAATATATTGATAAAATATATTTAAATAACTTGTGTTGTCTGATCATCTTTAGCTATATACATTTTTATGTATATTTAACATGAATATTTACAGAAATATCCATTATCTGTTAAAAGCACAAATATAATGAAGGCTAATTTGTCTTCCTTAACACTCAAATTCTACCATTTGATCTTTTCTTTTTCTACACAAGCGAGTTACACAAAACATTTTGGACAGAATTTATACTTTTTCCCCCTCGTCTTTTCTAACTACCTTCTCTGTGTTCTCATTATCCTTGTCTCACTATATCCACTTCAAGTTCATTGTCTCTACCATTTAGTTCTGATCTGCTACTTGAAGAGTTTCTCATTCTTTAATGGCTTCAAATTTTTAAATCTCAAATTGTGCATGTGTGCTGATAATTGTGTATATATGTAAATAATTAATCAGGTGTTATCTTAAGACAAGCCTTTTTCTACCCATTTGTTTGATACCTCCATTAGATTGTAAATATTTGCAAAGCAGTTGTTCTCAGTAAAAATTTGGTAACACTCATCTGAATATATATATTAATGCCTATTTTCTGTAAAGCTCTTTAGGGCTGAAAAAATATTATCCAAATTGTCATTTTGATAGCTAAATCAATTCTCCCTACCTTTCCTTTTACTTTCTATCACATTCTTCTACTTTATATTCTTCAAAGCAGGTACCAGTACCTTCATTTTGTAAGTTCATTTGTTGTGAATATATATGAATAAAGTGAATGTCAAAATATTTTATCCTTTTAAATATATTGCCTGTTTCATAATCAAAAATACCAAGAAGCTTAGAAAGTTGAAGAAGGATATAAAGGAATGAGAGTGAGACATGTGAGACATGTCAATTGTAGGAGTTAGGAAGTCCAATGTAGGTCTAGAAGTTCTTCTATTAGGAAGAAATGTTAGCCAAAAGTTGTAATATTTGTTAAAAACAATTGGCCTTAGAAGCCTAACTAGCAATATTATGGATATTCCAATACCAGTATACAAATACAGGCATGAGGCACATGTGAATGCAATATTTAAAAATCCAGATTAGGAAGTGATTGATATCAGAGAAACTGGTCAGTAAGTAGCAAAACCCATCAGGTAGGAATATCAGATGCTTAGGACCATGTCATTAATCAGGGATTCCAGACATTAACTCAATCATAAAGAATGAAACAAGGAAACTGTTACTACCTCTAAGGAAAAAGTTAAAAATTAAAGTTCCAGGTAAAAATTAAACATCAGTTTATCAGAACTGGATTACCAGGTTAATAGTAGAAAATCAGCAATGGGATTTGTTACAGAAATTCCAAATATTAGATCTAGAATATACAGTGGATCATCTGCTCAGGATTAGAATTTATTCTCTTGACTTACAAAATAAGGTATAAGTAGAAAAAGACAGCAGATTTAGAAAACTGGTAGAGGTTGAACTAATTATAAATGTATTTATTAAAATCAATTGTTTATATATCGTATTATATTAAACATTATTTGCATCATGAAGTAATATAAATACATTTTGTAACTATATAATGGGTCAAATTAGCATACCATCTACATATTTATTGTCTTATCATGGTCATGATTTTCCCCATATCTAAGTAGCATTTGAAATATTATATATTATTTTTCTTTAAACTGAGTACATTTACAAATTTAAACAATTTTTATTAAAATGTGATATCACTACACCAAGGGAAAAAGCAATAGGAGGCATAATCTATTAAAAGTACTTCTACAAATGAATGTGTAAATTAGAACAATTTTATTAAATTTTCACTTGATCTATTCACTTGTCTGCATCTCCATGCCTATGTCTGCTTTTGCTCTGTTAAAAAAGAGATTAGCAAGTGCTTAAAAGGATACTAATGAGTTTCCCCTTTATGTAATCAGAAGTATTAAAAGGGAACAATTTCATAACTCTATAGCTCAAAGTTATTTAATACAATGACTGTTCAGTCCCTAATATCTTCTCAAAAATCACCAGACCCCCATTTTTAGCAGGAAGTCCATGGAGTGAAGACACCTCAGTGTAGAAAAACCTTAATCATTCTTGGTTCAAGGTAAAATGGATAACAGACAGAGAAAGGAATCCTATCCACAGATTGTCTACTCAACATTTTTCCAAACTTTAGCCAGATTCTTTCCAATAATTGGCTTTTAGTGTTATTGTCTTTATAATAAAAAAAGTCATATGTTGGCAAACATATTTAAATGCTTGTGTTTTTCCAGTTTTAGTACTAAAAATTATGTTTATAAATTTTTTTCTACCAAATCTCTCTCTTTCTCTCCCTTTTGCTTTATCTTCCTCTCTCTCTCTGTCTTTCACACACACACACACACACACACACACTCTTCTTCATGTATAGTCAAAAGTCTTAATTATCTATATGCATGTATATTTAGAAATAAGATTTTTAAATGCTCATATTTTATGTAACACATATTATTAAAATATGAGTTCATGTTTTCTAAATATAAACCCAGTGCCTTTATATAATAACTTTGCAGAATTTGCTAAAAAGTTACAGGTTGGAGGTAAATAATAACTTCTAATTCTGAAATATACTGATTCAATGTCATGGAAATGTGGGAAAATAGATACCCTATTTTGAAATAAAAAGTTTAGAAATCATTTTTCATTATTTTCTATTAACTTTAACCTGGAGATGTATTCAACTTTAGTCAGGAAATTCATCTTTGACCATTTTTCAAAGGTCTCTCTTTGTAGACATAAATAATTATTTCCAATTGGAATGAGGCTCACCTCTCCTATGGAAGACACCTGTCTGTGGTAACGAGGCTAAGCCCACAACTTCATTATTCACATGCCACATGGCAGATGGCAGATGACAATGACCTTTAGTCATTTTTTCCACCGAGAGATTAAAGTTAGCTCATAAATTGCCAATCTGCTGAACCATCTGGTCTTTCATGGTGGATTTTTTAAGTCATTCACATTGTTTAGGAAAATAATTTATTGACCACCTATGACCTATATATTGAAGACTGTCTTACAATGATAACCTGTAAGCTTTGGGGGATAATCAGTGGGAGGGTACCCTCAAGGTTCTCCATGCAAAATATGTGTAATATATCTTGTATATGTATAAATATAAGAATATTTACATTCTTTTTACTTTAGCTATTTTGGCATGTTATATATTTTCTGCTATGTGAGTGATATGATGATAGAGTATAAATGTGAGAAAGTTGAAATCAAATAGTGAACTACTTTTATTTAGAATTTTCCATAAATTTCCCTGAAATAATACTTGCCACATTGATTAGGTAATTTATACTTTTCTAGCACTTATCTACAAAGTTAAATGCATTTTGTTTTACTGTTGTTGTTTTAAAGTGAAATCAGCAGAATTTACATTAGAATTAAATACTCACCTCATAACATTGTAAATGGTAAACAATTTCATTAAGTCCTCACTCAGACTCCCATTTCATGAGGTAGATACTAATTTTCCACATTGTAAATATGAGGTGCTCTGAGAATAGTAGATTGCATTGACAGCAGCACTGATTGCTTGGCAATTTTATGGTTATGAACACACCATAATTGGTATTCACTCTTGTGAAATTTAAAGACTTTATAAATTCACCACTGTACAATGAAAAAATGTTATTTGTAATTATCTTAAAATAAATATGTTCTAAAAGTTGTATAATGTTACATCTTTGATAATTCATAGAAATAATATATCAAGCAATTGCTTTCTGAAAATAAGAAATTGTAATGATTACATTAAGAGATAGCCAACCCTTAATTTAAACCAACTGTTTCTTCAGCAAGCAGGCAGTATGGCATGTTTATTTACTTGTTTATTTATTTCTACTATTATTATTATAAGAAATTGTAATCATGAGCAGAAATAAAAAAAATTTTCCTTTTCTGTTTTGCTCTCTCTTTTTTTTTTAAATCACAACTCCATGGCTATTAAATTGGTGACAGTTTCTGACTTCCAGGAGCTTGCCAAAGGAGGGAAGTATAAGCATGGTACTTGACTTCTCTATTTTCTGGCATTCTTTCTGGAGACCACTATTCACTGTAATTATAGCAGTCTGAGAAGACTCTGTCCATCTGTCTCCACACTGTTAGGAAGATGCCACATCTGTGATTGCTGAAGAGGAAAGACAATGAGAAAAAGCATATAATAGCAAACTAAGATCGAGGGTAGAGGATTAAATAAAAGTTATAAAATGATATTTGACTAAAATGTTAACGTTTAGAAACAAGACTCTTTCCTATTAATCATTTTCCCTTTCAGCCTGTTTGTAAAGCAGTAAGGTGTCCTAAACTTCAGTCAGGCGACTGATTCACCTTCACACTTCACCTATCAACATAGTACCTAAAAAGTGTTTATTTACTCTTTCCCATTTAGTTGAATTGCTGTTTGAGATATGAACATTTTAATTTATGTTTTCTTAGTCTCTGGAAGATCAAACCACTTTCCACAGCTATAACTAAAATAAATATAAAAGTTTATATAGATATTGTTGTCTGTCAAAGGCTCTGGTCTGAGACCTTCTGTTTCTTTACCATAAAGGGGAATTATCAAGTAGTAGAGCCATATCAAATGCAAAGTATTCCCAAACTGTGACTCTCTCCTTGACTAATAAAGAAGAATGTAAATAGAAGTAAAAAGCAAATCATTTTCTCATTGCCTAGCTTAATGTCATTAGGTTCTATTGTTATGCACCACCTCAAATCATCTCACCAGATCCCATTTTGTTAAGTCTGGATTAGGAATTAGACTATAAAATCAGAAATATCTGGATTGAATCCCAGTTCTCCCATTTTCCAACTTCGTGTCTTTGTGCAACTCACAATTGCCGGACTCCCACTTTCTTACCTTATAATCTTTGATAACACTATTTAGATTAGAAAGTAACAGTGAGAACTGAATGAGGCTGCAGTAAAAAGTTGTTCTGCAACAGTTTTTGCAACAATCAGTAAATATGATTGTTGAGGGAATAACATCATGTGGAAATATGAAATATCAGTCAAAGGGAACTTTTATGTAGCATACTACCCAGGAAGTTTCTTGGTATTTTTGATATATAAAAATATAAAGCCCATTATTGCTTTTTTTGTGGTTATGTGCACTACTTTCCTTCTCATTTTGGATTCAAGTAACATTTTTTTTTAAAAAAAATGGTATCAGTTTTAATAAAACAGAGAAAGAACTAATTTCTTACAGTCATATTTCCCAAAGATAACCTCGATATCTGACATCTCACATGCTCTCTTTACACTGTAAGGTTGACTCTCAAAATTGGGTAGGCTTTTATTACTATTTTGACCAATAAAGTACACTGGGAGTCATGCTAGGTGGCTTTTGAGGACAAGCCAGGAAAGACCATGCATTTGTCACATTCTTTGCCAGAACCCTTGCACTGGTGCCCCAAGCAGACAGAAAAGGAGACTGAGTGCATGGAGCAGCCCTGAGATGACTGGAAGAGAAAGAGGTAACTTGGCAGGCTCCAGCTCCTCCACACACTACTCCCTGTCCCAGCTCCAGGCACCACCTGACAGCTACCACGTGAGAGACCCAGTCAGCAGAGCCTAACCAAACCTTCCCACAGAAACCATGACTGATAATAAAATGATTGTTATAAACCTCAAACTTTTGGAGTCATGGTTATGTAATTATCACTAACTAGAAAATTTTCTGATAAAATTCTTGACCTTTGGTGGTCACCAACCACTATATACTACAAATGCCTTTCCTTTGCTTTCTTTTCCCAAAATGGCAGTAGGCCACTGTTCTATCTGGAAACCAATGCTTTCTAGAATGTTACCTTCTGGTTAACCCAAAATCTGTTCTATTTCAGGCAATGTTATTATTTTTTTGTATAAAATACTTGTGGATGTATGAATAATCTTGTTTTAAGTAAAAATTTCACAATAATTTCAGACTCATTTATATTTTCTTTAAGTTTGGATGGATATTTTCTAATTAAATATGCACTTTAATTGCTAATCATTACTCGATAAGCTCTAGTAGAATGCCTCTATGCAGAATACAAGGGTTTGGTTCATTAGGAAATATTCTCAAGTGATTTGCTTTTTACATTATGCCATGATGGGACAGAGCATTGCCTACACTCAGAATTTAAATAAAACACATAATTTCAGGTTAACTTAAATTTCAAGTTGTATACACATTTAATTAAGAATGAATAAAATATTGTACTTGGAAAAATTAAATAAAAAACATCTTTTAGGTAATTTCTGAAAGATGAATTGTGTTACATTCTGTTATAGGCATGTTTAAAAGAAATGTTTTATATAACTTAAAATAGCAGACATTTTTCCTTATTAATACTGCCAACCCATTTTATGGATAGTGTTTTTCCAGAATGCTACTTTCATAATGCCAAAGAACATACCAATAATACTTTTTTCTCCTAGACTGACTCTTCCCAAGTACAGAATTTGACTCCCCTCCCCCTGGCTCAGCCGAGATGGCTCTCTCATCTGTCTGCTCCTTGTCTGCTCGTTGTGTCCTCTAGTTGTCTGCTCATCTTCTTTAGGAAGCACCAGGAACCAAATCTGGGACCTCCCATGTAGGAGGTGGGTGCCCAACTGTTTGAGCCACATCCCTTCCCTGATCGTTGTATCAGCTCCTTGTGTCAGCTCACTGCCAGTTTGTTGGGTCTGCTTGTCTTCTTTAGGAGGCACCGGGAATTGAACCCAGGACCTCCCATGTGGGGAGTGGGTGCCCAACTGCTTGAGCTACATCCCTTCCCAGAATTTGACTTTTGTAAGCAAGGTGGAGTATACAAGACTTGATGTGATCTGTTCCAAGTGAACACCAGCGAGATACAATTTCACTTCAGGCAACAAGCAATTCTTACTCTTTCTAATTTTCTTTCATCATTTACTCAAGAAGGGACCTATTTTTACTTTTAAAGGCTAGTCCTAAAAATGACAAAAATATAGCTGGAGATACACGGAGAACATTTTTTAGTGAATTACTATTACTGAAATGCCTACCATATATCTTTAAAAATACCTACCAAGTTTCATTTTTAAAATTCTTTTTTTTTTTTTTTTGGCTAGTTCAAGAATCTCTCTTTTTTTTTTTTCTTATGTGAAATTTGGGTAATTAATGTTTTAGAGGTCTTCACTTTGTTTTTAAAATAAGTTTTATTGAGGTAAAATTTACATAAAATACAATTTATAATTTTTAAGCATATGTTTCTACACATTTTGAAAAATGTGTACAGCTATGTAACTACCACCACAATTAAATTATAGAACATTTTCATTACTCCAAAAAGTTCTACCTTACTTCTCAGTGGTAAATCCATTCCCCTAATCTTAGCTTCTAACAATCATTGATCTGATTTCTGTCTTTATAGTTTTGCTGTTTCCAGACTAAAATATAAATATAATCCTATAGTATGTAATCTTTTGTTTCTGGTCAGAAGGAATTCAGTCAGCATAATGCTTTTGAGATTTGTCCAGGTTTTGCACATTTTCACAGTTCACTCCTTTTAATTGCCAAGTAATAGCTATCTCATTTATTCATATACCACATTTTTTTAAATACGTTCACCACTTCATTCCTTCCAGTGTTTGCTATTAGAAATAATGTTGTTTTAAATGTTGGAGTACAAGTCTTATTGGGGACATATGTTTTTATTTCTTTTGTATAAAACTTAGGAGATTCTGGGTCTTATGATTAAGTATATGTTTACTTTTGTAAGAAACTTTCAAACTATTTTCCAAAGTGGCTGTTCCACATAGCATTCTCACCAGTAATGTATGAGAGTTAAGTTGCCCCTACCCTCATCAGCTTGACATGTAGTAAACTGAATGTATTTAAACTGTACAATTTAATAAATTTTGACACATGTAAATAGCAAGGAAACCAGCAGTACAAAATACTATGTACATATCCATCACTCCAAAAGGTTTCCTATGTCCATTTGTAATTCCTCCTCCCTGAAACTTAAAGACTCTTCTTATTCTTTTTTTTTTTTTTTAAGGAAGAGAAAAAATACTTTCTTTATTTTTTCAAATATTTTCAAATTTCTTTTTTTTTTTTTCAGGATACAAATCATTTTTAGTTGAAATAAGTCTTAGTAATCACCTAGTCTTCTTATTCTTTTGTATCTGGCTTCTTTCACACACCATAGTTATCTTTAGATTGACAAATGTTTTGTGTATCAGAAATACATTTCATTTTCCATTGTATGGTGTATCACAAATTGTATATTCTCATTTATCTTTTGAAGTATTGCAAATAAATTTGCTATGAACTCTCATGTACAAATCTCTGTACGGACACACATTTTCTTTTCTCTGAGTAAATACCTGGGAGTGGGATGGCTGGATCATATGATATATTCATATGTAATGTTTTAAGAAACTTTCAAACAATTTCACAAAATGATGGTACCATATAACATACCATATGAAGTATATGTACTTTCCAGTTGCTCCCCATTTTTATACCTCTATGTAATGAGTTTATCTTTTTCTGGCTACTTTTAAGATTTTCTCTTTATCAAAGATTTTAAGTCATTCAATTATGATGCATTGTGGTGTGGTTTTCTTCTTCTTTTACGTTTTCTTGTTTGGGAGTTGTTGAACTCTTTGGGATTATAGTTTTCATTAAATTTGAAGATTTTTTTTGGTCATTAACTTGGTAAGTAATTTTAATATTGCAGACTGTCTCCACTCTTCAGGGACTCCAATAAATCAATGTGAGAAGGCTTGATTTGTCTCACATATGTCTAGGGCTTTGCTCACTTTTTCAGGCATTTTTAAAATTATTTTTTTCATATTTCAATGTTTTTCTTCAATTTTATTGATTTTTATTCTGTAATCTCCAGTCTGCTATTCTTTTTATTTTGGATTTTTTTTGGAATATCGACTTTGGTGTTTTTTATATTTTCTTTTACTTTTCTCATTAGAATCCTGATTTTCTCTACCTTTTTGAGCATATGAAGTGTATGCATAATAGCTGTTTTAATATCCCTGCCTGTGAATTCTATCACCTGTGTTGTTTCCATGCTTCTATGGGTCATATTTTTCAGCTTTCATGCCTGGTAATTTTTTATCAAGTGACAGACATTGTGAGTTATTTGTTGATTGCTGAATTTTGTTGTATTCCTTTAATATTAATGAGTTTGTTCTGTGATACACTTAATTACCTGGAATCTATTTGATTGTTCAAAATTTTTCTTTAATGTTTTTAGAGCAGGTTCAAAGTACTTATTAGTTTAAGACTAATTTGTTTCAACTACTAAGACAAGACTCTTTTGTAGATTCAAACCAATTCCCCAATTATTAGGATTTTAGTCAATATTCACTTGTGAGAACACAAATTTTATTCTCAGTACTGTGAATATTTCAAGGATAGTTTTATGTACTACTTTTTTGGTGGATAATCTCAGTAAAATTCTTGTGAAAAATCTAATGATATTATCTTTGCAAATGCTAAGCAATGTTGTATCATTTTATTATTAGTTAAATATAATCAGTAAGTATTTGGTGGATACATGGGAAATATTAAAGTATACATTTAAATAATAAATTTACACTACAAAATATTATTCACAATAATGCATGTAGTATATTCCCTTATATATAAATATGTTAATGAATGTGTTTATGTGGGTTTTTGTGTAGATATATGTGTAGAAATTTATTTGGGAAGATATAAAACAAATACAAACAATGGTTTTTATTGTTTTTGGTTTTGGAAAAGAGGAATACAAGTTAGAGAAAGGAGTTTGAATTGGATTTCCTACTTTACATACTTCTGTTATTTGATTCTTTGATTCTTTTTAAGAATAGTCATTCAATACTTGAAAAAAATAAAACATTTGCTCGATAATTGAATATCATATGAATTTATTTCCCCATGTAAAAGCCAAACTCAAACAAAAGCAAAATAAAAACTCAATAAAATTTCAGTTATCTTTGCAAAGTTTAGTTGCTGGAATTTTGGTTTGGATTTCTGCTCTGGCCCCAGCACCTAAATATAACCCTTATAAAACAACAATAGCAACAGCAGTACAGGAAACCTTCGCCCTAAAGAAAGTTTCATTGTCATTAATTATGTCAATATACCTATTGAAAACATCTGTGCATGTCCATGTCAAAGATTTATAGTTACTTTTCATTTCTCATCCAAACATTCCAATGAATTTTAAAGTCAAATATGACAGTTCCATACTCGCCTGTATCAAGAAAAAGGGAAGCTTGGTGCTTTGATTTTGAGGATCAATTAAATTTGTGGCAAGTGCTGCTATGGGTGAATATTGATGATGCATAATTTTGATTTGAGAACAATTTTTGTAATCTGATTTTAAAAATGTTTTTCTGTAAATAAGATATGGTATAGGATGATCTGGGAAATTAAAAGGCAAATTCTTTAAAGTTATGCCTGGTTAAAGGGAGCTGAAAATCCAACCAGAAGTAAAACTTGTCACTTTTAAACAGTTATCCACAGTTCTTCATTATCATCGTATTTATAGTGTAACACATAATCTTCTGGGGACAAATGGTTTGGAAAAATGAAGTTAGGGGAAAGAAATAAGTAGTATTAAATCATATTATATGATTTATTTTTCTCAAACTTCTTCAATGGTTAATGTCTTCAACAAATCTGCACATTCCAAATGCATTAACCATATTTTCTTATATTAATGTTTGCTTTTCTCAAATAGTTTTTATTATCATTCGTGGTAGAACTGAATCCAATACCATGTTATTAAATCAGATGAATCTTTCCTGAGCTATAAGAAAGAACATTAAAACTTTCTAGACTCATTAGACATATTTGCTTGAATTATTAACTTTCTAGTTCTCATAAAAAACTGAGAGATGTGAGGCTTTTGGGAAATCATTTGAAGTATGTGCACCTTTCTACTTTTATATTTCATATTCTAGTCTTGAATTCAGCTAGACATCATAAAAATGATTAATATGTCTGAATTACCTTAATTGAATGATTCTCAAACTTGATTAAAAAAAAACCTCTTTTCCTTCTGTCCATCAAATATAATGTGGTAAACATCAACCATCTTACTGAAAAGAAATTAGATAATTTTGCTCTCATAAAACTTCAAATATATATATATATATATACATACATACATATATCTATATCTATCTATCTATCTATCTCTCTATATATGTATATCCCTACTATTCATATAAAGGAAAAATTGAAAGGAAGTAATTGATAATGTTTTTTTTTTAAATTTATTTATTTTTTATTGTGGGTAAAAGATAATGTTTTCTAATACATATAACTATATTAGATCAGAGCATTTATACTGTTTTTTCTACTCTTCATCACCCTCCACTGTGTTGACTTATCTTATTAATAAGCAGACACACACATACACAAACACACACCAAGCTAGACTGGCATGGAAATGCTGTATGTGTTCTGAAAATGTCTATGGTTGAACCAGAAAGGGACACTCAGCATCTTGTTATCACATTATGTTAAATGCCTTAGTTTATTCTTTAATTTTTGTCAATAAATTAAAAAAAAGAAAGAAAGATTTTGTCATTCTATTTGATAATTGCTGTCTAGGATGTAAAAGAAATATGATATAGTGGGCCCTGGAGCTAGGCTGCATGGGTCCAAACCAAGTTCCTAAATTTGCCAGCAATGTGACTGTGGTCACTGCATCTGGGGATCCAAGGCTCAGGCCCCCACCAAGCCCTAGGCACACAGCTGCCTGCATGAACTAGGCCTAAGTTAAAGATTATGACCCATCTGCACCCTTATCCCCCTGAGGGGAGACAATGCCTTAAACCAAATCTCCTCTGAGCGATAAAATCTCATTCCTCAAATAACATCACCAAACCCCATGTGCACAGTCAAGAACCCTAGTAGGAACTCTGTTCTTATACCTATGGAATGTCTTTGTCCTGAGACCCCTAATACTCCACCCCTTCCATTTCCTGCTTCTTTGCAGGGTGCTATCTTCATACTTTGATCACCCACCATCGAAGTCTCTCCTATTCATAAGTCTCAATAAAGTTCATGTCTAACCATTTGTCTAGTGCATATTTTGTTCTTAAGGCTGCCCCAAGCTGTGCCCTTCAAAGTTGGGTTGAAACACTACATCTATTTAATAAGGTTAATAAATGTATGTACCTCTTAGTATCATCGCAAAGGTTTAAATAAAATTCAAGTAAAGTGTTTAGAAAAAAAAAAATGTTTTGCTCATAAATATTGCATAAATTAAGTGTTATTACTTTATTTTCTATTTTTCTATGTTTTTGATATAATAAAAGCCAAGAGTCTTATCTCTTTTAAAGCAACAATATCCCCCTGAGTATTAATGCAATGGGGAATACACATGTAAAATAATCAGTATGCTTTTTTGAATGTCTTTTGTTGAATGAAAATTTAAGATTCCTATTCTTATGCTGTATGAACACCATGGATTATATATTAGTTGTTTTATTTTTTCTTCCTTTTTTATTTGATTTGCTACAATGGCAGCTCATAATTTTACCATAATATTGCTACAATCATAGCCATTGTTTGGATTATGTTAGTATTTATTTCCTGAGAGAAACTGCCAAACAACTATCTATAGTTTAGTATTTTTATACGCTACATATTAATCCAGATAGTTCATTAATATTTTCAAAATAAGCATGCAACTAGAAATAATTAAAAAAACTGAGAACACTTAAAAAGTCATGCATCAAGAGTAGTTGAGGGAAGAAGATGTAGCTCAAGTGGTTGAGCACCTGCTTCTCATGTATGAGGTCCCAGGTTAAATGACTGGTACCTCCTAAAAACAAACAAACAAATGAAAAAAAAAAAAAACTTTCAGTGTTTGAGACCCTACCTCCCATGTATGAGGTCCTGGATTCATTCCCTGGTACCTCCTAAAAAAATAAAAAAAGAACAGTTGATCTACCACATCATAAAATATGCGGTCCCTTAATGCAATGCTTCATTTTCCAGTTCTCTTTGTTCTCCACTCCCAGAACAGACAATAGCAGTGGTCCCTAAAGAGAGGTTATTTCAGTCATCCCAGAAAGAATTCCTGAGTTCAATTAACCAATTTGCCATGCGAAAAGGACAGTATTCATGTTTAATGAGAGAATGCACTTTTCAATAAAGAAAAAAGGAAGGGGGTTTAAGATCTGGCCCAAGTGTTATATGAGAGACCTACCTCCATTTGTTTAAAATTATATAGAAAGCAGGCAAGATATAAATCAAGAGAGAGATAACATTTATTTCTTAAGTCTTTTTAAAAATCTCTTAGTTTCCATTTTAAGAAGATACTTTTAATTTCTATTTTGGTTATAAGATTTATATGTAAAGAAATTTTATTTACTGCTCATCTGTTTAGTGTCATTAGGACTTACGATAATTCTTTCACTGATTCATTCATTCAACAGATATTTATTGTGTCTATATGTACCAGACATTGTACTAAGCCCTGTAGATATAATAATGAATGATATAATTGATATTCTCATAGAAAGAGAAAGACAGAGAAAATAACTGAAATATATCTATATAATATTTTATAAGGTCATTAGTATTCTGGAGAAAAGTTTAAAAGGGAAGAGTACTAAGAAGGAAGAAAGCATACAAGTACAATTATGGATAACTCCTCACCAAGAAGGTGACACTGAACAAGTACTTATAGTAGATAGGGTGAAAAATATGTGGATACCTGAAGGGTTAACCATTCCAGGCAAAGGGGACAGTACTACAAAGGTCATGTAGCAAACTCTGCTCAACTGTTTTATAAGTATCAAGGGACCAGTGTGACCATAGCAGAGAGAGAAAAGCAGAGAGTAGCAAGAAATAAGGCCAGAGAGTTAAGTGAGGGAATATTATGTATGAACTTCCAGGTTATTTAAAAGACTTTGTTTCAGTTCTTACAAAGGGAGTACATTTTATTCTTAGTGATATGTGAAGAGGAGGGACATGATCAGATTAAAATTTCTAAAGAATTACTTGCCTGTTGTGTTGAGAAAATACTGAAGTTGTCAAAGGTGGAAACAGGGAAGCCAGGCCAAGTGAAGTGAGAGGCTATTATCACAATTCAGTCAAGAAATGATGATGACCTGGGCCAAGACCATTGCAGAGAAGGTTAGTTTTGTATCTCTTAAAAGTGATAATAGGATAATAATAAATAGCTTTGTATTCTAATTGAATTTTATTTTCTGCTAATCACTTTTATTGTATTTTATGGAGAAAAAATTCAAATAAACAAACACTAGTGCCCCTTCAAATAGTTTGAGAGGCATTACCTTAAAGATATATGGATGAGTCCAGAAAATGTGGTACTTGTGTATGTCACTCATGTTCACCTCTTTCTTACATGCTGTCCATTCCTCAAACAACTGGAAACCCTGTCCCTAACTACAATCTTCAGGAACAAACAGGATTGATGCCTAAATTATATTCTCTTTGAGCACCTCAAGCTAGGTTCTCTCTTCTAAAAACAGAAAAACACAAAATAAACATTAGAAATTTTTATCCCATTTATTTGAATTATTCATATATTCCCTCATTCAGCACCATTCAAGAAACATTTATAATGACTGAAAAATGGACAATCAGATGCCCACAAGAAGATGGAAGAAATACTAGAATTAAGCTGTCTGAGTTGTTCTAATATATGTAAGGAAATATTTAAGACAATTCTATGATAATGGGAAATGGTAATGGAACATAATGTTACATAAGCTTTCTATACTTCATTTGAATTGGCAAAATTATGACAGAAGTAGACAATGATGTTTATGTACATATAAAGTAATACTTTGAATAATGACAAAAATCTATACATTAAAAAACCACTCAAAAACACTAAAAGTAAATTGAAATGGAATTCTAAAAAAATTCAAGTACTCACACAAAGGCAAGAAAAAAGGAACAGAAATGAAAAACTGAGAGAATGAACAGAAAACAAATAAAATGGCAGACTAAACTGTAGTATATCGATAATTATATTAAATATAAATGGTCTAAATACACTAATTAGAAGGGTAAGCTTGATAAAGTAGATTGAAAAATTCAAGTGTACAATTTCTTGTAAGAAATTCACTTTCAAAAAAAAGCAGGAGGGCTATATTAATACAATATAAAGTAAATATCAGAGCTAAAAAATGCCTGAGTTAGAAAGAGCTATTGAAAGCAAATAAAAAGATGAATTCATAAAGGCATAACAATATTAAATGTGAACCAACCAAAACACTCAACTGCAAAATGTTTGAAACAAAAATTGATAGATCATAAAGAAGAAAAAATCCATAGTCATATTTGAAGACTTCACCACCCTACTCTCAACAATTGAAAGAACAACTAAACAGAAAATCAGCAGGTTGTAGAAGAGCTCAACAACACCATCTCCCCAAAGGACCTAATCAGCATATATAGAACACTGTAGCCAACAACAGAATACACATTCTTTTTAAGTGTCTACAGAACAAACATTAAGGTAAACCACATCAAGGGCCATAAAAAAAACTTAACCAATTTAAAATAATTTAACCCAAACAAAGTTTTCTGACCAAAATAGGGGAAAGATAGGCACTTAAATAAATTGCTTTGAGCAACTGGAAATACACAGGCAAAGAAAAAACTTCAATCTATGTCTCATAGTTTATACAATAATTAACTCAAAATGAATCACTGCCTCAAATGTTAAACATAAAATTATAAAAACTTTTGAAAACAAACAGAAAATCTTTTTGATATTGGGCTAGGCAAAGTGTTTTTAGGCTTGACACCAAATGCGCAATTCATAAAATGGAAAATTGATAAATTGGATTTAAAATGATCTGTGAACGACTCTGTTAAGTGAATAAAAGACAACCTTCACACTTGGGGAATATTTGCAAACCACATATAACACAAAGATTTTTTTATCTAGAATATATAAAGTAGTCTAAAATGTATTTTTAAAAAAATAATCCAATCAGAAAATCAACAAAAACATGAAGAGAAATTTCACTGAAGAGGATATACAGATAGAAAATACATAACATGAAAAGTTGCACAACCTCATTAGCATCTTCATACAACCCAACATTTGCTCTCCTGGGCATTTATCCCCAAGAAATGAAAAGTAATTTAACACAAATCTTGTACATGAAAATGTATATTAGCTTATCTCCATTTAGCAGATTGCTAAGACAAATACCACATAATGTGTTGGCTTAAACAATAGGAAACAATTTATTGTATCACAGTTTTAGAGGTTAGAAGGCTTCTTTCCTCCCATGGTCAGTAGCATTCTGGCTGGCCAGAAATCCTTTGAATTCTAGGCTTTCCTTTCCCATGGTGATGTCCTCTTCTCTCCCAAGTTCCCACCTACTTTTGGCTTCTCTCTGTGGTGTTCTGTAATAGTTAATGAGTTACAAGGTGCTATGTGGGGTTATTAAAGCAGCAACATAGTAAGTGTTTCCAACCACTTTAATTCTTAAACTTGAACAGGTTTTTTTTTTTTTTTTTTGACATCTATGTTTTCTTTGTGTGTTTTTTTTTTTTTTTTGACATATATTCTTTGTTTTCCTGAATCCAAAATATGTTTTGGTTACAGAAGTACAGTATTAGGACAATAATTTTTCCACTATTTCATGATATTTTCATATTTATTGGAATGAGTCTACAACTTCCTAATAAACACTTAATTTTTTAGAAAAAAGGACATACCCCAATATTCTCTTGTTTCTGTTTTACTGTCCATAATAAAACATGTTTCTATCAAACATGGTTTCTGGTGTCTGGTTTCTTTTTCTTTAAAAGGCCTTCACTAATCTGGCTTAAGCCCCAACCTCATTCAGTTAGATCACACTTCAACTTAAAAATAACATCTTAAAGAGAGCTATTTAAAATTGGTTTACACCCACAGGAATGTAGAGTATGATTAAAAGTATGTCTAAATTATGATACATAATTCAATCCACCACACAATCAAAAACTGGAAACAACCCAGATGTTCTTCAATGAATAGATGGTTAAACAAACCATAGTGTATCCAAACAGTGGAAAACTGCTCAGTTATAAAAAGGAATGGTCACCAGACAATTACAGTGAAAGAAAAAAAGCCAATCCCAAAAGTTTATATACCATATGACTCCATTTATACAACATTGTGTAGTGAAAAATTTGTAGGAACAGAGAACAGATTAGTGATTGCCAGGGGTAAAAATGGATAAAAGTAAACAAACAAACAAACAAATAAATAAATAAAAGAAGAATACTGGAGGATATTTTATAGGTTCCACCTGTTGACATTATCACTCTGAAAGAAATACTCACTATATTACCTATTACCAGCATACAATATATGTTGTGTTCTAATAAAATACAAAATTTTAATTGTTTGATTTTGTAATATAAGTGTGCAGACATTATTTTAGAGTGCAAGTGTCATTTGTTAATGAGATTAATTTAAATTGAATTGCATATAAATGTTAAAAATGTTATCAGGTTAAAATAATAATAATAACAATTATTTTGTAAAAATACTGATGTTAGTGAAATGAAGTTATCTGTTTAAAAAATGAATTTGAATTTTAAAGAAATCTGGGAAAAAATTAAGGGGTAAAACCAGCCAAGATAATTTTGTAATAGAAGAGTATTGAAGTAAAACTTGTATTGCGAAATATTAAATATATAACAATAGAAAAATGATATGTTAATATCAAAAATACCAATAAAACAGAAAATTGACCCAGAAAATAATTACTATTTTCAGTAAGGTATCTGTCAGTGTATGGGTATTGTATGTATATTGCAAATAATACACATATTTAAATGACATGGTAAGGACTTAACAAACTCCTCTCCTCCATGAAAAAAAAAGAAATTTGAAGAGTCAAGTTTTTCCATCCTCACTAGTATTGAGTTATGAATATTACAATAGCAATCATTATTTTCCTTATTAATTGGCAGAGATTTAAAATAAGATTAGACTTGGTGTTAATGGGGATGCAAATGAATAATACTGAATACATTACTAATGGAAATTTAATTTTTATAATTTTAATTTTAAAAATTGGTACCAAGTGCCAATTTATTCAGAGTTACATCCCCAAGAATTTACTCTAAGAAAATAAATGAAAAAGTCATCAAATCTTTCTTATACAGTAGTTAATGAATAAAATACTATTTATAATATTAAAAATTTTAAAAATTAATGATTAAATAAAAGAATGCATATATGGATTTATAGATATTCAAATTACATTTTAAAATCTTTACAATGGCAGTATAATAAATACTATGTGGTACTGTTATGTGAAAAGATGCTTATATTGTTCCACGCATATTTTGTAACTTAAGTATAAAATACCCACAGGAAAGTACTATCTCTAGATAGTAGGGAAATACTTTTCCCCCACATTTAGTGCTAAGAAATTCTAATCTTTTTAAAGAAAACCAAAAATGAAGAAGAACTCCTGATCATATGTGGTGTAGAAATTGAATGAGGCAAAGGGACCTATTGACCAAGAGGAATGGACTTCTTGAAATGCTATTGACCTGGACAATTCCTTCAATAATTTGCTCCAGCATGTTCAATTTTTACACATTCCCTCTAGGCTGACCTCATTAGAACATTCTAAGTAGGTTAAATAACAGATATCCTGACCCAAATGCCAAAAGCATTTGACAATGAGTTAAATTTGCCAAGCAATCATTTCTATTCATCAGTAAAATTAAAAGTCCATATGCATGTGCATATATAGAAGGAAATTTCAGCATATATTGTAACTGTGTGTGGCAATCTGTTGCCACATAACACTCACTTCTCTGATATTTACTGTCAGACTTTGTTCACAGATATTTCAAAGACAGATGGTTTCTTTCACTGGTTCAAGAGGCAATTCAGAGTGTTTTGATTCCTGACCAAATCATATATCATACTTCCTTTAGGAAGATTTTATTTACAGCTGCATATTTTAACATAAAATCAATAATAATGGGAAAGCTGTACAACCTTTTCAGCTTAACTACCTTCACAAGTGCAGGCAGCAAAGGTTTCTTCACTGTAGTGACATATGGGAAATTAAATCATATTTATTATTTCTTCAAGGCAAAATTAGCATTGTGGGGGATGCTGTAATTAAGAAAATTGACAGGAAATGGAACAAGAAAATCCACAGAGATTTGTGTTTGTCATTCACATTATTTTCAAACTAAAACTGCACATTGTTGCATTTACTGTTTTTCTTCATTATTTGCATTCATCCAACCCATTCAGTCCTAAATTATTTCAACATTAGAATTTTTTTCTTGCTTGATCAGAATTTTGGAGTTATAAGACACATTATATTTTTTATACTATGAGTTTAATATTGGGAACAATTTTTCTAGACAAAATAAGTTTGTTATTGTATTAAGTAATTGCAGGAACATTAAGATGTTGGAACAACAATGCTCAAATACAAGACAAACGTAAATGAAAATTATTATAATATAAAAAAAAGCGATACTTTAAAAATTTCAATCCTAGTAATAGCTTCTATTTCTCCAATTTAAGTCTTCTTTATTCATTCAGATATGATTGTACCTATCATCCATAGTTTAGTGGGAAATGTACACATCTGAATCGAGGAAGGATGACTTTCAAAGTGCTTACTTTTTGTATGTGAAAAGAAATTCAAATAAATTGTATATCTTAGATATCTCAGAGAGGCAAATCTCACCTTTGGTGAGTATAATAGAAGGTCGAGTAATATTAATTTCCATAATTATAAGGGCTTATCTAAAGGAAGAAAAAAAAAATAAAACAATCAAATTGTTATTCCTTGGAGCAATATTACTGGAATAGTGCCATTCCATTTAAATCTACCCATGCTAAAGAATAATTTTTTTTAAAATTGGCCTAAGTCTTTCTTCATGAAAGAAAATTAAAATTTTTAAAAAGTTGAATGATCTATTTTCCCTAACTGGAAAATATGGTGAAACCAATGGGAAGAGCAGCTGTCTTTAATGGAGTAGTTTTCACTCATACTGTTTTGTCTGCTGGGTCTATCTCCTCCTCATTTCCCACCAAACTTGCATTAAGGAACCTATTGTTCATTGTTTAATTTTTATGAACACTTTCCATTATGTCAAGAATGTTAATTTGGAGAACTCTGAACATTAAACCCTGTTTCATTATTTGACCACATCCTACTCTCCATTTACTAACTCATTCTTATATACCCAGTATCTACACTTAACCCTGAGACTCAAATATTATCTCTTTCTCCTTCCCTATTTGTGAGGTGAGTTGCTTCCCAGTGCATCATGAGACTACAGGCTTGGGCACAGCACAAACTTTTAGCAAATGATTGCTTTATTACTTCCATAGCACAAAGTGTCCAAAAGAGCAGGGAGAGAGATTCCATTATGGCCTGTCTCCTGGAGTGGACAAAACTGCTCAGGTCAGGATCAGAAGATGGCAGCTCCACACCCACTTCATGTCAAAAAAGAGACACTATATATATACTGTTTGAGTGTGGTTTTTATCTAACTCAGAGGAAAGGGGCCCTGCCATTGAGAATTCCTGCCTTGATTAGCATCTGGGGCTGCTTGTTTCTGATTTCCTAATTTGAGGTCTGGTCAGACCTTTTAATTACACTTAACTTTTCCCCCAACTTCTGGAATGGCACACAATAGAAGAGGAGGGAATGCAGGCTGGGAGATGGCCACTGAGCATGTGTCTATGACTTCCCCAGCTCTATTAGTGACTCTCAGATTTCACCAACTTCACTAACTCAGACCCCATAGGCTCTTACACTAGAGTTTATAAAGACTGTGGAGAAAATCATACAAACTGGGAAGATCTCTTCCCTCACTCCTGATGGGTAATATAGCTGAGTCCTCAGTCATTTCTCATTTCTATTCCATCAGAGAACTGCACCACTTTTTAAATGTCCTCCCCATGCCCCTAACAACTCTGTCATTTTCACTGAATAGGATCAGCCACCTATTTCTCTCAGAAATCATAGATTATCAATTAAGAACTTCCTAAAACTCTTCCCCTGTGACTCACAGAATGTTCCCTCATTTGTCTTCCCAGAGGCAAGTGTCCAAAGCTCATTCTGAAATGACATTTTGGATAACTTGCCCTCTATCACACTATTTGACTCTTTATGAAATTTGCTGTAGTTTTAGTCATTTCCTTTCTTGTATATCTACAATCTTTCTCTTTCTAATGAATCTTATAACATACCTGCAGTTTTTAACTTCTGAGCATTGCACTATCTTCTCACTGGCATTTCACATTAAACCCTGTTTCATTATTTGACCACATCCTACTCTCCATTTAGTGATTTGTCTGCTGGGTCTATCACCTCATCATTAGACTCAACGCCTCATTGAGTCTAAGTATTCTCTGAAGTTTTGCTTCCCCTCCAGTCTCATTGCACATGATTAGTTTACTACGTGTTTCAATGAGTACTCCAGCTTTCTAACTGGCCTTTCTTCCTTATCTCCAAGTCTCTTCCAATCAGTCTCTCACAAAGCTATCAATGTCTGATTTTAATTGCAAATTGTGGAGCCATGTGCTACAAGGTGTGTTGCATCGTGGAAACAGTCTCCATCAAACAGAAAATTTCAACAAATGATGGCTTTATTACTTACACAGCACAAAGGGTCCAAAAGAGCAGGGGAAGAAAACCCATCATGGATCATTTCCTGGGAGGGAAAATACTCAGGACAGAGTTGGTGGATAACAACACTGTACACCCCATCCTACATCAGAAGAGAGATACACCTGTACTGTCTGAGGATGGAATATGTATACAACTCATGGGGAAGAGATCCTGCTACTGAGTTCCTTCCCTAATAAGCAGCTGGGGTTGCTTGTTCCCAGTTTCTGTGTTTAAGTTAGGTTGAGGCTTTTTCTCTCTAAGCTGGGCTGTGGATTGAAAACATATGAAAACACCTGTCCACAATAGAAAAGGGGGTAGTTTAGTGCTGGGAAATGGTCCCCAGGTGTATCCATGACTTCCCCATCATAAACTGTACACCATTGCACTGAAAGGGGCAGGGGCTCAGTGGTTTTAATCTCCTTACACCATAATCTGTCCTCTGTTAGTCACTCTAGCCATAACTGTTACTTTTCTCCCACATTTATCTTTCATTGCCATCTTTCAAATAGAACTACATATATTATATCAGGTGTGATTTGCCTCCATGTCTTCATGTCTCTGTCCTCTCCACTTGAAATTCATGATTTCTTTATCAACATAAAGTGAACTGCAAGAATATATCCAATTAAACCAAAATTAAACTTATTTCCAACTCAACTTCATTTTACCATCTACCCAAAAATGTCTGTGGACACCACAATGCTCCCTTAAATGAATGGACATGTGTCTGAGGGAGATTTGACGGGAAAAGACAGTGTTAGTTACAACTGTGGTTAAATATTTTACTTCTGCACATTTTACAAAAACACATGACCACACAAATGCATTTCTAGAAGCTCTCAGGGACTTTGAAACAGGCTTATGCCAATGAAGGATGCTGAATATTAACCTTCATTAAGGTCATAGTAAATCTTTTTGGGAATATACTGATTATATTTTTCCATCTATCACCATACTTTTTCAGTTAGTTCCATTGTCTTCTCGTACTATAATCCTTGATTTACTTCTCTGATTCTCCACTACCCTGTTAGTGGGGAAGATGTATAACTTCACCACGTATCACCAATGCCTATTAATATACCTAGCACAGAAGTGATAATCAAAACCAAAGGGAAAAAAGTAAATAATTTTGAGAAATACAGTTTTTACATACTATTTCTCATAAAATAACCAGTATGAATTAAAAAAAAAATAAACTATGAAAATATATAGAACACATATGTTAAAGCCTTAATATATTTAATATATAAAGAACCATGACAAATGTGTAATAAAAAGGTGGATACTACCCTAGACAAACTTGCAGTGTAAAAAAACAGATAATTAAAAAAAGAAACAAACAAACAAAAAACAGTGACAACCGTATTTTAAAATATTCATCCTCTCTATTTAACAAATGAAAACAATGAAAAAACAGTGTGGAATTATTTGTGTCCTATAAAATTACAAATAATTGGCATTAAACTATTCAATTATTATCTGTGGGAATAGGCTACTCTTTATTATTGAGAGAAGCACATATAGACAGCTCTTTTTCATGAGGTAATTTGAGAGTCTAAAGGAAAAAAATCCAATAACTCATATTGCTTGAGGACCTACCACATGGCAGTTTCCACAGTAGTCCTTAATAATACCATAGTGAATAAAACAGACAGCATTTACAGTTTAAAGGAAAGATTGAACAGAAAATGAATATTTTACTGAAAGTTATGTGATAAACATATTTAATTGATAATTATTTTATTATTTTATTATTAAAATTTTGATAAATATTATGAAAAAGAGCACACGATGCTACAAAATTGTTCCTAAATTTATTTTGAGCTTTTAGGGTCATGAAAATGAGTAAAATTTAACCAGGTGAAAAGGTTGAGTAAAGGCATTCAGGAAGAGAGACAACATTTAAAAAGGAATTGGGTTGGAATAAAAATAACATGTCCAGAAAAAGGAAAAAACAAACAACTGTAAGCTTGGAACATAGAGGTTGTTTCAACAACTTGGAAATTATACCATATGTATTAGTCAGGCAAAGAGGTGCTGATGCAAAGTACCAGAAATCTGTTGGCTTTTATAAAGAGTATTTATTTGAGGTAGAAGCTTACAGTCACAAGGCCCTAAAGAGTCCAACTCAAGGTACCATAATAGGTACTTTCTCACCCAAAGTCTGTTCCCACGTTTTGACAAAAGATGGCAGGTGATGTCTGTGAGGGTTCACTTTTCCTCTTTCCTCTTAAGGCTCCATGGTCCCAGCTTCTTCCAATACCAGCTGTAGGCTAGTATAAGGCTTGTCTCTCTTCTTGGAGCTCATTTCTTTTCAGGCTCAGCTGCTCTGTTGTCTTCACAAGGTTAGCTATAAACTATCAGGTTCATCTCTCTTCTTGGTTTGGCTTTAACAATGGGAGTTTATTGGCACATGGTATGAGACTAGGAGAAGTCCAAAATTGAGGAGTCAACAAGGCAATATTTTCTGCCTAAACATTGTGGCATGCTGGGTCTGGCTGCTGGTGATCCTTTTCTCCCACATAACAATGCACATCGCAGCTCATCTTTCTGTTCTAGGTTCCATTGAGTTCTATTTCCTGGCTGCTTCCTATGGCTTCTTTCTCACTGGCCTTTTCTATAAGGCCTCTAGCAAAAAGATTAAGACACACCCTGACTCAGTGGGCCACACTTCAACTAAGGTAACCTATTAAAAGTTCTTATTTACAATAAGTTCACACTTACTGGAATAAAATATGATTAAGAACATGTTTGTCTGGGATATATAACTCCAAGCCACCACAGTGGTCAATGGGGAGAGTAGCCTGAGATAATGTTTGAAAAGCAAGCAAACACTACTTGACAATGGGCTTTTTAGTCTAAGAAGAGAATTTTGAAAACCATCTTAAGATCAACAGGTTGCTACTGAAGGGTTTAAAATGGTTTTGCCATTATGAATATGTTCATTTTTAAAATATAGGCATTGAAAAGAAAGAAGAATAGGATTGGGATTAGAATTCAAAAGCCATTATGGAAGACCAGGTCAGGGACAATGGTGGCTTTGACAAAGCTGGTGTCAGTTAAGATAGGAGAATGGTGTGCATCAAGATATGTTTTGAAGATAGAGTTGACAGAACGTGTTTAGAGATTGGAAGTAGTGAAAGGAGGTTGAGGAATAGGGGATCATTTAATGGTCAAGTGTATTGCTTTATAATGTTATAGTGTAAATAAAATGAAAATAATAAATAGACATCATATTCCAGGCGGAAAAATCAAGAGTTTGAATTTTGAGTGTTAAGGTTTATGTGCTTGTGAGATACTCAAGATTAGATGCCAAGTAAGCAATTGCTAGTAGTTTTCAACATAAAGGCAAAGAGAATCTGTGCTATCAAAGGGTAGAGATGATAACTTTGCCAAGTAGCTCTTCAGTAATCTAAGGTAGTTATGGGGAGATAAGTGTAAGTGAGTGGTCAGTAGTGGTGAGTGAAAAGTGCATGACGTAGTGAGGAAATGGAGAGAGGAGCCTATTGTGGGAAGGAGCCAAATGGTTTAGTAGCAGTGGTCTGAGTTAGTGGGAAACATGAATGAATATGCATGATGATAAATCATAATCTGAGGAAACTGTTAATACAAAAGACCACCAGGCACAAAACTTTAGACTGATGAAATCTGGTTTATTGACTCTGTTTAGTGAGGGAAGGCAGTCCAAATCAATCATGGACCTAGATATTTGCAGGAAGGGTAAATGATAACAAATAACTAATAAATATTGCTGAATTAAAATTGATCTATTTAAAACATGAATCCTTCACATAAATGTTAAAAACTTACTTAGAGACTTGCTTTTTAGTATTGCTGTTACTTATTTACTGATGTAATTTCTCGTTTACATCATTATTTTTAATAGCGGAATTCTTCCCTTGAATATTTGTCTGTTTTTTTCTTCCTTCATTTGCTATTTCGTCTGAAAGATTGGAACTCACTTCTTTGCATCTATTGACTTTCCTTAAAATTATAATTCTTAGTTCTTTTATGCTGTCACTTCCAATAAACAATGAGGGAAAATGTATTCTGCAAGCCAGTTGGCTCATTTTGTGTTGCAAAGAAAAGCTACATCTGCTTTTTGGATTAAATCATGCTTATAAAACCATGCATATTTGGATTACAGGCAGAAAAATATAATTTACATGTTTTCATTATTCTTGTTTTAGTAGACTTCGAGTTTTAATTCACTCTAGGTTTACCTCTGCAAAACTACTAAGAATTTCAATACCATGGTTCTTGGCCAGCTGTTTTATTTTACACTGGCAGCATGATGTTTGCCAGAGTTAAAATCACTTATGTTTCCTTATTAGAGACTAAATACTATTTGCCCCACATGCTTGTTCTTCTGACATAATTTTAATAAACACTCATAAAAACCATAAGTTATTTCAAAAAGTATGATTGAATCACTTGTTCTGTTCATGGTGCAGTGCTGGTGCTATGACAAAATATGAAGACATTTACCACATGGCCTATAGCATTGAGGACTTCCTTTCTCACAGAAGAAAGGAAGGGAGATGGCAGAGCATCCAAAATTTCTCACAATAGTTATGAAACAAGATCACAGAGATTTATGATTCAGTCTGCAAAAGAAAAAAGTACATACATATTATCACTGCAAAATGAGTTAAGAGGTCAGAGAAAATGTTGTGTATAGCTAAAATGTGTTCAGGTAAGGCTACATGGAAGAAGAACTATTAAGGTGGAAACTTAAAAATGGGTAGAAACCATATAAGTGAAAAGGAACACCCCCTCATATAAAATATTTTAAAGGAAATAGTGCTTCTCTTCTAAGATTTCACTGCTATGAATCCATAAACTATGTGACCAGGAGAATTGACTTTTATTACATCTGATTTCTTGAATTAATAAATAATTATATAATTATTTAGCAAGTATTTAAAGTTTTACCTGAAATTACTTTTTTTTAAATGAAAATATGGTTGAGTTTCTTACTTCAGTATAGAAAGAACCCTTATAGCAGTTTGTGTTACATGGTTAATATTTAAAGTTGCATCTCATAAAAGTTTGCATAGATACCATTCAGTTCTTTTTGAAGGTTTAAATCCTAATTCATCCTAATGATCTCTACATCTTCTTTTTTCTTTAAACCAATGATGTCTTGTGAGGGAATCAAATGAGGGAAAATAGCAAGATTTAAAAACAATTAATATAGAAATTTGGCCTTTGGTTTTGAGCTAATATTCCAAAGATCTTTAAAGGATTTGTAATCCTATAAAATTAAATATAAGTATCTTGTAGGTTCAATGCCCTTGCACTTTGGAGAAACTAATGTTGTAAATATAAGAATTTTCAAACTTTAGTCAAAGAGAAGTTAAGTGTTTTTATTTTAAGATAAAGGCAAACATTGAATTTTTTTTTAAATCAATTGAAACATTATGATTGAAAAAAAATGATTGTATCAGATATTTAATTTGGCATTATGTAATTAGAGCCCTAGTATTAAAAAAATAAAATTCATCTTTATTCTTTATTACTAATAAAAAATATTTAAGATGAAATGTTATCATTAGAAAATTATCCAGCTCTAACATTTGTGAAGATAGTAGTCTCATTTGTTTTTCTCTACCAAAACTGGATAACAGGACTTTAAATCATATTACCTAGCTACAGTGGTAAAAAACAGCATGGTATTGGCATAAAGATAGACACATAGACAGATGGAACTGAACAGATAGTTCAGAAACAGGCCCTCACCTGTATGGTCAAGTGATTTTTGACAAGCCTATCAAACCCACCCAGCTTGGACAGAACAGTCTATTCAACAAATGGTGCTGGGAGAGCTGGATATACATAGCCAAAAGAAAGAAAGAGGATGCCCATCTCACATTTTATACAAAAATTAACTCAAAATGGATCAAAGACCTAAATATAAAAGTTATAACCATAAAGCCCCTAGAAGAAAATATAGGAAAATATCTTTAAGAGCATTTGATAGACAGTTCATTCTAAAACCTTGCACTGAAAGCACAAGCAATGAAAGAAAACATGGATAAATGGGACCTCCTCAAACTTAAACACTTATGTGATTCAAAGAACTTCATCAAGAAGGTGAAAAGGCAGTCCATTCAATGGGGTAAACTATTTGGAAACCACATATCTGACAAGGGTTTGATTTCCATTCTATATAAAGAGATCACACAACTCAACAATAAAAGAGCAAGCAATCCAACTTAAAAAATGGCTAAAGATTTAAATAAACATCTCTCCATAAAGGAAATACAAATAGCCAAAAAGCACATGAAAAAATGTTGCATATCACTACCTATTAGGGAAATGAAAATAAAAATGACAATGAGATATCATCTCAGGCTGCATAGAATAGATATTATTAAAAAAACAGAAAGCAATAAATGTTGGAGAGGATGTGGAGAAATCAGAACACTCCTTCAGTGTTAGTGGGATTGTAAAATGGTGCAGTCTCTGTGGAAGAGAGTTTTGTAGTTCCTTCAGAAAGCTAAATATAGAACTGCTGTATGATCCAGCAATTCCTCTACTAAGAATATATCCAGAAGAACTGAAAACTGTAATAAAAACAGACATCTGCACATTCATGTTCATAGTGGTATTACTCACAATTGCCAAAAGATGAAAACAACCCAAGTGTCCATCAACCAATGAATGGATAGACAAAATGTGGTATATATGTATGATGGAAATTATGCAGCAGCAAGAAGAAATGAAACTGAGACACATATGATAACATGGAGAATCTTGAAGACATTATGCTAAGTGAAATAAGCCATACACAAAAGGACAAATATTGCATGCTCTGAAAAATTAGTATGAACTAAATGTGAAAAATAAACACATGGAATTAAAACCTAGAGAATAGGTTATTAGGAGATAAGAGGAGGGCTGAGAAGAATCACTGATGCTTAATGTATGTAACCATTTTAATTAACTTGACTGTTAAAGTATGGAAATGGATAGAGTTGATTTAACACATTATAGTGAGTAGGAGCTGATTTATAAATGGGATTGTGGCTGAAAAGGGTAGCCAAGGGATGTAAATGTCTATTGAAAGAAAGCTAGAAAATAATCTAGGGACTGAAAAACACAGTGAACCCAGAGGTGGATGAGAATTGTGATTCATGGTACAGATGCAAGAGTGTCCTTCTGTGAGCTACAGCAGGTATATGTCACTATTGCAGGGTGGTGGGAATGTGGAGAAGCATAGGAAAAATATAATTTGTGTGATCTTTGGACTGTGGTTAGCAGCAATACTGTCATATTCTTGTATCAATGCCAAAAATGTACTGTGTTGATAATGGGAGGGAGGGGGGTGGTTGAAAAAGTGTGCCAAATATACACTGTGGTCTATGGTTGGACCATGGTTGGTGGTAATAGTCTGATGATATTATTTAATAATCTGTAACAAATGTTCTACCATGGTATTGTGTGTTGGTGAAGGAATGTTTTATGGGAATTCTACACATATGCATGATTTTTTTGTAACTTCACAACCTCTATAATAAAAATATATTAAAAAAATAATAAGGTGGGTTGGGGAAAAATAAACCAAATATAGGATATGGACTATATTTAGTAGTAATATTTTGACAATGCTCTTGCATAGTTGTGACAAATGTTTCACAACAATGCAAGGTGTTGATGGAGAGGTGATGTATGGGACCCCTGTATGATGTTATGCATGTTTATTTTGTAAGTTGACAACTTTTACTGTATACTAATTGTTTATGTATGTTCATATATTAATGATATACTTCAATTTTTAAAAACCTGAAAAAGCTGGATAATAGAATATTTCATGGATTATTTTATCTTTAAGTTCACTGATTCTTTCTTTTACCAGTTCCAATCTGCTGTTGAAATCCTCTAGGGAATTTTTCATTTGGATAACTGTGGTATTCAGTTTTCTTAGGTTCCTTTTCACAATTTATATACCTTTATTGATATATTTTTTTGTTCATCTATCATTTTCCTAATTTCCTTTAGCTCTTTGTGAATATTTAGGACTTTTTTTAGAAGTATTTGTCTGGTATGTGCCATGTCTTGTCTTCCTCTTTAATGGTTTCTAATGCTTTATCCTGCTTCTTTGATGAGGCACAATTTCCCATTCCAGGGGACTGGGCCCTGGAGAGGTTTACTCTACCACCTTGATAATTGGAACCACAGATATGCATCTATGATATGCTTTTAAGATCCATTACATAGCATGCATTTTCTGCTCTAAACAATCATTTTCTTTATTTTACATGGACCTAAATATACAAAGAATACACAATTCTTAGTATGTTTTGTAAGGCTTTTTTTTGTAGCAACCTGGGCATTTGCTATCTTAAGATATTATTTCTGGAATTTAGACACTGTTCCCTAAGCTTGTATCCAGCTAATATTATAAAAGAGATTTTCTTGACTGCCATGAGTTAAAAGAGAGAGAAAGAGAGAAGAGAGGAAGGAAGGAAGGCAGGCAGGCAGGCAGAGAGGGAGGGAGGAAGGAAAAAAGAAAAAGAAAAAGAAAAAGAAATAAATGTCTTTTATTAGTCTTTGCAGATTGGGCTATGTGTGTGCTCTCCTGTAGAACTTAGCTATCCTAAGGATAAATTTAGGGAATAGTACAAAGCAAAAGTATAGGGACCTCCTCAGTCTTTTCTATATATGTCATGTCTTGGTCATATGTGTGTGGTGGCTCTAGGAACTGCCCCATTTACATTTGTCCAAAAGTGCCCTTTCCCTAGAAAGCAGCACGTCCTCACCATCCTAGGCACTGTCCTCTTTTTCCCACATCCAATTAATCTTTGCCCTAGGCAGCTGTGAATCAACTGTTCTCCTATAACATTCTGTGAGCTACCTTTTACACTCAGGGCAAATGCTGGAATGGCTAGCCCATGACAAGTTTTCTGGTTCAGCCCTTCAGTCTGCTACCAGATTGGCACAAACATATATGCACCCTATATGTATATAAGGATTACTCTGCATCCTCCAGAGGCAGGGCCATGGAGCACAGGCCAGTTCCATGGGGCCCGGTAAGACACCACAAGGGTTTTTTTCCACTGTTTTTAAAATTACTTTTTTCTTTATTTATTCCAGGGTTTGAACCCTGGAATGGCTTACTCCACATCCTTGATAACCGGAATTCCACAGATACACATCTATGGTATATTTTAAGATCCATTAAATAGCATGAGTTTTCTGTTCTCAACAATCATTTATCCTATGACACACACATATATATGTAATATAATTTATATTATATGAAAGAGTGAGCTGGGAATATCCTATGTAACTATCGTGTAAATATACTGAATTTGAATTAATTTCATGCTGTTTTGTTAACTTTTAACATAAACTATGCAGAATATAATATGCAACATAGAACATGGGAAATGTTGTTGAATATCAGGCTCTTGAGTTTTAATCATGGATATTATCTTGCATTCTTTAACTCTGATGTGAATTTTCAACATGTCTGATTTAGAATCTGTAAAATATTTTAAAGAACTACAACTAGTGAGGATAAAAATTACTAGGACTATCAAATCTTATGCTTCAGGGCATTAACTGCTTTCCAGATAGCTTGAGGAAAATATATTCACAGTGTTTCACTAGGTGATTTAGAGAGATTCTATGCTTTTTTCTAAAGTACTTGGCAAAGGCAACTTTTAATACAAAATAGTTAAATAAATAACCCTTGGTTTATTGTGCTTTGCTGATTTTAACATACGGTTTTCAGTTTGTCTAAAATAGAGATCAATTAAACATCATAGTTTCATAGCTTTCACAAAATATATGAAAAAATGTTATTTTATGAAAAACCAAACAATATTTATAATAATTATTTATAAAGGATACAGATAAAATAATCTCTTTTCTTTTTAAGCACATATATATTTTTGAAGACATTAAGTTCAAGAAACAATTTGATGTTTTCTGGTAAGGGCAAGAAGGCAAAATTTAAAGTTGAGCCTTCTGTGGTATTGATGGACTTGAATGGCCATATTTTATTCAGAATTTAATTAATAAACAAGCATGTTTATTAAGAATAGTGTTAAGAATAAAGAAATAACTGAGTATAGAAATATGATTTCCAAATTTTGGCATCCATCACAATCACCTGGGGAGTTTATTAAAAATAGAGAACCTGGACATTTCCCAGATCCATGGAGTCATTGAAACTTATTATAAGGTTGAGTTTTTAATTCTCCATATTTTGCAAAAATTAATTGTGATATTTATATTCACAATATTCCAATAATATACATAATATCTAATATTTACTTCATTTTATAATGCAAAATATTGAGTATTTTGAGTTTGAAATTTTAACACATTTGGGATTGGATTGCATATATAGATAAGTCTAAAGAGCATTTAAATTTTAATGGTATTGGGTCTTTCCTTCCATGAATATAGTATATATCTTCACATACTTAAGTCTTCTTTAATTTCTCTTAGTAATATTTTGTAATTTTCAATGTAGAGTCTTTGAGCATCTCATTATTCCTAAGCATTTTATATTTTTGAAAATTATTTTAAAAGTATTATGTTTAAATTTTATTTTCCAATTGTTTCCTGCTGGCATATGAAACAAAATTGCTTTTTGTTTACTCCAAAGTATATCTGGGAAATGTGTACCAGGAAATATCTACAAGAATTTTCAAAGTTATACTGTTCATAATTGCAAAAACTGAAAACACCTAAAATTGCCATCTACTTTAAAAAGACTAAATAAAACATGATATCTACTCATTAAAAATAGCTACACTTACATACATCATTCATTTAGAACCACATATGTGATGAAAAAGCCAATTCTAAAGATTACATATGATTTAATGCAAATAAATCCAAACAGCACGTATTTATGATAAAAGTAGTTTAAAAGTCATGGAAATAATAAAGCCTCATTTAACATAATTGTTACCACTGAGAGGGAAGCAGGGGAACAGAATTGGTGAGGAACTAACAGAGTTGGTAATATTTTATTTTTAAAATGGATAGCATTTTATGGATGGTTATTTTATTATGTTTTATGACTAATGTATGTATTATATAACAGCAAATATTAAGGGCAAAATACATGTTACTTAGGTAAAAAGAAATATATTTAAACACAATCCGTATCAGTTGTATTTAATAATTCAAAAAATTTTAACAATATTTTTTGTTGCTATTAATGTGCCAGTAACTATGGGGATATATTTTTGTGGAGGAAGATAAGCTTAACATAGCTGAGAAAATAAGTATGAAATATAGAGATAAGGATTATAGAGAAAAATAAGGCACATTATGGGATGATAAGAGATGAAAAGAGAGGAAGATAAAATGTGAAACAAGCAGAATATAAGGGGTGTATGGGCCTCTTTGTTAATTTTCCTAATTTGATTTTGAAATTTAATCACAAATAGAGTCTTATATTTCTTCTTTACTTTGAGCAAAACAGAAATAGTATGCATATAAATGACAAATGGCACTCAGCCTCATGGCATTCATTTAAGGAATATTATTTAGACACTGCTTTACCCAAAGCTCTTTTCTAAGGCCTGGGGGACACATTAAGGAACTAGACAGTCAAGATCCCTACATTTTGGTATTTACAGTCCAGAAAACTTTGACACACCATTAACAAGTAAATAAAGTAGAAATCAAGCAGTGATAATTATCATGAATACTGAACAGAGAAACAGGATAGGGAAGGCTTCGAGGCATTTCCTTGTGAAATCTAACTTAATGACTCTCAGAAGTCAAGATCATGACAAAGGAGAAAAAGAGCATGCTGAAAAGGTGCAGCTGCCTCTCGGGTGCAAGGATTGTTACTGTGTGTGAATGAATTGCCCATGCTACAAGATTTTCTTCTTCTTTAAGTTGGAAAATGGATTTTAATAGAAAAACTACAGATTTTTAAATGTTGTCAACTAAGTTAAATTTTGAATCAACACTGGCCACCCACACAATTGAAGCCAAATCTAACACATTGTTAAGCTAGATCCCTCACGAAGCCAGTGTGCCACCTCTACCATATATATATTTCAACTCTAAAGAGTTACTTTGCTTCATTAAAGAAATGAGGATTTTAAAATCCCCGTAAGTCCAGTGAATATTTACTCCCTTAAGACTTTGTCATCTTTGTTCCAAATCATTATTTTTTTCTTCTTCTACTATTCTTTACAGTCCATATTGCTTCACTGAAGAAGTGGGAACTCTAAAAAGCTTGAGGACTACTGACTATTCACTGCCTGGTCTTTTATATCATTTCACTCCAGAGGTTTAATGAGTTCACTTGTTATGCTGCATGTTAAATATGCTTGGTGAGAGTTGTAGTTCTGGGTTAATCATCAGGTTGGGAGTGCCAAAAACAATTAAGTCACCTCTCATATTTTTTAATGACTGCAGGGAGCTCATTATATGTAATACTACTGAGTGAGTGTAAATAGATATAAACTTCATATATCATTTTCATCTTTCTTATCTACATTTTAGAGTTTTAATGCAAGTTATCATTTTTAGGCACTATTTTCACAACATCAATATATACCAGAATCTGAAATGAATATTTTAACTTGTTTCATTGATTTAGCAGTGACAATAAAGGTAAAAGAGTTCAGAGCAATTAGCATAACTACAAAAGCTGTTTCAAATTAAAGCTTACAAGCATATATAAAAGAGCATTTTATTATTGTGAAAATCTAAAGGCAAATGCAAATGGTATTTTCTTATTAAATAAGGCATAAATGATTAATGATTAATTTCATGAGGTGAAAAATTCAAAATATTTTACAGACCTTAGTCACTGTTCATGATTCTGATGTGCGCTTGATATCATTGCATACAAATAGGAATATTATGATAAATTTAGCCTAGAGGACTTTACTATTTACTCACCAAATGTATTTTTTCACACTGAGCATATATTTGATGAGAGATTTCTGCCATTATAATTGCACATAACATTCATAGAATTTCCACAGCTAAGGAGTTCTTTTGGTACTAACAGATGCCCTTAGAGAAGCTCTGGGATTTGATAAAGGGCATACATGTCCTCACAGATTAGTAGATCTATCAATAATATTCTGTGAATCACCCTTTCACATTTGTCTTCTCTTTCCTGATTTAACAATGTCCCACAAATAGTTCACAAACAAAAAGACAAAAAGAAATCATATGGCTGTGGAAGAAACTTTGCAATTTTGTGTCATATTTTTTTCCTTAAAACCGATGTCCAATCTGAATTTTTAGAAATAAATGTTTTCCTTATGTAAAAATGAAAGACATAGGAAAACTCTTCAAAACGTTAAATAAATATCATTAGAAAGTCCTCATTGAATTTTCTTACACTTTTATAAACTTACTAACATATTAATAACATTAGTAATAACACATAACCTCTGTGGGCATGCTTTTCTGTTCTTTCCAACTAATTTTTACTACCTATCTATAACAGACAGGAAAGATTATGTGCAATGAAATAATTTTATAAGTTAATATAATGAAAATAGTACTGATTTGATTATATCTGAATGATTACTTTTTAGATATTAATGATATCCCTGAAATAAGTTAAATATGAACTTAAATACAGATAGAATATAATTTTCTAAGTGCAGAATGTGATTGTTGATAGTATTTCACTAAAAACAAAATTATTTAAAAAAAGAGAAATTATCTAAATCAAAGTTTATTTATTCTTGCTATAGTAATAAATAGGTATATAAATTACTTATAAAATAGATTTTCATTTTCTCTGTAGTGATATTGGGACTCACATATAGAAACCAAATAAAGACTGTGGACTGTCTGATTTCTCTTCTTGTTGAAGTAGATAGGACATACATAATTATTGATTTTCTGTGCTTTTTTAAAAGGCCCATCTATATTATAATTCATTTGAAGTTTTCCAATAAACCATTATTAAGGATCCCTGTAAAGATTCATAATAAAAATAAAACAAGAAAAGCGGTATTTAAGATATTAAAACGATCAGCCGGGGTTAAATGCAATAAATTAGCATGCCAATAAACTTTAATATCTACATACACATCACAAATTCATGATTCAAAATATCCAAAATCCTGAAAGTAGTTTACAACACAATCAGTTCTAATATATCAACCCACTGTAGGTAAATGATTCAAATATGACTTTTGATGTAATGTAACAGATAATGATTTTTTTAATCCCAAATTTTCATTTGAAGGAAATCACAGTAGAAGATTTAAGACACCAGTTCTAAAAGCTTCAGTATGATTCTGAGTCTTTCCATGATTCTATATGCGTCCCTTCTGGGTAATAGAATTGGAAGTAAATATATTCCATAGTTCTTATAAAGGAACAACTTTCTTCTGGAAAAATAATATTGGAAATGAAATACTAGGTCATAAGAATTTTGCTTAAACTAGTAAAAGTAGCTAAATGAGAAATTTTTCTCAAATTTTTTCTGAAACAAGATGGATGTAAACATCTATACATTACAATAAGCACAGGAGATGTGCAAAACAGTTACCAATAAACTGAGTAATTGTTATGTTCTGGAGAATATGAATAAATTCTATATTTTCCCCAAAGCAGGTAGCCATCAAATTAACAAAAGTCACAAATGAGAGCTAGATTCATTAAATATTTTCTAAGCTTGCTCCATTTAGAATAAATTAATCTGAAAATATGGAATAAAAACATGAAAAAAAAAAAAACCCTCACGATTGTCAAGCGTAAGTCCGGGAAAAACAAGTGTAATATGGGGGCATTTTCCAGACTTGGGAATCGTCCTGAATGACATTACAACAATAGATACAGGCCATTATATATCTTGCCATAACCTACAGAATTGAGTGGGAGAGAGGGTAAACTACAATATAAACTATAATCCATTCTTAGTGGCAATGCTCCAGAATGTATCTATTAATTGCAATGAATGTACCACAGTAAAAAAGGATGTTGTTATTGTGGGAAAATGTGGGAGGTGTGGGGAGCAGAGTATATGGGAATCCCCTATTTATTCTCTGTAACATTTATATTATCTAGGTACCTTTTTAAAAAATAAAAAAAATGGAAAGACAAATAAATAAATACTGAAAGTATGATAGTGTGTGAGTGTGAGCGTGTGTAATCTGTGTGTGTATTTAACATTAGAAAACTGCATTTTCTTCAAAAGTAACATAAACATAAGTGCCCAGTTTAAGTATTAACTTTTGTAATTTGAGTTAATACCTCCTTCTACTGACAAAGGAACGCTACAATAGCTGGATGTTTCCCACACAAAGCAACCCAGAAAGAGCCATTGTTCAATGGGTTTATGGACTTTGAGCATAGATAATTGATCATAAATCTTTAGGCAGCCCAGCTGGTTTTCCATATGACTGCAAAGAAGCACCATATGGCTTCTAGCACTCACAGAGATCCCAGTCCAGGTTAGGAAGTGAAAATCTGTCACAGTTTTAAGAAGCAAGCTGCTCTAAAACTAGTGGGAAATAAATGATACTCTATGATGTGGCAAGGAGGAACGGTTTCTCCTATAAGCTGTTGGCTATGATTTCTGCAAATTCACATCCTTTTTTGCATAATGTCCTTATAATTTAGGGTCTTTAACAATCCAAAGGGGATTGTATTATATAAGGCCCCTATATCCTGAGGAAATTCAATGTATTGAGGCCTGGTTCAGTCCTAAAAGATCTGGAACAGGGCTAGGATCTCCCTTCACACAGCTCTTCCCCACACTGGCCATTCCCTTGAGATTTTGTTCATATGGTTGGAAACATGGCTTCCAGATAGCTCCTCCCCATCACACCTTAATTTTCTCTGCTCCAAAGGGACCTAATCTCTTTCCCTAGCTTTAGCTCAAATAATCTACAGCAGAATAGGCTATGTGCTCATCCTCAGACCTGTGACAAATAGAAAAGCCCCCACTATAAAGTGATGGTTAAAATGGAGAATAGATAGTTCTCCAAAATATATAAGCTGGCATTCCTAGAGAAAAAATAGTTGCTGGAAATGTGATCATGATGAGCACACTTGAAATATAGAGTATTTTAAAATGGTCACTTGCTCAGGTAAGTAATGTTTAATAATTTTGATAAGATAGGAGACAAGAATTTAGATTTGCCGTTTACCCATATTCAGGGTTGGTTCCATTCAGAACCTGAAATTTATGTTAAATGAGAAGTTCAGAAATGAATGTTTAAATATTTTATACCAAGATAACACACTATCAAATAGAATTAGTTCTATCTTTTAGTATGGAAAAATACATCTTCACAACAAACTGGATGGCCAGATTTGAATTAAAATTCTCAGGTGCCTCAGATATTTGTGTTTAACTTGCTAGAGAAGAGCCAGAACCAAGTCCATGTCCTCTGCCACAGCTTGCTCCCATTATCTTTCCATCCCTGGACTTCTCTTGTCCCTGGGAGGACTCCATGCTCACCTGTGTGAACTCCCCAAATCTTATTTTTAGGTTCCAACAAAACAACTCTGCCAACATCATCTCATTGGTCATTGCTTGGGTCCAGAAGTGTGCACATAACTGTTTTCTGCCTAAGGAGGACAGACTCAGAGAAAAGACTCACAGAGGAACAGGAAGCTGCTCTTTGGGCCTTGCCTCCAAGGTCCTGGCTACATGGAACATGGTTCAGAAGGGGAACGTGTGGGCTCTGGGTGGTCGTGTCTCCTACAGATTCCTTCTACCAGGTGATGGTCCCCATTGCCCTGGTCTAAAGATAGTAATGCATACACTAGAAAATAAATATAATCTCTTTTATTATCCCATTTACTGGAAACAGAATCAACAGGAGATATCTGACAATAATATGAGATTTTATGAGTCTCTCACATGACCGTGGGGATGCACAAATCCAGATTCTGCAGGCAGGCTGCAAACCAGGGGCTCCGATGAAAGTCCAATGAAGGCCCTTGATGAGTTTCCAGGAGAAGCTGGTTGTCCAAAGATGAGCTGGGAAATTCTCTTTGAATGTTGATATCACTTCCCCTTTTAAGGCATTCAACTGACTGGATAAAAGCATCACCCATTGCTGATGCAATTATAACTGAGCAATCTCCCTGATTGCTGCAGATGTAATCAGCCATCCACGGAGTAGACTCACTGGTAACCAAAGTCCATAAATGTTCTTATACTACAATTAGCCCAGTGCTTACTTGACCAAACACCTGGACACAATTACCTGGCCGAGTTGACACATTAGTCTAACCATCACAACATCCTTGCTTATCCATGCTGAATTCTTTTTTTTTTTTTAACATTAGAAAATAAACCAAGTATCTTCTACTCTCATGCCTTTTCACATTCTCTTTTCTCTTCCTGCTCCTTTTTCCTTTACCTAGCTAATTGTTTCTCTTGCTCTACATTTGAATTCATATGCAATTGATCCAGGATGGTTTCCAAACCACCTCTAGATAAACTTGTGTATTTGTCATGCACAACCATTGTTCCTCCTGGTCTCCCAATAAATATGCTTTTTTATAGTTTGTTTAATATTCTTCTCCCCTGAAGGACTGGAATCTCTAAGAAGGCAGCATCTCTATCTTTCATAAATCATCACCATATCTCCAGAAAGTAGTACTATTCCTGATATGGTATCCAACAAAATTTTTTTTTAAATAACTAATATGACCTACAGTGATTAACTTCCATCAGGGATCTGAAAATGGTCCCAGTAATTCAAAACTTTTTGTTTTTTGGAGGTAGAAAAAAAATATGGAGCAAGCATTTAACTTATGTATTTCACACAGATAGGCAAGTATTTCTCAAATCAATTTTCACAAAAAAATATGTAGACTTTAGTCTATCCATGATTAGATTACATACAATAATATGAGAATGTATCACTCTATTTCTGTCATACCTACCTGTATTATTTCAAAAGCTTCCTTTTGTCTCCCTCAAGATTTCTTTCTACTACCTATTTTTTCTCTTCCCAAAATCCAGTTCCTATTTGGGGTGGGGTATGGGGATGGGTTGTTTGCTTTTACTAAATATCCTCAAAAGGACTGAAAATCCACAGTGGCATAACCTGACTGTGTGCAGATTGAGGAAGAACATGCATATAAGTAAGAGACACTTGCTGATGGAAAAAAGCATTCTTCCTACTGCACATTTTCTTTGAGCTACAAGAACCTCTCACAGACCAATTCTGACCATTTGCATACACAGTGATACTTTAAAAATATCTGAAAACTTTTAAAAGAAACAAGTAATGTGAAACTCTGGTAGCAGTACTCTTGAATTCTACAAACAAGTAAAAAGAAAAACAACCTTTCCAAACAAATGTAACCTACCCATAAAATTCTAAAAATGCAGTGTTTTTTTTCTTTTCCAAGAAACATATTAACACTTTGAAAGAAATTAGTATGCTGTAGCTAAATAATTATTTAAAATTGAAGCTCAATAAATCTCTGAGTGGAGAGACTTGATTAGGGAATAAGTTAAGTTTTAATATATTTTTCTCACAATATTTTAATACTCTAGCTATTTATTTTGTTCTTGATTCATGATGAAATTTCCACAGTAAGAAAAGGATCTATATATATGTATTTTTTTTATTTTAATTTTTTATTATAGAATTTATATGTTCACAGAAAAATCATGTATAAAATACAGAGTTCCCGTATACTACCTTATTATTAACACCTTGCATTGTACATTTGCTGCAATCAATGAATTGACATTTTTACAATTGTACTATTTGGAGTACATTGTTTACTCTAGGATCCACTGCATTGTACAATCCTATGGACATATATATATATATAAACATTTTCAGTCTAATAATATAACTAAAATCTAAAATTTTGCCTTTAAACCACAGTCAAATAGATATTTCAGTGCCATTAATTGTATTCACCATGTTGTGCTACAATAACCTCCTTCAATTATCAAAATTTTCTGTACAATTTAAGCATTAATTCCCCCTCCCTACCCTCTTCTCAGCCCTTGGTAACCTATATTCTAGATTCTCACAGTATGAATTTGCTTATTCTAGTTATTTTGTACCAGTGAGACCATACAGTATTTGTCTTCTTGTGTCTGGCTTATGTCATTCAACATAATGTCTTCAAGGTTCATCCATGTTGTCACTTGTATCAGAAATTCATTTCTTTCTTTGGCTGAATAATATTCCATTGTGCATATGTACCACATTTTGTTCATCCATTCATCAGTTGATGGATACTTGGTTAGCTTCAATCTTTTGGAAATTGTGAATAATGCAGCCATAAATATGTGTAGTGCAAATATCTGTTCAAGTCCATGCTTTGAATTCTTTTGAGTATATACCTAGAAGTGGGATTGCTGGGTCTTATGGTAATTCTATATTTAAGTTTCTGAGGAACTGCCAAACTGTCTTCCATAGTGGCTGCACAATTTTACATTCCCACCAGCAATGAATCAGTGTTCCTATTTCTCCATAATTTCTCCAATACTTGTAGATTTCTGTTTTTCTTTAATAGTAGCCATTCTGGTGGGTGTGAAATGGTACCTCATTATGATTTTGATTTGCATTTCCCTTATTGCTAATTATGTTGAGAGTCCTTTCATGTGTTTTTAGGCAATTTTGTATCTTTCTGAGAAATATCTAATCAAGTATTTTGTCCATTCTTTTAAATGGATTATCTTTTTATTTTTGAGTTTTACAATTTCTTTGTTTTATTCTGGATATTCAACCCTTATCAGATATATGGTCTCCAAATATGTTCTCTCATTGTGTAAGCTGTTGTTTTACTTTCATGATAAAATTCTTTGATGTACTTTCATAACACAAGGTCAGGAAGATGCTTCCCTGTTTTCTTTTAGGTGTTTTGTAGTCCTGGCTCTTATATTTACAGCTTTGATACCATCTGAGATGATTATTATATATTGTGTGATGTAGGGGCCCTTCTAAATTCTTTTGCAAATGGGGATCCAATTTTCCCAGCACCATTTGTTGAAGTGACTATTATTTCTCATTTAATGTTCTTTGCCACCTTGTCAAAAATTAATTGGTCATAAATGTGAGGGTTGATTTCTAAACTCTCAACTTGATTCCATTGGTCTATATGTTTGCCTTTGTGCAAATAACATATTCTTTTGATTACCATTGTTTGTAATAAGTTTGAAGATCAGGAAGTGTGAGTCCTCCAACTTCATTCTGCTTTTACAAGGTGGCTTTAGCTATTCAGGGTCCTTTACCTTTCCATATAAATTTGATGATTGGCTTTTCCATTTCTGTAAAAGATGACTGTTGGAATTTTTTGAGATTGCATTGAATGTGTAAATTGCTTTGGGTAGCAATGACATCTTAACAATATTTATTTTCCAATCTATGACCATGGAATGTTCTTCCATTTCTGAAGGTTTTCTGTAATTGCTTTTTGCAATGTCTTGTAGTTTTCTGTGTACAAGTCCTTTATATCCTTGGTTAACTTTATTTCTAGATATTTGATTCTTTAGTTGCCATTATCATTGGAATTTTATTCTTTAATTCTTCTTATAATTTTTTTCATTTCTAGTGTGTAGAAATACTACTGAGTTTTGCGTGCTGATTTCTTAGTGTGCCATAAGGCTGCTGATGCAAAGTAGCAAAAATTGGTTGGCTTTTATAATGGGAATTTTATCAGAGGAGAAAGCTTACAGTTCTGAGGCCATGAAATGTCCAAATCAAAGCACTGCCAGAGATGCTTTCTCACCAAAGTCAGATACTGCTGATTCTGGTATCCTGCCATGTGGCAAAGATGGAGGTCAATCTCTGCCAAGGTCCCTGCCTTCCTCTCCAGAACCTACCATCTCCCTGAGCTCAGCTGTGGTTAACTAGACTTGTCTTTTTCTGGGCCTCCTCTCTCAGTCTGAGCTTCTCTGCTTTCTTCCCGAGTTCAACTGTGGGCTATCAGGCAAATAGCTCTTCTCTCCAAACTTGAACTGCTCTGTGAGCCCAGGCTTTTGGGGTCTATTTGCTTAATCTTTGGCTGCTAGCAATTCTCCTGTCCTCTTTCACATGGCAGGGTCAAAAATGGTGGCTTCCTATAACTCTGTCTCTCTCTGTGTGTCTCTGTTTATATAAAGCTCTAGGAAGAGGGCAGAGATCCAAACCGAGTCATGCCTCATTGATGTACTCCAATCAAAAAGCCCTCCCCCCAAGGAGTGGATTAGTTCAAGAGCATAATCGTTTTCATTTTAGAATCAACAAATTCAAACTGTCACAATCCTGTACCTCACCACTTTACTGAATTCATTTATTAGCTCCAGCAGATTTGGTGTGGATTTTTTGGGAACTTTATATTTTTATCTTATGATTCAATTTTTTATATTTCTATAAAAATCAACTTTAAACTGACTAGTCTTATATTAACTAAGTGGTATAAGTCCTCACAGATGGATTGATATATCTTTTCTACATCTATGCAGCATTTTTAGTTCCAAACAGTTTATTAAATGCTTGAAACATGGTGTAATTGAACATTAAATGAAACATAAAATTACTAATTTCCAAGTGTAGTAGTTTGATGTTATTGGTGGATTCCAAAAAGAAATATTGGATTATGTTTATAAACTGGTCTTTTCCTATAGGCATATTAGGGTGTATCGGATTCAGAGCTTTTACTTTTACTTGATTAAAAACTGATTAAAATACTTACCTTGCAGGGGAGATACCATGATCACGAAGGTAGTTTTCCCAGGGCGAGGCTTACCCATTGCACTCCAGATGTGCTGACCCCTGCGATTTCCCCAAATGTGGGAAACTTGACTGCATAATTTGTGGTAGTGGGGGACTGCGTTCATGCTCTCCCCTGAAAAAAAAAAGTTTAAGGCTTTGATTGGGCCACATCAGTAGGACATTGCATCCCCCCCAACCCTTGGTGGGCAGGGACTCACAGAAAAACCACACCACAGAGAAAGAAGATTGGAGTTTTATTGCTGGAGCCCAGGGAAGTAAGCACAAAGAGGAGTTTTGTCATGAGGAAGGAGAGAAGGCTCCCGGAAAAGAGATGAGCCATTTGCCTGATAGTCTACAGCTGGCCTTGTGGAGATAAGCAAGCCTGAGGCCTGAGCTGGGAGAGAAACAAGCCCTGAGAAGAGAGGAACCCAGGAAGCCTGAACACTTAACAGATGTCGGTAGCCATCTTGCTCTAAAACATGGCAAACTTTGGTGAGGGAAGTAAATTATGTTTTATGGCCTGGTAACAGTAAGCTTCTACCCCAAATAAATATCCTTTTATAAATGCCAACAGATTTCTGATAATTTGTACCAGCACCCCTTTGGCTGATTAGTACACCAAGCTTATATGAAAAGTCAACATTTTCATACTTTTCTCCCTACAGGTTCAGTAATATATCTACACTAGCCTAAAGTATATTTATTTCTTTCACCAGAAAAGCTGAAATTTTGACTGCTGAGTAAACATGAAATTGTAAAGTTACTAAACTAAAACAGAAATGTATGTTTTAAGGCAGAAAGAACAAAAAATCTACTAAATACCTTTGAAAAAATAGACAAGTGCTGAATTGTGTCAAGAGGGAGGTTATCCATGATTTATTATCCCATAATAAATCCCACATGTCATCATATCTAAAAACTTCAATATGCTGTGGAATGTTATAGAAATAAATACCTTATCCTGTGCAAGGATGAAACAATTTATTTTCTTTAATTGGTCATAATGATCTAATGATATGTGTGTGTTTATGAGCTTTTATTATATATGAAATTAAATAAAATAGACAATATATATGATAGTTTACAGGGGATTGTCTTTTTATATAACTTTTTAATTTATTCTAGCTTGTAAACCCCAGAACAGCTTCCCACTTTAAGTTATCAAAATTGGGCCAGGGACTCATTAATGGGGCCCAAATTTTCTCCCATAAACTAGAGTTAAGGGAGCCCCAAAAGTACTTTTTCTCCTTGTAATTTACCAGCAGGCCAGTAGATGGCTCTCCTTGACGAACATTTCCACGGAAGTGTCTCTTTCAACTCCTGCTTACCTGTGCTTCTGGTCTAGCCAGAGCCAAGATTCAAAATGGACTCTTCTCGCCATGTTCACTGAAGAGAAACCACTCTCCTCCCTCTGCTGTACCCTCCCTCTTCCCAGGGAGGAAGATATCTGTTCTCTGCTGGTTACAGTGGACCACAGATTTTTATCCAAGCTGCATGACTTGTGGATTAGTGATGGGTGCCCTTCCCAGCCACTGCATGGGTTAATAATTCATGGTTTTCATTTCCTGTTCTTTGTCTCGCTGATCATTGCCCTCCTGGGGGTTGGCAGCACTGTCCTGGTCTGCTGACCCCCAAAGCATTTCCCTCAGACAGCATTTTGTCCTTTCTCTGTTGTTTTTCTGAGAGAGTTGAGCTCTGCCTTCCTACTCTGATACCATCTCCCTGGATGTCTCCACTATTTGATTTTTTTTCTCCCAGTGCCTTAAATTTTTTCACTTTATTATCCAAAAAGTTTGGGTCACAGAAAAGTCACATAGGAAATATAGGGAATTACCATATACCTCACTCCCTGTGCCCCCCACATCCTCCCTTACCAGTAACATCCTACATGAGTATGGTACATTTGTTATAATTGATGAGCAATCAAAACACCTAATACAGATTTGATAACAGGAATGCTTTTTGAAAAACAGTATTTCAATGATGAAATTCCTGAGTTCATTCTGGGGTTTTCAAATGGTTCTCTCAGCTGATCAGATTAAAGAGGAATCACGAATTTATTTCCAGTGATCAAGAAAACACTATAGCCTATGCTGTGACTTTCCAATACAGATTCACAAAATATCACCATTGGATCCTGCTACTCAAATGCTCATAATACACAATCCTCTGGGAGACAGTAGATTTGATATTTTAAGTGTTTTATGAAGTTAAAAATATATTAAGATAAAATTATAAAGGCTTATTTTTCCTAGATAAAATTGTTAAAGATTGAGCTTTCTGCTTCAAATTTGCATCTCAAGCACTACCTGAAGGACATAAAATTTGTGATATCTGCCTTGAAGGAAACTCTTAGTTTTTGTAGCTGTAGGCTTGAGATTTCTGAAAACTAGCTGCTGAGTCTCATTGTGTGAGTGGCTAAATTACAATGCAAATTGTGTTACCAATATACAGGGTGTTTACTGTTAAAAAGAGGGCATTCTTTGGGAAGAAATGGAATTCTGAAAATTGGAATGGGGCCTTATGTGTGACAGTGCCAGTGTTCTTTGCCAGATAAACCTGTAATGGTCTGCTCTGAAGAATCAGCCACCTGACCTCAATCTGCCCTGAGGCATCAGCCTTTTCACTCCCAGCTGAAGAGATTGACCCTGTTTCACCAGATGTAACTCTAATGGAATACCCTGAGTAGTTGGCTTTCAAGATACAACTAATTCCCTTCATGATCCATCACCATCACCCCTCTTTTATTCCAGACCTATAACCACATTGGAGTACCAACAGACCCCAAAATTTGAGGTTCCAAGTGTGACCCATGGGTAGGTGTGTGCACTCCAAAAGAACTGTTTGAAATTTCCAAGTTACAGACAGAATTCAAGGGAATATGCATGAGAACGGATATGAAGGGTGTGGGATAGTGGTAGAAGAGACAAAAGGATGGATCAAGCTGAATTTATTGATAACGGTGCTCTAATGCAGTGATTCTAGACTCAATAATGTAACTGGAGGGGTTAGAAAGGATGTATCAGTTTGTTCAGTTGGTTGGCTGAACTATGTACTAAACAGTGGCCTACAGTGAGTGTAAAATGCCTGTAATTTTTGTAATTTATGTAATCTAAGCGTCTTTTTAAATATATATGAAAAAAAAAACAAACAAACAAACAAAAAAAAACCCTAGGTCCCATTATTTACTTAGAACTGGTTTTGGGGAAATACCCCCAGTTCCTTGCTTGTGCACTTCTAAAAAATCACCTTCTCACTGAGATACATATTTCTCCTTTGTAACACCAGATTGTGCAGTCCTTCTTTTGGAAATAGCCAAGCTTATGGTAAAACAGGTTTCTCTGAGTCAGAGTATTCTGATAACAGCTTTGACTGTGCTGTCCATTAGAGTAGCCACATCTTCCTTGTCTTTGGCAATGAAGTGCTGCCCATGGCCCTGCCAACCAAGAATCTGATCATCCCCATTGTGCTTAAGGATCTAAGCTCAGTGACAGCAGTTCCCACACTAATATCTGATATACAGGAAAAAAAAAAATAAAAGAAAAGGTCATAGGGACCTTCAAGTATAATGATGATGGAGCTTTTTCAAAATTTGTTCCTCACAATTGTGATGAAAGATGTGTCTTCTGGACTTTCTTTGGGTGGGTGAGCAGATCTTAGATGACAAATCCATTTCAACATTCCAAAGTCTATAAGACTTTTGATCTCCTCATCTACATTATACCAGGGCATTTCTGGCATTTTATACGATTTGATTTTGACAAAACCACTCATGGGATATATTTTGGGAGACAGAAAACTAATAAGCTCTGTGGGAAGAGCTGAATGGCTCAATTTTGGACATAAGTTAGACAGGATAAAATGCATATTAATTGTCTTTGCTTAAAAAATAGAGCAGATTAAAATTTGTCCATGGCCAAAATAGACCACACTTGAACTCTCTTATTGGGAAAAGGAGTAGATAGAAGTACCAAATCACAATCCGGAGGTCCCTGTAATTAGTGAACACAAGGCTAATATGAACATCAGCAAGGCCAGTCATCATGTGGCTAATAGACAGTAAGAGAACTGAAGAAGAGACTTCATACAGACACCTATACATGTCCATACACTCACACACAACCTCTATGAGCCTGCATTGCCTAGTCTTTTCTGCCACTGATCATTCTCAGTTATAGTGTGCGGGTCCTGGGGAGCTCACTCGCTTGCAGGGCCTGACAGCACACCCGCGCACAGGGCCTGGAGGTCTGCGTGTCTTCTATATTCTTCTTTTTAAAATTTTTACCAGGAGGTCCCGGGGACCGAACCCAGGTCCCTCCATATGGGAGACAGACACCCAACCATCTGAGCCACATCCATCCCTCTGCTATATCTCTTAAGGTTGACCAAAGATACCTAAAGTTACAGTCATTTCCCATACAGGATGGTCATATAATAAATTAGGCTTGGTTTATCACCAGTATTCTAAAAAACAGACCTAGGGAGAAAAACTAGGTCTGGGGACACATGCGTGGTTTCTAATACAGCAAATGTTTAGCCTACCCTGATTATCACAAAATCAGGACAGCGAGAATGTGTTATTTTTTTAATTAATTCTTTTTTTTAAAGAAGCTGTAGATTAAATAAATGTTACCTAAAAAAATAAAGGGTATTCCCATGAGCCCACTTCCCGCCCCCAACACTTTCCCACATTAACAGCAACCTTCATTAGTGTGGTACATTTGTTACAATTGATGAACACATATTGGAACATTGCCACTAAGTGTGGATTGTAGTTTACATTATAGTTTACACTCTGTCCCACACAATTTTGTAGGCTATGACAAAATATATAATGGCCTGTACCAATCATTGCAATGTCATGCAGGACAATTCCAATGTTCTGAAAATACCCACCATATTACACCTCTTCCCTCTCCCATCCCTCAGAGCCGCTGTTGGCCACTGCCTTTATATCAATGATAAAAGTTCTTCCATTTCTAGAATAAAAATAAGTCTATAGTAGACTAATAAAAAATCTACTTTAGTCCACTGTATATTCCCCAGTATTGAGGATTTGGAGATGGTGATGCCCCCTCTGCTTCTAATTGAGAGGGGGCTTAGATCCCATGGGGCAGAAGGATTGAGCTATCTTGCCTGCAGTTGCAGACACTCTCTGTTCCTTGGGATGGGTGTTGTCCATCATCATTCTTTTTTAAATTGTCCTGGGTGAGTCCAATGAACTGGAGAGTAGGTGGTGCAACTCTGCTGAGATTCAGGGCTCACCTGGGACAAGGACGGACCAAAGATTTAAGTCTCTGGGACATATATTTATCAAGTATAATGCTAATTTTAGGTTTAAATAAAAAGGAGCAGAAGAGCCACGTATAGGATTACTATAAATGAGTCTAACTCTGTTACACTGGGGAACATAAATTCCAAACTAAGGCCCACTGACAGGGTCCTGAATTCCTCAGCTGCCTGCCTTGCTTATAGTGCCTAGATGTCTCTAGAGCCCTCGGGACCCCCACTGTTTGAGGCATTGTTTACTGTGCCAGTCAATGTGATCCTGCTGAGACATGCTTAAGAGTAACCTTTGGAATGGCCTCCCAACTCACATTGAAATCTCTTAGCCATAAACACTCATTTGTATTTACCATTTTCCCCTTTTGGTCAAGGTCTTTTTCCAGATGCGTTGCTAACTGCAACTTGGTAATAATCCCTTGGTGCTAGGGAGGTTCAACCCCTGAAGCCAAGTCCTGTGCCGGGGGCGGAGGGGGGAGTTGGGGGGGCAGTGGAGGGCACTGGAGGTTGTGTGTTTATACTCTGAGTTTGGCTTAGAGAGAGGCTACAGTTGAGCAACAAGGAGGCTTTCAGGAGGTAACTCTTAGTCAATATATAATACTAGGTTAAGTTTAAATTTGACAAGAAAAGTTTCAGAAGTACAATCATCAATATTAAGGGCCTGGCATAATGGTCTATCTTCCTTCACTAGGCACTGGCCTTGTACTCAGGGGATTTTGTCTTCCCTATTAGAGAATGTAGCAGAACTCCCCAGGATGGGAATTCAGTACTCTTTCAGTTATTGTGTGGATTACTAAGAGAAAGCCGCATGAACCCTTGAAAATATTCATATGCAATAAAGGCATGCTCCAGGTGAACCCCTCCCCATGCATCACAGACACCCTTCATCAGTGACATCCGTGACCCTCCCCTGCCATAGCTGTGACCCTTCTGTGAGTCAAAACTTCTACAAAAATGCAGCCAACAAAAGAACCATATAAAATTAATAAGAAAATGAAATAATAATACTAGTGTATTAGCTAGGGTTCTCTAGGGAAACAGAATCAACAGGAGATATCTGTCAATAATATGAGATTTTATAAGAGTCTCTCACATGACCATGAGGATGCACAAGTCCACGTTCTACAGGTAGGCTGCAAACCAGGGGCTCTGATGAAAATCCAATAAAGGTCCATGATGAGTTTATGGGAGATGTTAGCTATCCAAAGACAAGCTGGGAAATTTTCTCTGAATGCTAAAATCACTTCCCCTTTTAAGGCTTTCATCTGATTAGATAAAGCGTCACTCATTGCTGATGGTAATCTCCCGGGTTGATGAAGATGTAACCAGCCATCTATGCAGTAAACTCACTGATGACTAAAGACCATAAATGTCCTTGTACTACAATTAACCCAGTGCTTACTTTACCAAACAAGTGGACACAATTACCTGGCCAAGTTGACACATTAGCCTAACCATCATAAATAGTCTTAAAAACAACAAATAAAATTCAAAAATATTTTTAAATTTGAAATAACAAAAATAATTTTTTAAACCTTGTGTCTTCCATCACTGGAAGATCTATTGTCTTGTATGTACAGTGCCATTTTCTTCCACATATTCCCCCAGTGTCTTATTTATTTATTTTTTTTTCATTTCATCTGCAAAGAAGCTTTAGGGTATAGAAAAGTCACATAGAGAATATAGGGGATTCCTATATACCCAATGCCTTCCCCTGTTTCCCTCTCTCCTATTAATAACATTTTATATGCGGATGGTACACTTGTTACAATTGTTGTAGAAATATTGAAGCATTGCTACTAACCATGGCCAATGGTTAACATTATGGTTTACATTTTGGACCATACACTTTTATAGGTTTTGATGAAATTTAAAATGTCCTATATCCATTATTGCAAGATCATTCAGAACAATTCTAATGCCCTAAAAATTCCCTGTGTTCCATTTATTCTAGTCTTCCCTCCCTCCTCCCCTCAGAACCCATGGTAACCGCTAAGTTTCAATTTTTGAAGAATAAGATTCATATTTACTTGCAATAATATTGAGGGCTTGACTTATTGGTCTGTTTTCTTTTATTAGGACTGCCTATGTTCTTGAGGGATTCTTGTTCCTCTAATGGAGAACATTAAACTCCCCAGAATTGGAATTTAATATTTTCTTGTTGATTGTGTGTCTCAACCCACTGATTAACATACTATGACAGGATCAACACTTACATGTTCCATAGATGCCTGCCACCACCAGTCCTGTATAACGCCCCCCCATATGGCATCCTACACCAGTAACCTTCCCCTGCCATCTTTGCTTAATGAACATTTCAAAAATTGTAGTTTTAACCACAGACCTGCAAATCTCCAGAGTTCACCTGCTTCTTCCCCGACCCTAACCCCAGTTCCATCAATAGTCCAACCCATCCCCCTCCCCCCTCACAAATCTGCACCGATGAACCCAATCACATCACTGGACCACTGCTATACCCAACCACTGCACAACTACACCCTTCCACCATATCATAGATTTTGCCCATATGGGTACCACCAGCTTACCACCCTCTACTCCCTTTCTGTCTCCTTTAAACCTGTCCCAATCTCTACGTCTGTGAGTCTGCTCAATTTACTTAATTCATATCAGTGAGACCATGTAATATTTGACTTTCAGTGCCTGGTTTACTTCACTCAACATAAGGTCTTCAAGATTCATCCATGTTATCCCATGTGTTAATACTGCATTCCTTCTTACAGCTGAGTAATATTTTGTTGTAAGTATATACCACAGTTTGTTTATCCATTTTTTTTTTGATGGACATTTGTGTTGTTACTAACTTTTTTTTATATATATATTTAAATATTTAATCCAGATGAAATATATTTTTGTTTAAGGTATAACATAAGGAAAAAAATTTCCATATTATATACCAATTACATCAGCACTTTTCTCCATTGATTTATAATACTTCCTCCACGATACACCAAATTCCTTATACACTTCCATCTGTTTCTGAGCTACCTACTCTATTTCACTGCTCTATTTGTCTCTCTCTCAGCCAATATCACACTGCCTTGTCAATTTTGTGGTATCCTCTTGATATCTGGTAAGACAAGTATTTAAAATTATTTATTCTTGATACTTTACTCTCTCATATAAGTTCTGCAAAAATATCCTGGTGAGGTTTTAATGACATTCCATTTAATTTACAGCTTATTTGATGGAATATATAACTTTCTGAAATTGAGTATTCCCGAATAATACCGCTATGAAAATAAGTGTGCATATATCTGTTTGTGACCCTGCTTTAAATTCTTCTATGTATATAACTAGCAGTGGGATTGCTGAATTATATGGCAGTTCTATAGTTAGCTTCCTGAGGAACTTACAAACTGTCCTTCACAATGACTGCACCATTCGACATTCCCACCAGCAATAGATGAAGGTTCCCATTCCTCCACATCCTCTCCAACCCTTGTAGTCCTCTGTTTTTTTAACAGAAGACTCATTGTAGTTTTGATTTGCATTTCTCTAATAGCTAGTGATGTTGAGCATCTTTTCATGTGTAGTCTAATGGGTGTAAGATGATATCTCATTGTAGTTTTGATTTGCATTTCTCTAATAGCTAGTGATGTTGAGCATCTTTTTCATGTGATTTTTAGCACTTTGTATTTCTTCTTTGGAGAAGTGCCTATTCAAGTTTCTTGCCCATATTTTAAATGGGTTGTTCATCCTTTTATTTTTGAGATGTAGGATTTCTTTGTATATGCTGGATATTGGGCCCCTCTTGGATAGATGGTTACCAAGTATTTTCTCCCATTAAGTAGGCTGCCTTTTCACTTTCTTGGCAAACTCCTTTGAAGTGCAAAGGTTTTTAATAGAGCAAGTCCCATTTGTCCATTTTTTCTTTTATTGCTTGAGCTTTGGATGTAAAGTTTATGAAGCCATTTTTTTAATACAAGATCTCATAGATGTTTCCCTATATTATTTTCCAGAAACTTTATAGTCTTGGCTCTTATATTTAGATCTTTGATCCCTTTTGAGTTAATTTTTGCATAGGGCATGAGATGGTGATCCTTTCTCATTCTTTTGGATATGTATATCCACTTCTCCAAGCACCATTTGTTGAAGAGGCCATTCTCTCCCAACTCAGTGGGCTTGGTGGTCTTGTCGAATATCAGTTGACCATATAGGTGAGGATCTATATCAGAACTCTCAATTCGGTTCCATTGGTCATTATGTCTATCCTTGTGCCAATATCAAGCAGTTTTGACCACTGTAGCTTTGTAGTATGTTTTAAAGTCAGGTAGAATGATTCCTCCAATTTCTTTTTTCTTTTTCAATGTGTCTTTGGTTATTCGGGACCTCTTTCCCCTCCAAATACATTTCATAGTTAGCTTTTCCAATTTAGTAAAAAATGCTATTGTGCCCATACATAAAAATATCTATATCTGAGTTGATCTTCTCTCCTAGTTTAGAGGAAGACCTGCCCCCTCCTACCCATGACCAATCCTAATCTTTTACAATTCTCATCATACATATCCATATTTATACTTTCTTAGACCTTGTTTCATCAATTACCAATTATCACTTCTTTTCAGTATATTTAAACTCACCTTCCTCAAAGGCTTCTTCAACTCAGCATGTAAATATCCTTGAATTTCCCCCTACTTTAAAACATTCTCTCCTCTACTGTGCATCATTCTCTAGCTACTTCTTAATGACTGTCTTTCACCTTAAAACTAAGTTCTTCAAAGAGCCTGATACCCTCACTATCTGAATTTTCTCACCTCTGATTGACTCATCCATTCACAATTATTTGCTTTCACCCTCAAAACTCACTGAAATTGCTCTCACAAAGGTAAAAAATGGTCTCTGTTTCAGCTTCTTGAATTTATTGGAAATTTATTGCCTCAATGTTTTGAGACTAAAGAAATCCAAACTCAAGGTATCATCAAAGTGATGTTTTCTCCCCCAAAAGCCTGGCATTCTGGAGCTGGCTGCCATGATCATTGGTCCTTGGCTCTTCAGTCACATGGCAATGCATATGGCAGCCTCTCCTGACTTTATTCTTTTCTTCCAGTTCTGTTGACATTCAGCTTCTGGCTGTATCCTCTCTCTCTCTCTCTGATTTTCACTCTGCTTATAAAGGATTCCAATCATTCAGATTAAAGCCCAATCTGATTCATTTGGGCCACACCTTAACTGAAGTAACATCTTGACTAGATTTTATTTATAATGGGTCCAACCACAGGAATGGATTGATTTTAAAAACATGTTTTTCTGTTTGTGGTATGTGTTTCCAAACTGCAGCCTCTTCCATGTCAAATCAACTAGAAAATGTACAGTTCTTCTCTTAACTTTTTCCTTTCATTTCCACTATAATATTAGGGTCCTTCTTAAATTACTACCCATATCTAATCCCCCATCCATAGACTTATTTCATTCTTCTATATCTTAAATGAAAGTATTTCCCAAGAATCTGTTCTTTCATTATTGTCTCATCTCATTTTATGTACTTCTTACTGATCCCATCTGCTTGTACAATTTCTACCTCTTCTTCCAACTTTCTGACAGAGTGACATATCCAAACTCTAAATCATACATTGTCACACTATGTTTCAAATTCTTTGAGGATTTCTTGGAACTTTGGAAGAAATTCCAAAGTCCTTAGCCTGTATTTAAAAGTACATCCTGCTATGATCCTCTTTCAGCTTTCAAGTTATCAGCCTCTGCCATAATCCCACATGCAAGCAACTGTTGACCCTATTCTCATGAAATTCTGGAATGATCTCTGGAGCACAGCATGATTTTGTGTGTGTGTATGTGTGTGACTTACCAGTTATTATCTCAGCTTCAACAACCATTTCCCTCTTAGTCTACCTGAATACTTATTCTGTTTGGAAAACAAATAAAAATAAAACCTTGGGAAAAAAGTGCTATTGTAATTTTTGTTGGGATTGTGTTAAATCTGTAAAACAGTTTGGGTAGGATTGACATCTTAATGATATTTAGTCTTCCTCTCCGTGAACAGGGAATATTCTTCCATTAATTTAGGTCTTCTTTGATTTCCTTTAACAATGTTGTATAGTATTCTGTGTACAAGTCATTTACATCTTTAATTAAGTTTACTTGAAAGAAAAAAATCATATGATCTTCTCTATTGATGCAGAAAAAGCATTTGACAAAATACAGCACCCTTTCCTGATAAAAACACTTCAAAACATAGGAATAGAAGGAAACTTCCTCAACATGATAAAAATTATATATGAAAAACACACAGCTAACCACATATTCAATGATGAAATGCTAAAAGCTTTCCCTCTAAGATCTGCAACAAGACAAGGATGCCTACTGTGACTGCTCTTATTTAACATTTTGTTAGAAGTACTTGCTAGAGCACTTAGGCAAGAAAAATATCTGTTAACGTGATATTAGAGGGTATGCAAGGATGTTTCGTGGTATGCAAGGATGTTTCAACATAAGAAAATCAACCTTGATTGATTTTCTTATGTTGAAACATCCTTGCATACCAGAGATGAAACCCACATGGTCAGGATATATAATTCATTTGATGTGTTGTTGAATATGATTAGCAAGAATTTTGTTGAGGTTTTTAGCATCAAAGTTCATTGAAGAACGTGATCTGTAGTTTTCCCTTCTTGTGGCCTCTTTGTGTAGCTTTGGTTTTAGGATGACGTTGGCATTATAGAAAGAGTTAGGCAATGTTCCCTCCATTTCTGCTTTCTGGAAGAGGTTAAGCAGGATTGGTGTTAGTTCTTTCCAGAATGATTGGTACAATTCACCTCTGAAACCATCTGGACCTGGGCTTTTCTTACTTGGGAGGATTTTGATGACTAATTCAATCTCATTACTTGTGATTGGTATGAGGCATTCATCAATTCTTCTTTTGTCACTGTAGGGTGCTTGTGTATTTCTAGAAATTTGGCTGTTTCATCTAAGTTACCCATCTTGTTGGCATACAATTTTTCAAAGTATCCTTTTATGATACTCTTTATTTCTGTGGTGTCTGCGATGGTATCTCCTTCCTCATTTTTTAAAATGTATTTGCTTCTTCTCTCTCTTTTTCTTTGTCTAACTAAGGGTTTGTTAATTTTATTAATCTTCTCAAAGAACTAGCATTTGGTTTTGTTAATTTTTTTCTAGTGCTTTCTTATTTTCAGTTTCATTTAGCTGCTTTGTTATTTCCTTCTTTCTACTTGCTTTGGGATTAGTTTGCTGTTCTTTTTCTAATTCCTCAAGGTATACAGTTAGGTCTTTGATTTTAGCTCTTTCTTCTTTTTTAATATAGGCATTGATGGCTTTAAATTTCCCTCTCAGCACTGCTTTTGCTGCATCCATAGGTTTTGATACATTGTGTTGTCATTTTTATTTGTTTCAAGGCAATTACTGATTTCTTTGCCATTTCCTCCATAACCACTGATTGTCTAAGAGTGTGTTATTTAGCTTCCAAATCTTTGTGCCTAATCTGGTTCTCTGCTCCTTACTGTTTTCCCACTTCTTTCCATTGTGGGAAGAGAAATTTCTTCATCTAATTTCAATCTAAATAAATCGCTGAGACTTGTTCTGTATCCTAGCATGTGGTCTCTCCTGGAGAATGATCCATGTGTGCTTGAGAAGAATGTAGATCCTGCTGTATTTGGGGGTGATAGTCTGTATGTATCTATTAGGTCTAGATCCTCTAACATATTATTTAAGGTCTCTGTTTCTTTTTTGATCCTTTATTGAGTTGTTCTGTCTAATGGTGATAATGGTATACTAAAGTCCCCAACTATAATTGCAGAGTCATCTATTTCTCCACTTAGTTTTTCCAATGTTTGCCTCATGTATTTTGAGGTGCCCAATTAGTGCATAAATGTTTATGATTGTTCTTTCTTCTTGATAGATTACCCCTTTTATTAATATATAGTGTCCTTCTTTGTCTCTTACAATAGTTTTGCAATAAATTTTATTTTGTCCAATATTAGTATAGGTATTCCTGTCCTTTTTTTTTTTTTTTGATATTGTTTGCTTGTAAAATTGATTTCCAACCATTCACTTTCAACCTCCTTGCATCCCTGGGTTTAAGTTGGGTTTCTTGTAGACAGCAAATAGATGGGTCATATTTCCTTATCCATTCTGCCCATTTGTGTTTCTTGATTGGAAAGTTTAATCTATTAACATTCAATGTTATTACTGTCAAGGAATTACTTACATTAGCTATTTTTCTTTAGGTTTATATATGTCATATGTTGTTTTTATTTCTCTTTTTATCTTTTCAGTTATTCTTTCTAATAATCTTCCTTACTACACTCTCCTCTAACCCTCTCTTTCTTGTTTTTTCCTTTTAACCTGCAGAACTCCCTTTAGTATTTCTTGAAGGGTAGGATTCTTGTTGAAAAACTCTCATAATTTCTATTTATCTGTGAATATTTTGAACTCTCCCTCATTTTTGAAGGCTGACTTTGTTGGATACAAAATTATTAGCTGACAATTTTTTTTCTTCTAGCACCTTAACTATATCATACCACTGCCTTCTTGCCTCCATGGTTTCAGATGAGAAATCAACATTAATCTTATTGATCCCTTGTATGTGATCAATCTCTTTTCTCTTGCTACTTTCAGTATTCTCTCTTTGTCTTAAGCATTGGATAATTTTACAAGTATATGTCTTGGGGTAGACTTGTGAGGATTTATACTATTTGGGGTGCACTGCACTTCTTGTACATGTACATCCTTGTCTCTCTAAAGAGTTGGGAAATTTTCAACCATTATTTCCTCCAACACTCCTCTGCCCCCTTTCCCTTCTCTTCTCTTTCTGGGATGCATATGTTTTTGTGTTTCATATTGTCATTCAAATTCCTAAGTCCATGTTGGATTTTTTTCTAACTTTTTATCTATCTGTTCTACTATCTGTCTGATTTCAATTGTACTGTCTTCAATAGCACTGATTCTTTCCTCTGCCTGTTCAAATATGCTGTTATATGCTTCCAGTGTCTTTTTGATTTTTTGCATTGTGCCATTCATCACCATCACATCCATTATCTTTTTATGTATGTTTACAAGTTCTTCAGTATGTTCCCCCAGTGTAATTTTAATATCCTTTATCTCTTCCTTCACTTCATTAGGTTAATCCATGATATTTATTTGTACATCTCTGATTAGTTTTTCCACATCCTGCATCTCCTCCTGTTTTTTACTTTATCCATTAGATGGGGCCATGTCTTCCTGAATCTTAGTATGGATTATAATCTTTTGTTGGTGTCTAGGCTTCTGTTTATCTTGATGGGTTTATTTGGTTGGTTAGCTTCTCTTTCTACACTAGGACTTTATTTTGTTGTTTTGTGTGTAAGTGCCTGTGGTAAGGTTCTTTTTGATACTTAGTTCCTCTTATTCTATATCCTTGTAGTTGTCTTTGTTCCCTATATTGATGCCATCTTCCTGTAAGCCCCCTTACATGATTTTGTATTTAAAATTTTTTTTCTAGTTACATTTATACAAACAAAATTCCCATTTTAACCATTTCATATATTTATTTGTATTTTTAAATGTTTATGATTGTTGGTTATTACAATTTCTCTAAGTTCTTTTAAAATACTTTTCCACCTATTATATATTAAATTATAATTATATTATTGTTAAATATATTAGTCTTGACAAACCAGAATAAGATGTTTATGGGGCATTATACATTCCATATATTTATATTAAATAATCAAAATATGATGATCTTACAGTACATACCCTAATGTTGAATAAATAGTCATTATATAAATGAGTTGTAAGGTGCATGCCTGGTTTCTAAAAGTGGAAAGGAATTCTATGGTCATCTCAGTGGGGGAAAAAATTGTATAAGATTTTCTTCAGCATCTTGTGATTTGGGTTACCCTATTAATTTTATCTCGGATCTTGTTTTACCCTTTAGATAGGTAGGTCTCAAAAATAATTTCCATTTTCAAATCAGGGCATTTCATACCAATCAGGGCATTGTCATTTCTTAGTAACAGCTATTAATTTTCTAGAAGATAGAAGAAATCTGATAATTATTAGTTATCCAGAACAAATAATTTTCTACCACCTGCAGAAATTTGAAAACTCTAAGCAGTTTGAAATATATAATCTGAATCTGAATTCCATTCCTTTTGTATTAATAAATCATTATTACTTTTTAGGCAATGGTTGAATCTACTCAGATTTGCATTATGGTTAATTGCTGGAATAAGGGAGTGTGGTTAGAAGACAATTGTATCAACCCAGATAATAAATGATGGCAGTCTACCATGGGGCAATGCAGTAGAAATAGAAAGGAGAGGTTCAGTTGAAAGATGTTGTCTCCAGTTCCTTCTCTTTTATGAAGTTTATGGTATTTAGACAAACATATAATATACAGGAAATAATATTTATAAGTTTCATTTTGGTAATAGTATCAATAATAAGCAATTTTTAGCAAATACTATTTTGGTAATAGTATCAATAATAAACATTTTTTAGCAATTGTTTCTACATGGTTGTATCACCCAGCATGCCAGCCAGAAATAGATCAGTAGCTTCAAATTATGTCACTCAAGGAGTGATTGATAAAGGGATTATTTACAGAGCTGGGTGGAGAGTAGAGCATGGTTTTGAAGAGGCAAACACATGATAACCTGAAGAGTTATCATATTTGATTATATATGAAAGGTGCAGTCTGTAGTGGCTGTGAATGAGTTATGTACAACAAAAACACAACCAACTACCCATGAATTATTAATTGAATTCAAAATGAGTCAATTTTTAATTGCTTATTTTAATTTACATACCACCTTTGCATACCATTTTACTGTGAGACTATAAGTTCATAATTTTTATTTAAAATAGAAAAATTATAGGCAAGAAACTGTAGTTTGAATTTAACAAAGCATTATACAAGTATATTTTTAAGAAATCTTCTTCTTCTTCTTTTTGTTATAGATAATCCTACATCTCTGATTGTTTTCATTGCCATTGAATACTATGACTTCTTTCCTTCCTTTCTTCCTTCCATCCATCTTTCTCCTGTGAATTTATTTTTTCAGCAAATATGTATTGAGGGTTTACTCTAAATTAGAATATCCTATCTGCAATTGGTGATTGAGATATGATTAAGAAATTACTTTTCTCAATGAGCTCATATTATATTAAAGGAGAAATAAATATATAGATAAATAATGGCTTTACTAATCAGGTTTCTTTAGAGAAACAAACAGGGTACATATATGATGAGATTTGTTATAATGATAAAGATAATTAAATAATTTATATATTATGAGTAAAAAAATTATTATAATCTTTCATGTGACCGTGGAGACTGGCAAGTTTGAACTCTTGTAGGGCAGTTGCAAGTCAGAAAACTTGATAAAGTTGATGCTGATGTCCTTAGTTTGAATTCTCCAGAGGAAGCTGACAGGCTGGAAATTTAGGCAAGAGCTATTTCTGCAGTTGGGGCAGAAAGTCTTTTTCTGACTTCTGAAGTTCTCTGTTCTGGCTTTTAAGACTTCTATCTGGTTTAATAAGATTTCCCACATTGCTGAGAACAATCTGTTTCATTGATTGTAGAATTGTAGATGCAATCAACTTATTGTAGATGAAATCAATTGATTATAAATGTAAATTCTTTCTATGAAATACCCTCTCAGTAACAAACAAACCAGTCCAAATGTGGAGTGAGCTGTTACAAGGTGCATTGCAGGCTCAGGCACAACAGAGACTTTCAGCAAATGCCTGCTTTATTACTGACACAGCAAAAAGGGCCCAAAAGGGCAGGAAAAGAGATCCCACAGAGCCCAGTTCACTGAGGAGTCCAACTTGGCTCAGGGTCAGTGCATAGCAGCTCCATATATCCCTCTTTATGTTGAGAGGAGATAGAAGAGTTGCTTGTGCTACCTGAGTATTGTGTAATTATATACCCAAGGGGGAGGTAGCAGTGCCACTGAGATTTCCCACCTTGATTAGCCGATGGAACTGCTTGTTCCCAGTTTTCAGTTCAAGGTACTGTCAGGCCATTCCATTTAACTAACCCATCCACTGGTTTGTGGAATGGAAGCATAAGAAAACATTTGCACACAATAGAAAAGGGGGGAGGGTCAGTGAGGGCTGAAAGATGGCCTAATTATGTCCTTGACTTTCTCAGCACCAAACAATTGAACACCATAACCTAGTCAAATTGACACATGAAATTAACCATCACAGTTTCAAAAGAATATGATATATACTAACTACTAAAAATATTTTCTAGTTAAATGGTGGCAGAAAGTGAAGAAGAATCACTTCTCGTTCTTAAGACATCAGGAGTGGATTAAGAGAAAGCATGTGAATAGAGTTTTGAAGGATAACACATATTAGCTTCAGAAAGATCATTTTTATCAGGATTTCTCATCAGTGGCACTATAAACATTTTGGATTGGGTAATTCTTTGTAGTGGGGAATTTTCTGTGCATTGTAGGGTATATCCGCCCTTAAGTTGTGACAACCAAAAATTTCCCCGTACATTTCCAAATTTCCTCTTGGGAGTAAATAGACTCTAGTTAAATACTGCAGATTTATATCATGAGAACAGCAGCTTAATACATACAAACATCCTCATAAGTGCTGTGTACCTTGTAAGCATTATACTGGTCTTGATATTAACATCCATACATATAAAAAGCAAATATATTTATTAAAGAAAATATATGTGTTTCAATTCATTTGATGTATGGTGAGGAATTATTTAAAACAAATGTTTAAAGAATAGGCAGATAAGGCCAGGATGTCTGGCAGTGGCCCAGTGAGGAAGTGAGAAATCCTTTATACTCAAAAGAAACTCTAAAGCTAAAAACACTGACAAAACAACCATTTAAGAGCACTAGATACTGACCAGTGGTATACAATAATCTGAGAATCATTTTGCTTGAAAAATGAAGTCTGTGGAATCCTTATCCAGGACTTGTGTAACCACCCCTACCCTGCTGCCCCCAGCTAGGTTAGTATGGAGTTTCTCTTAAGGATGGTCAAGCTGTGAGGACAAGCAACAAGCTGCAGTCAAATATGCTGTCTTGATTCAGAAAAATCAGCACCCATGCTCACAGCCAAAGCATTGCTGGTGGAGATGATATTTGCAGTGAGTAAGGTGCCAATAGAAAATAACTCTATTTTCAATGGTTGCAATGGTTGTAGGGGCAAATGTATTCCTAGCTAAGGCTGCACACATGCACAGTGGACACCGAAAGGACCCAAGATAGCCACTTATTCTGGCCAACCCAGAGAATGTGCACATGTGAAGAGGAGGTACAAAAGGGTCCAATGGAAAATAAGATCCAGGGAAGACTTGCAAAAAGACTTAGTTTTGAATGTATTCCCCTACCCACACACAGATATATTAGTAGAAGACCAAAGACTTACTAGCTTGAGGAGTTTGTGGATGACTTTTGTCCAAACACTGGCTGACAACTCAGCTAAATAAATAAGGGGTGACCCTTAGGAAACCAGAGACAAAGAAAGTCTTGAAAGCTGCAAGAGAAAATTGACTTATCAAGTACAGAGCCACATCAATGTAATTAACAGTTGACATCATCTGACATAATAAGGACAAAAGCTCTGGGATGGCATTTCTAAAGTATTAAAGGAAATAAAGTGCCAACCAAGATTTCTATGTCCAGGAAATCTAGTTTTAAAATGTGAAGATGTGAAATACAGATATTCCCAGATAAAACAGGGACTGAGATAATTCCATGTTAACAGACCTGACTTAGAAATACTAAAGGAAATCCTTAAGGTTGATAGGAAAGAATACCAAAAGATAGCTAAATCACAAAAAGATGAAGGCATTGAAAATGGTAAAATGTGTTAATATAAAATATTTTATAAATATAATGTTTCCCATTTCTGTGCTTGTTTTGAAAACAATATCTGTAACACTCTTGTTGTTTTTATAACATATATACATGCAATATAGATAATAAGAGCACTAAGAGGTAGGAAGAAATAAGTTATGTTGAATCAAAGTTTCTGTATTAACCAGAATATTAATTAATTTTCAGGAGATTGTGAAAAACTAAGGTGCATCTTGTAATCCTGAAAGCAACCTTAAAGAAAATAACCCAAAATATATAATAAAAATTAACAGAGGATTTAAAATGGTACACTGAATATATTTATTTAGCACTAGGAAAGGCAGCTGAGGAACAAAAGACCAAAAGGAAAGGGAACATACAGAAAGGAAATTGCAAAACAGTAAATGCAAATCCAAAAATATCAATAATTTTGTAAAATGTGAATGGTCTAAAAACACAATTATAAGGCAAAGATTTTCAGACTATATTAAAAAGATAAGAACCTACTATAAGCTGTCTATAAGACAATGTAGTAGATTAAAAAAAAAAAATACACACAAATAGTTTGAAAGTAAAAGGATTAGAAAAGATATGCCATGCAAACAACATTCTTAAGAGAGCTAGGGTTGCCATGTTGATTGTAGAATAGATGTCTTTCATAACAGGAATTGAACACATGTAAGAAAAACATAAGTATCTGTTCAGCATAAAGGAGATAAGTAAAGGTCTTCATTTCAAATTACTGCTTCTAAATAAATATTTTTAAAAAGTGTTCTAAGGGTTTTCTTAATCATTTTTTAAATAGTTTTTTTAAATTTCCTTCTAGGCAATTACTGAAGGATTGTCTAAGCAGAAAATGGGGGAGTATCTCGGGGATATTATGTTTAAATAATAAATGAATAAATTTATGTTTATTAGGCATAAATGCTTGAATGTCTTTCCATTTTTATAATCAAACTGTATTAACATATTTTTCTTGTTTTATTTAATGTCCATGAAAGAACATCAAGACTAATAGTTATTTAGATTATTTTTAACTCCTTGGAGTACAGTATTTTACACACCATGTGGATATATTTTAGCCATAATACTTTTTTTTTCAAATGAACTATGCAATTATGGTAAAATAAAGAAGCAATTCTCTTAATATTGACATAAAGTTAAGGTAATTTTTCTCATTTTAGACAACTCTGATTTAAAATACTTAAGAAACTATTCTTAAAAACTACAAGAATTAATGTAATTTGTAATTTATAGATAAATTTGTACCAAAAAGCCTAACCCAAATATAATAGAGTCAGAAGATGTTAACTACCCATATATTGTTCAAAAATATGTTGACTTGATTATGGCACATGAAGTATGATAGATGGTAGAGTTCCTCAGCATCAACAGACTGAGTTGAAGAGAGCTACACCTGGCAACAGCAGGAACCATTGCAAACATCTCACCTTGGAGCTCAACCATGTTTTTTTGCCTATATTTTATTTCTTTCCAGCTAACCCAGGCTTTTCTAACAACCTGTGCAGCATGCAGTCAACATTTCCAACCAAATCTGTAGACTTCTTTGCCTTTCTTTATATATTTTTTTTAATTTTTAATTTTGTAAAAATACTAAGTACTGAGGGTAAATTTTAAAAGGGTCTTTTTAGAGTATAATTTATTGAAAAATGAATATAGTTTAATCATTTCACTTAGTATTTAAAGGTAATTATATTTTATCACATAGATCCTGTTTGTCCTCAAACAAATTTTTATGCCCACATAGTATCATGTAAAAATAACTAAATTTATATTTTAGGTGGTACAGTATACTGAATTTTTATAAATTATAGAACACTGATGAAATTATAACTCATCCATTTTGATAACCTTAACTACATAATAAAAAGATTCCTCATAAAAAACAGTTCATAAGTGAGTCAAATTTAGGATCAAATAAAAATTACTTTAGGTTTGATTTAAATTTCCAAAATTATTTAGTATTTATCATAGTAAATACGTAAATAATATTTAATATGTGTCAACCATTTTTCTAAGTGGTTGACACATTTTAAATCATTGACAGTTTGAAATTTAATATATCAATATTCATTGAAGGATGAGAAAGATTAGTCTGTTATTGGAAACAGCTTTTAATATCAGAATATGAAGATTATGGAGCTACTTAATTTCATAAAAACAAATTTGTTTTTGTATGATAAAATGTTATCTAATCACAAAATATATTAATTTAGCCTTTTAGAAACTTTTTTTCACAATTTGCAAATGCCAACATCTGTGTTCAGTCAAGCCCCAAGGAAGATATGCAATGAGACACAACAAGCCTAAAAGTACTTTTCTCACACTGAAATAAGCATGGTCTCAATATGTCCCAAACCCATCTTGATGTAGGATCTCCCAGAGAAGTATTGACTTCTACAAAACACTTTTGTTTCTCATTTTAAAGAAACATAACATAATAAATACCACAAATATGATGGCTACAAAAATAAGTGATTTATTTTATTTCTGCCTTTCTTAGCCACCACAGGGAATGCCTTTTTCAAAATTGTTGAAGTAAAATTTTGATTGTGCTTGTTACATGCTATTTTGAGAAATGGATTTTAACTTTTTTCATATATTTGCATAGTAATAAAATCAGCTTGATAATTCAAGAACAAATTACATGGGGTAGAAATTAAAAAACAGGAAATACCTAGTCATTTAGATCCAAAGACTGGTTTAAATTATTTTGCATTAGATACTATCTCTCTCTCTCTCTCTCTCTCTCATTAAGTTTATTCTTCCAGATTTCATTCAAATAGTTAGAATAATTTTAGATCAACAATCCCCAACAATGCCTGGTTATCATGAACTTTACTGTTTTAGTATGTTAAAAAAAAAAAAAAGTAATACAAATAGAGAGACAGCCCAAATTCATAGTAATAACAGAGACAATGAAATGCAGAATGGTTATTTATGAGTTGGATAAATGTCACAGAGTAAAAAACAAAAAAAGATTGGATAAATGCAAAACTTAAGATTTTCATTAAATTAAATTGTCAATGTACAAATAAACTGCTAAATGAATGCTATGAGGAATTATAGAAAATGATTTGATTGGAAGGTCATAATAATCATAAAAATAAGTAAATAATTAGCCTTGGGCTATTATTGAAAATATTTTAAACTTTGTGTTCAGAGTCATATGTGTCCACTTATAAATGAAATGATACAAAACATTAAGTATTTTAATGTAATGAATATTTGTTTCCAGTTGAATCATTCCATGTTAAGAATAAATCAGCACAGAACACATGGTTTTCAAAAAGTAAAACATCTACTTTAGATTTCAAGTGAATATTCCATTTAAATCAATTTCACGGTGTGCTTGCAATAAAAGCTGGAAGCTGGTACTGTACCTTTATGGTATTGTGATTCATCATCTTTAACAGGCAAGGGAAAATTCAAGGAAAGTGTGAAATTTCATGATTTTGAAACGGTTATATTTATAATCTTCAACATTACGAATCATATCAATAAAAAGAAGGTGCTTGTATTACTTGGATGTTAGAATTTAAAATTAATTTGAATAATGTTCCAGGTGACTCACAACAGCCTCTGGAAAATATGGCTAAACCTTTGAAAGGAAGTTATATGTACTTTTAGAGAACTGAATGACTGTTAGGAAGCAGATGAAGAGCTGATTAACAAGAATAATCCACTTGGGAAGGTTGTTTCCTCAAATCAATGCAGAGTACAATTAGACTGAAGAGGAGAAGAAAATATCTTATTTTAAAGGTTGTGGTTGAATTTGCCACAATAGTGTAACAGATTTTAGAAAAATTATCCCCCAAACCATGCTTTTACAGAAAGAACCATAAACTCTGCTGCAAGAACTGCCACTGTTTGGTTTGGGTAGAAAGTAATTTTTCCAGACTCCCATTGAGTAATATCCAGATTTTCCATGAAGTGTGCCAGACTCAAAGAAAGCATGAGGCATTGAGACACATACTAGAAGGAGGGGCATTTAGAAAAATTAGTTTAAAATGACTGAAGTCAACAACCATCAGCTGTTATATGGTCTGGAATTGTATATGATTTGGTCAACCTCAATGTCATGCTGGTGGACTTAGACTGAGCTCTGCACCTAACTGAGGAGAAAGAAAGGGCCAAAATTTTGAGACACTGTTGGTGAAGATGATGAAAACTCCCAATTATCTGCTAGATAGTTGGAGATACTAGTGATTATATGGTGTCTTTTATACAAAAATCAAGAGGTCTTTGGAAATGGAAATATAGATACTGCCATAATTAACGGGGAATAATGGGATAACAAAGAATTGCTTCAAAATATTTGAAGGTCTTTTATGTGAATGAGTGATTGATAATTTTTATTCTCAAGAGCCAGTCAAATAGGCGGGGCTACATGATTCACTTTTGGATTATATTTCTTTTCCAAGTATAACCTTGTAAGGCGGCCTGTCACTCACAACTAAAGTATTTTCTTTGGCTTTTTGATGACAATATTCATATATAAATATAAATTTATATACATCTAATCATTTTATCTATCTATCTATATACACATGCAAATATATAAAATACTTTAATGTCTATCCTTTTTTGCAATCCTGTGAATAAGAGATCAACAATAGGAAAAGTGCCAGGCATACTGTAGGTGTTCAAAAGGCATGAGAGCTGAAAAATGAATGAATGAATGAATGAATGGAGTTAGAATCATAACTCTTTTACCCAACCAAAAATATAGAAGGTATCATCTCAACTTTTTTCTAGTTTCAATTGATTTTCTACTCTCAATAATTAATTGAACAATATATTACTGATTCTCCCTTTAAATCTTATTTCAAGAGTTAAAGGCAGCATTTTAATAAACACTACAGATGTAAAATTTTGTGTTCAGAGACATAATATATATTACTTTCAAGGTAGGAACCACCAGAAAGGAAATATAATACCAGGATAGAGAGGGGCCTTTTCCAAAAGGAAAGGTTATTTCCTTCTTATTAAGGAAAAGTCACAAATTTGCAGAATTGAAGACAGCAGGAAAAAAAGGAGGGAGGTTAGAGAAAATGTCAAATTTTGTTGTAATTGTGGTCTTGAAAATAGTTATTTAATAGACTTTCATTCTTTACAAGTGATTTTGACAAAACATTTTGAAAACATGCCAATTGTGACCAGTGAGTTTTCCCAGGGCTTTGTACCTCCATGTGACATCTCCATAAGTAATCATCCTGTAATTTTATGATATCTTTAATCAATAAAAAAACACAGTGCAGGATAATCAATGTTTCAATTCCTTAATATTTCATCCTTTCCCTTACATCAAACAGTTTATTGATTTCTTTTTTTTTTTATTATGGGTAAAAATCAAAATTCTCACAATACATACAAACATTTGCAAAATGATATATAAATATATATGCATATATGTGTATTTGCTTAATTGATTTCTTTTTGGTCCTCTGAGATATTTTTGCTAAAAAAGAAACAACTTAGAATTACATGCTCTCCATCTCTTTTGAAATAGCCTGAATTCATTAAATGGTAATATTCTAGAAGGGAGAGAGAAAAGGCTGAGAGGTTCTCACCCTTGAATGCATATAAAACTTCCTAGTGGAACTTAAAAATCACAAAGTCCAGTTTTATACCAGAGCACATGAATAGGAATAGGAGGGATGGTGCAGAAGATAGTAGTTTGTAAAAGCTCCCTGGCTACTTTTGTAGTATAGCTGAGGTTAGGAATCATGAAGGCCAAGAAAGAGAAGGTAGAATTTTCTTGGTAAAGGAAAGGAGACACATATATGGGTTCCCTCAGTATCAGGAACTTGAAAACTCCTCTCCGAAGGAGAGATCAAATGCTGTGTAGGGAATCTGAGGAGGCAGACCAAAGGCATCAGATTTCACAGCCATGAAAAAAAAAAAAATGCCATACCCCCAAAAACACAGAATCAAAGCAGTTCTGAACTTTAAGTGACCACTGCAGTTTTGATCCATGAGTTTGTGAACAGAGCCCATGTCATCTGGAGCTTCTTTCTGCAAGCTTCTCTCATTCCAATTCCAACATTAGGTAGTAAGGAGGCCTCAATAAGAATTGGTAATGAAATATCCACTAGCTCAGCAGTGTCAAGACTTTAAAATTAATAGGTTTAAAGGAAAAACAATCTATTTTTCATAAAAATTTTTATGGACTGTGATTTAAATCCAATAACCAATTAAATAAACATGGCATACAATTTCCCATACTATTGAGAAAAACGAAACATAAAATATATTTGTTCTTTCTTTATGTTTTGCTTTGTTTACATGTATCTTAGTTTTCCAGGACTGTTATGACAAATACCAAAAAGCAGTTGGCTTAAACAACAGGAATTTATTGTCTCACAATATTGGAGACTTAAAATCCAAAATCAGGATGTCAAAAGGTCACCCTTTCTCCAAGGTCTGCAGCATTCTGGTAGTGACTTGCCAGTGATCTATAATTCAAACTAGTCCTCTGTCATGGTCTTCTGTTTCCTTCTGCCTCCTACTCTGCCCCTAGTTCTACTTCTCTTTCTCAGTCGTCTGTGTCTATCTAGACTTCCACTCCTTACAAGGATTCCAGTCATATTTAATTAAGGCCCACCCTGATTAAATTTGGCCTCATCTTAATAGGATCTTCAAAGTTCCTATTTACAAATGGATTCACACCCACAGGACCAGAGGTTAGGACTTGAGCATGTTTTTATGCCGGGCATGATTAAATCTACCACAAAATGCTTCAAAAATGATAATGGTTTATTTCAGTTGGTAAATAATATTTAAATTGAATGGCATGGTGTTTAAAAGATGAGTATTGGACAACTCATCAGTTAAATTCCCAGTTTGCTACCCTATGTGCTTAAGAAAAAATTACTTCATAAACCTCAGTTTTGGAACATGGTGCTGAAAGTTTAATACTCTATAAGGTATTTAATTCTTATTATTCTAGGAAAAGATATTTACCATGATATTAACAGCAATCCCAATTTCATAGAACTGATGTGAAGACTGGAAATGGATGATAGCAATCTGTCTATCATGGTTAACGACACATAATTTGCACTAAAAAATGTTAATCTGTCTTTGTTTCTTCCAATTCGTTTCTACATTTTACCTGACCCATTGTCTATATGCCCAAGTTCTGGGTGAATTAAAGATTAGAAATGCAATGAGAAAGAAACAGAAAATAGGAAATTAATGGGAATCAAGGGAGAATCACCTGGGAATGGAGAGAGGCTAAAGACAAATGCACTTTGTGGTAAGAATACAATTGACCATCAAGAAGGAAGAAGAAGCATTAAATAGCTACATGTGTCGCCCTTTCCACTATTTATTCCCTGGGCTTCTAATTTATCCTCTAAACCTTGTAATTTGTTCAACATCTTTAGCTTTTTCCATTTAAGGGAACCCAAAGAATCTATAGAGCATAGTAAATATTGATTTTTCTGTAGTACAAATACAAATATTATGTGCCCAAAAGCATGGTGTGAAGGCATAGGCTACTTAGCTGGTATGAACATTGCAGATTACCCGTCTTTGTTGATCTTCAATTGATGTATTTATAGAGGAAAAAATTTGCAAAATTATGTACTTTTCTTGGACACCTATTCAAAAGTGACTTATTTCAATGACTCAAATCAATTCCAGCGATTCAGATAATGTATGTATAAATCAAGAATAATGAAGCATTCAGAGGCTCTTTTCTCATAGTTCATTAAATTTTACAGGGAAAGTTACAGATGATGGTGATATATGTGAAAATTGAGGGCCCATTATATTGACACAGTTCTTCAGATAATATTATCTTTCACAAATGAATTCGGCATTGACATTCTCCTTGAAATCCATAGAGCATTGGGTGCCCCAAGTTTTTTTTCCAAAAAGGAGGATAGCGCAAAATATAATTGGAAGAAATTGCTTAGAACACTGCTATATATTTTAAAGCTAAAACATTTCATTGGATATATTTTAAGGTAATTTAAGCATAGTTGTTTTAAATGAAATGTTAAAAAAAGTTCTAGTTGTCTATTGGACTTAGATCACAGAAGTCATGATTAGAAAAACACTTGTTGGGTTATCATATCATCCTCCTGCTTGGGCAGCATATGCCTCAAAGTCAAGAGAGAGGAGTTAGCACTACATATTTGCCAAGAAAGGACAATACCTTACACGGTGCGTAAGAGAAACCTTGTTAGAGCCAAGTCAATGTGTTTGACTTCCATCCAATAAACTCCTCAAAATATAAATGTGCTTCTGTCATTCCATACTACACAGGTCCTGGCAACCACTTGCTGTTCTAGTTGGAGCATTTGCAAAATCTTATCAAGAACACTATCCAATAAGAATATATTGCAGTGCTATTTAAGGGGGAAAAGTAGAAAAAATATCTTAAAGTTAAAAGAATGAAAATGAGTATGTTCCTGCAATAATATGTTGGAAGACCAAAAAATGTTAAATTGCAAATGATAAATATTTCTGAAAAAGATGAACTATCTGTTCCATTTGCTAGTAAAACAAACAGCAATGCAACTTTTGCACAGTAGGAAGTGGAAGACTTTAAGGCAATGATGTGAATAATATCAATATAGCCTGTTTAATATTTAAACCCTTTCCAAGCACAAGGATCTGTTACCTCACAGCTTATCACTGCTTGGTTGTGGATAAGGAAATCTATTAACTCTTTACGATCACTGCATTTGCACATCACTGTTCATATTCCTAGTCTCCTTTGTGGGTTCAGCTTTTCTCAGGTATTTTTTAATACAGATATCACCACCAGCTACCCCCATGTAGAATCTGGTCCACCATCATATTTTGTTTGGGACACACATTTTTTTTTGCTTTGTTTTCAATCAATTACTGGTCAATATTTAAAAATCCTAACATACAGTGTATGAGATTTTCTTTATAAATTTTATGGAAAAATTTGTTAGAACTGATTTACTGTACTCACTTAAAGGCATTTGATTGGAGTTTCATGAGTTTTTTGAACCATGACTCTTGGTTTTAATGTCAGAAACCACTTATCATAAGTGTATGACTTTATTATTACAAACATTTGGACGGTTCCATTAATTTATACCACCCTACTGGCTGACCCCAAGAGAAATCTGAGTTTGAAAACTCCTTCACCAGGTTCAAATTTCTCCATGGTTCTCTCCAAGAACTTCTTCCCTTTTCACTCTGTGCTATCTACCTCGGTGAGATCAGCGACTTTCAGGTCCCCAATTACCTGCTGTGTGCTGACAATGTCACAATATCCTATGCCTGGGCCTCACTCTTGAGTTCAAGATATTTTATCCATTTGCCTGCCAAATACTTTTAGGGTATAAATTCAAGAAGATGGAAATCAATTCATACACATGTAATCTCATCATTTTCTTTCCCTTAATGTTCCGGTTCCTTCTTGCATGACCTTACAGTATGTAGCACAACCAAACACTTGGGGGCTCAACCCAGAAGAGTCATCTTTGAATGTTCCCTCTTCTCTACTCTGTTCATATACAATCTACCCCTGAGAACTTATGATAATACATACTAAATTTCCTCCAAATTTGTTTACTTGTTTCTGTCTCCACTCTCTTCCCTATAAAACAAGCCACTATTGTATCATCAGCCTATGCTGCTATATGCTATTTGAGTATCAAATCAGGTTTCATACTGGCCTCGTCACCATAAGTCATGTTTTCTTTCAATCAATACTCAACACTATATTCAAGTAATCTTTCCAATAAACAGATCAGCTCATGCAAATGCCTTATATAGAACACTGTAAACGTTTCTCAGTCTTTTTAGAATAAAATCAAAACTCCTTAATATGTCTTCCTGTTCCAGATGACATAGATCTAGCTGAATTCTCCTGGCATCCCTCTTCTCCCCTTAGCACCTGTGCTCAAGTCAATACATCCCCAAGTTCCTAAAATGTAATAAAGTTTTTACCTCAGAGCGTTCCTCCCTAATCATCCTGTTGCTTGTAATTTTCTTGTCACATAGATAACTCTTACTTCTCATTTAGGTCTTAAAATTATTTTCTTAGGAAGGTCTTCATTATTCTTTTAGACTATGTTGTTAGCCCTTGTCACCTCCATACCCAGTATTTTCTTAGTATAGCACTTTCACATATGTTTTCTGTCTGTAATTACTATTAGGCTACATGTTTTGGAAGGGTGGAAGGAAGGTCTGTATTTTTTACCATTTTTCTCTAACATCCACCACAGTATCTGGCACATAATATGCATTTAGTAAATATTTATTTAATGAATGTAGATATAAATAAATTTATGAATAAGGAAATGCTCATGCATTGCAACAATAAAGTTCCCCATGTGCTCTCATTCTTCTTGAGGTTTTGTGTTTGCAAAAGTAAGCTGTAATTATTTTCACTCTATAATTCTAGTTTTCATTGAAAGACAGAAAAATACCACTTGAGGTTTTTTTGTATGTGATCACAGATAAAATTGCTGGATTTTTATATTTACAGCAAGATATTAGAAGGTTTTAGAAAGAGTGATAAAAATAATATAACAATGACAGAAGAGAAGCATCACACTGAATGTAAGTTGATTTCTTGCTATCACTTTTCAATCAACTTCAGCAATTTACTGCTCATTTCAAATATGTGTGTAAAACTTTTGTTGTAGGAATGTTTAGAACTGCATTTTTACAATAGCAAAACAAAACAAAACAAAATTCAACAAAGTAACAAACAGTAGTTACAGCTTAATGTCCTTCAGTAGGGATACAGTATGTCTATTTATTTCTTTTCAGTCATTAAAATTTTTTTTTAAGAATTACCTGAAATAATGTGAGTGAACTATCTAGCACAGTCTCTGGCATATAATTACATTATATAAATATTAATTATTTTATTTCATTATATACTTCCCTTTAAAAAGCAATAGACTTATTGTGATTCTAGCAATGGAAGAAATTACAATATTGATTTGGAGACAGTGGCCACTGGAGGCTCTGGGGGCAGGGAAAGGAAGAAACAGGTGTAATATGGGGTTTTTTTCAGGACTTGGGAACCGTCTTGAATGACATTGCAATGGCAGTTATATGCCATTATATATTTTCCTATATCCTGAAGAAGTGTGTGGGAGAGAGTGTAAACTACAATGTGAACTTTGATCCATGCTCAGTGGCAATGCCCCAGGATGCATTTATCAATTGAAATGAATGTGCCACACTAATGAAGGATGTTGTTTATGTGGGAGGGTGTGGAAGGTATAGGGAGTGGGGCATATGGGAATCCCTGTATTTTTTTTGTGTAACATTTATGTAATCTAAATATCTTTAAATAATAAAAAAAATATTTTTAAAAAAACAACAGATGCTTAGTAATAGAATAGTTAATACTGTGAGTCAAGGAAGAAATGAGTATGGGAGTTTTATGTACTTTCTATGAAGCCCTGATTGATAACCTTCAAGAGCATTGAACCATTTCACCCACTTTAAGAGCTGCCATTCATCTTCAGGGCATGTTAGAATCTCATTGTGAAACTTGGCTTCAAATGCCTTGATTGCCCTAAAAATAAACTTGATATTACATTTCTATATATAATAGTCTCTAGAGTTTGGCTGAAGTTTCAAATAGTATAGAAAAAGAGTAGCTTACGATTGCCAAATGAGCTGATACTCATGGGCTGAGGAAGTCTATCACTGCTTCCATCTGTGACTTTGGCTTCTATTTCATCCTGTGGGTCATGTGTGGCAAGCAATGGAAAAGAAGAAACAATATCGTGTTTAAATGTAGTGAATATTGCATGTATAGTTTAAAAAGTCCTCTGAACACATGTAGAACTTGGTGAACCTGTTTAACTTTTCACATGTACTGCCAAACAAATCACTGCCACATACCCACATTTCAAAGAACATAGAATGGAATCTAGCAAGTCTTCAAAATGTCTCCTTTTTTCGTGTGTCTGCATGTACAAGAAAAAATTATAAGAAAAGGAAACATTATACAATCTTAGGGACAAACTAACTTCTAGGATGATATATTGCATTGTATTTAACACATAAGCATTTAATAAATATTTGTGGAATGAATGAATGAAAGAAGCTTAGCTTCTGTGAGAAGAATTCAATTTTATAACTTAAGTACTTTATATAGTGAACAATAAAATAATTTGAGATTTCATTTACCTGTATAAGTCTCTGTAATCCTAAATAGGAGTGTGAATATAGTTACGGTTGTTTTCACCTCTCTAATTCATTGTTTAAGAATTTAGAGGAACAAAACTTTCAGATCTGAATTCTGTTTAGGTGAGTCTATAGAAGTAATCTAAAGTGCTTACCCCATAATCATGAACACCAGCTCAAGTAAAAATGTTAATGTCTCAATGTCATTTGTGTCTAAATCCTTGCCTCTTTTATATTATTTTTGTCTTTTCTAAACAGCATTTTTGGTTAAGTTAATTACATCAAAACCAAATTTACATTCGTGCGTGTGTATAAACCCATATAATTACCCACAATTACTTCTGGAAGACAGTGAAACTTAGGGCATTTTTAAAAACTTTGTTACATCTCATTGACTTCGAAATGTCTTTCAATCAATTTTATTTTGAAGTAAATTTGGTTATTAATTGAGAATTCTCTTTCATATGTGATTATTATTATACACTCCAGGATAGTATAGAATATTACATCAATCAGGATTGTCAGTTGAAATCAAGAGAAAATGGTCATGTATATTAAAACAGAAAGGAGTCTACTGGTGGATGTTTGAGTGGTTTACAGAATTGTTGAACTTTATAGAGAACAGGCTTAAGGATAAACTTTAAGGAAACATGCCATAAACACCACTACAGAACCATCCTTATGAAAATACAGCTGACACTGTTTTCACCCACCAGTCAATCTTTAGAGGAAATAGTAGCCATGGGTCCCTCTCTATCACTGCAGTTCTGCACAAGCATGAGACTTTTCAAACTCTGATACCGACGAATGCTGAATGATTCTGCTGTTACTTTTACCTGACAAATGGATTATTTCCAGGATTTAATTCCTTGAAATTACTCATTTAAGAATTTAAAGGATTAAACAGGTAAGTGATTTTTTGTTCACTTGCTTGCATATTAACAGCAGAGGAGGCTGGTGATTTTTTTAGGCCTTACCTTGAGCAAGTGGAATTATGAACCCAGGTATTCCCCAAATGTGGTTAGGGTTCCTCAGTATATTAATGTATGTAAGGTATGGGTGATAGTGGTAGTAGTCTGATGATCATCTTTCATAATTTGTAACAAACGTTCCACAACAATGCAAGGTGTTGGTGGAGGAGTGATGTATGGGAATTCTGCACATTACGTATGATTGTTTCGTAAGCTCACAACTTCTCTAATAAAAAAAATATTTTGAAATCCTACCAGGCTTATTTAAAAAAAAAAAAAATGTCAGTTATTCTAAAATGTATATGAAAATGCAAAGGGCCCAGAACAACCAAAGTAATGCATAAAAAAACAAGAACCAACTTGGAGGAGCGACACTATTCAATTGCAAAACTTATAAAGCCACACTAATAAAGGCAGTGTGGTATTGGAATAAAAAGAGAGACACAGAAATTAATTGAACAGAATTGAGAGTCCAGAAATAATTTTATGGCCAATTGATTCTGACAATCTGTTTAAGTCAATGTGGAAAATATTATTTTCAACAAATGATGCTGATACAATTGGATATCAACATACAAAAAAAAAAAAAAAGAACCTAGATCTTTACTCCTTATCATACACAAAAAATTTACTCAAGATATATCAGAGACCTAAATGCATGCTCTAAAAGTGTAAAACATTAAGAATAAAATATGTGAGAATATTCATGTAATTGAACCAGGCAAGAGCTCTTAGATGTGACACCAAAAGTAAGATCCATGAAAGAAAAAAGATAACAAACTGGACTTTGCATAACTTAAAACTTTTGCACTTCAGAAGATGTCATTGAGAAAATGAAAAGATACGACACAGTCTGGGAAAAATATTTGTAAATTACACACTCAATAAAGAATTTGAATTCAGAAAACACGAAAAACTTTTAGACTCAATAAAAAGGAAACAAATAACTAGTTTCTTAAATAAAGCCAAATTTTTAAATAAACACTTTACTAAAAAAAGATATAAAAATGATAATTAGTATAAGAAAAGATGCTCAAAATATTAATCACTAGGGAAATGTCAATTTTAACTACTTTGAAATACCACTTCACACATACTGATCAGGTATAGCTCAGTGGTTGAGTGCCTGTTTCTTGTATACGAGGTCTTAGGTTCAATCCCAGGTACCGCCTAAAAAAAAATATATATATATATATATATATCACATGCACATACAAACAACAACAAACCTTGACAAAGATGTGCAGAAACTGAAACTTTCGTACATTGCTGGGAGTGAGCAGGATGTAAAACGGTATAGCTGCTTTAGAAGACATTTTGGCATTTTCTTATAAAGTTAAATATGAATGTTTAATATTACTCAGTAATTCCATTTCTAAGAATCTACCTAAGAGAAATGAAAATATATGTCCACATAAAAATTTGTAGGTCAATGATCCTTGTGATATTGATAGTAGTCAAAACTGGAACTACTCCAAATGTCCATCAACTGCTCCATGGATAAACAAAATGTGGTATATATAACCAATGAAATAACAACTTGTCAATGAAAAGGATTAAGCTATTGATGCATGCCAAAGAAAACCGATGAATCTTGAAAAATATTTGCAAAGTAAAAGAAGCAAGAGGCAAAGGACCACAAATAGCTTAATTCCATTTTTATGAAATGTCCACCTAATGCAAATATATAGAAACAGCAGATTAGTGGCTATTTATTTTAATTGAAGACAAGTACTCCTTGTTGCCAGCCTAATACGGAAAGCAAAACAATAGTAGCCATTAGCTCAGTATTGGAAGTGAAAAGAATAAATAGGGATAACATCAGAAGGTCTGAAATCTTTGCAGTGGATAAACTAGAAAGACTTGGTTGCCTGGACTTCTTTTAATTGGTTATAATGCTGTAGCACATTGACAGATAAGTTTGATTCAAAGGCTGGGCATCTAGAGATCAACTACTATTATGATTCAGAGACCTGCTATGAAAATCCCTAGGAAAGATTCTTCCTTTTTCAGTTAAAATGAAAAGTAGTTTCTAATACCGAAGAAAGGCTGAGAGAATATGTACAATTATATTATATGCTTACTTGTAGTTGAACACTATTTAACCTTTTAACCTTTAAAAACACTTAAAGCAAATTTTAGCACTCCAGCAAGACTTTATCCTTCATATGATTAATAATACTTTTTAAGGTCAAAGTTGAAATTGCTGCATTGGAGATCAAATTTCTATCCTATATGCTGACTCTTTTCTGGCACTGAAAAAGTTATTTAACTTATTTAAGCTTTAGTTACCACATTATAAAGTTATGGATAGTAATATCTTTTCTTACTTCTTTAAAAGAAATGAGAGAATGTGTATGAAATTATTCAGTAAATTTTAACTTGGAAGTAAAACATTTTTTTCTCCCTAGAAAGCATACAATAACTTGTAAATATATATTTATATACATATATATTATATATACCCATATATATACAATTTGGATTTGTCTGATGCTTTTCTCATGATTAGATAGGGGTTCTGGGTTTGGGGGAGGAAGACCACACAGTGAAATTATATTTTTATCACATCATATCAAGAGTATTATAGCATTAAGATGATTTATGAGTCTTGTTAATCTTGGTTACCTGGCTGAGGTAGTTTTCTCCTTTCATACTTTACTCTTTGGCAGGGTGTCACTGTGCAGCCCACACTTAAAGAGTGGGGAGTTATGCTCCTCCTTTTTGAGACTAGAACATCTACATAAGTTACTTGGAGTTCTTCTGCACAAGATATTGGTCTATTTTTTTCTCCTCCTTCATTTATTAATTTATATCAGAATGGAGTCATGGATATTTATTTTACACATTGAAATATTTTCCAGTCTAATTTATGTATTTTGCTGCTCAGATTGTTACAGCTTTGACCATTGAGAACTCTTTTAGTTGGCTCCTCTTTCTCTTTGACATGTCTCTATCATCGTAGTTCTTTTATTTGTTTTTATTTATTCATTTCTTTGTTTTAAGGCTTCCTTATTTTCTGCCATTACAATTTGATCTAGGCTTATCTTGTATATTTCCTGCCCCAGTCATAGAATCAGTCCTTTATCTTAGGAGACTTGTTTATTTTTAATGGTATTAGAAACCAAGATTTGGGCTTTTTGCTTCTGGGAGTCATTGTCTCTAGACCCGCTCAGATGACAAAGCAAGGAAATGAATGTATCTATACTAACCCATGGATATACACATATCCATAAATTTCTGTTTTGTAAACATCTGTGTTATATAAAGCTAAATATGAGTTTATACTGATGTCTCCAACTCGATTCCATTACCTCATGAGTCATCCTAGTCTCCTCCCCTTGCTTATCTACACTTTCCTACTCTGACATTGCAAAACCTGGATCCCCCCATTTGCCAACCATTTACTTGCCAATTCCAGTGTACAGATAAACTGGTATCAGATTTGGTAATCCATACATCAGTGGGAAATTGTATCAAATGGAGTTCATTGCTCATTTGATTTTTTTTTTTTTTTTTTTTTTTTTTTTTTGCCTTTTTCTTACAGAATCCACTCATTTCCAAATTTATTTAGGTCTGCAACTGTTCCCCCCACCACTTCAATGAGGTTGTTCCAATATGTTTGTAATACTGTAAGCTTGTTTTGTCACTTTCTGCTTTCCAACTTGGGAGTCTCTGACCTACTAAGGAATTTTTGTTTTAATTTGCAAAACAAATTATGTGCTTTAGGGTTTTGAGCAATTATTTTTAAAAACATATGATCAATATAAAAAAGTGTACAAAATTATCAAGGTGATTCCTGATTGTTACAACCTTCTTTGATCTTTCATGTTTCTGTTAATCACCACTCAGATCTTTATTTATGATGCTGATTGACCCAAAGGTACATGCATAATATCTGCATAAAGAACATGGCAGTTCCTATGGCCAAGAAATACAATGACTAGGAGCTATTAGCTTTTCTTTTTGACTAGATAATTGATCTAAATAAAATAAAATTATTTCATTTAATAAAATAAAGGGCTAGCCAGAGAAAAACAGAGTTAGGCAGCATCTGGAGAAGAAAGAGAAGGAATTTTGACAACTGGTACACTGAAAGAGACACTGATTTAATCATCAATTTAATAGATTCTGTATAAGAAACACTTCAAGATTTCATTAAGGTTGAAGCTTATAAAGACAAATTGGCATAGGCTGAAATCAAACTCAACTTATCATTTGAGTTTCAAACTTTTTTTGGTTCCAAGTCTCTCTCATCAGCAGTAAGTATGACTAAGCTCCTATTGTTGCACAGATCAACATTATGAAGGAAGCTAAGAATATATGAATTCTAAATTCAATGATATTCATAATGTGCTAGGTGATTTCTAGTTTTATCATCTATATGGGAGAACTAGAGAAAGCATGCACTTCATGTGCTTTTAAGTAATGTAGATAGATTCATCTTAGTATAGGAGTTGGGTTCATCTGAAAAAACATCTTGAGAAGTCTTGTATTAGAGACCTATGTAAATCATTAAATTATTAATTTAAATGCCTTTGTCATAAATCCTGGCTATTTACCTAAAATCATGTGTCATTAGAATAGGTAAAATTTCATGGAAAGATAAACATTTTAAAATGTGCACTGAATCAGATCAGCCAAAGCAAACAACCCATACCTACAGCTGAGTAACTTGTTTTTATATGGAAAAATAACTATGAGTAAACTTCAGGAGGGAATAGTTGGCTTGGGAGGGGATAGTTGGCTTGGGTACTGAAGGAATTAAATTGTTGGAAAAACTAAACACAAATCTTAAACCTGAGTAACAGAGGAATGAGCAGAAGGGAAAAAGAAGAGAGGTAAAAAGAATATGTCACTTTGCAGCATTAAAGAAACATGTGCTCAAAAATGTTATACTTCTTAAATGTTAAGGTAAAGGTATTTAGATGCTAAAATTGTTTTCTTTAATCATAATTCATAATGATAATACTTTTAATTTATTGACATTGACATTGTGTTAATCCCTATCTATACATTATTTCATTGAATCTTCCCAAGAATCTTGTAAGGTTGTTAATATTATATTGAGACATATCCAGACACAGGCACTTTGAAAGTTTCCATGTTTGCCCAGAGTTAATCAGCTAGAAAATCCAGATTCAGTGTTTAAACCAAGATTTTACTACAAAACTCTAACTCTTAATTACTGTATTCATAGAAGCCTACTGCGACAGTTAGGCTCATGTATCAACTTGGCCAGGTAATGGTGCCCAGTTGTTTGGTCAAGCAAGCAGCAGCCACATTGTACTATGAGGACATTTCATGGACTTAAATCATCAGTGAGTTGGTTGAATCTATGGCTGATTACATCTACAATCAAATGAAGAGTTTGTTTTCAGTGATAAGTGATGCTCATCCAATCAGTTGAAGGCTTTTAAAGGAGAAGTAATTTCAGCAGTCAGCAGAGAGAACTCACATCTCTACTTCAGACAGACAGCTTTTCCTGAGGGACACATTTAGGACCTTTATTCTTGTTCCTGGATTGCAGCTTACCCTATGGAATTTGGACTTGTGCATCCCCATGGTCATGTGTGATGATTTTATAAAATCTCATAATATTTACAGATACATCCTGTTGGTTCTGTTTCCCTAGAAAACCATAACTAATATACCTACCTTGAGTCCGAGAAAAATAATGTCCTAGTCTATTAGAGTTCTTAGATTTGTTCATTTACCACCTTAAGTAAGATGAAGTTTTAAATGATCAGGAGACAGAGGAATCACCAGAATAGAATAGCCTTGGTTCTTCTGAAATTAGAGGCTTCCAAATAACTTGTATGGTCTATGCCAGGTAAAAAAGTGGAAATGTTGAATACATATCCACAAGTAGACATTGGTCCCTATGGGGAGAACGTGTGTCTGAGTGCATGTGCATGGTGATGTTGATGAAGAGTTTGCCTCATTTCCAGTGTTTTCAATCCTTAGGGATCAAGATCTTACTTGCAAATTTCCAAAAGCAAAGGTTTTGAGAAAATTTGCAGAAACAAGTTATACCCTATACTATATCGGTACTTAGAAGGCTATACTGGTACTTTACTGGTAATTAGAGTGCTTTTTCCACAGGGAAACTTTGGGAAAGCCATAAATATACAAGAGGAATAGCATGAGATTTTACACTTCTAATACTTTTTATGGTATATAATTTGAAGCCATCAGCATTCCAAACAATCATCACCTGTAACATATGTTTAATTTTTTTGCAAAGCTAAGACCTAAAAGACACACAAAAATTATATAAGTATATTCTCTTGGTTTGGAGGAATTCAATTGGAAGGGAAAAGACATTTGTCTTATGTTTCTCTGTGACAAAATATCTACATTTCAATTTATATTTTATTAAACAAAGTAAATTAAAAACAGCTGTTTTGCTTTACTAATCCATGGAGGGACAGAGTTTCAGTGGAACTTGGAATCACAGAATAATAATATTTCTTTGGCTTTGACTCCATTCAATACTGGAGACCTCCCAGCATTCTAATATTCCACACATACATACTTTCCCTGTCATTGTTTTACATGTGGTTACTGACCAGTCTTCTTGGCTTCCATGTGGTATAAGCTATTTGTCTATAGTTTTCAGGGTCACTGACAAACTGTAAAGCTGAAGATGACAATGATGATATCTAAGAACTGAAAATAAAGTACAGCTTTTGATCTTGCAGTGGCACCACATTAATTTCCCCTAATCAGGTCAGTAATACTGGATAATCCACCTCTATGCTGGTGTAACTACTGTTATACATGATTTCTTGTGACTTATCCCACTTCTATTGTTGAGAATTGGGAAGAGATAAGTAACAGTGGTATGAGTTTTACCATGTCCCAACTACAGAGGACATCCAATTTTTTTTGTCTAATCCTTCATTAGCCAACTACAGGACTCTTAGCCTTACATGCCACAAACACGACATTAAGTATTGAGGTGTCCGAGACCCCGCTTTTCATTTGGGAACATTTAATTTACTTGGGATACCTAAAGGAGGGTTATCTAGAGTAGGGGAAATATGTGGGAACTGAGAAAAATCTCAGGGCACAGAAGCACATTACTCCTGTTGTACAGTCACTGGATGAAGACCTGTTGAAAGATACCTTTGCCCAGAAGGTCATAAGAATATCAAATCCTGTAGCATTTGCAGAGTGCAGAGAATGTGCAGTGTTGACTCACCCTCCATAGGGCAGCTCCTGGGGCATCTGGGTCTTCCGGGAAAGGATGGACTAAGCTTGCTCAGACTGAGCTCACTAAGTTCTTCCTACTGATTCTGAGACTTTCCAATTAGTCCCATCCCTCTAGCATACTCCCAGTGCATGTAACTTTACCTATTCTGTGAACAAGTAAACAAAGAAAGATAGGATTACTTATTTCATTTTTTTAAACTCTAGAAATACCTTTGGTAATTTAAAGAACTAAGATTTTCACCCCTATACACAATAGTTTGGGTTTAATAATTTCCCCCAAAAGCAATGAGTGACACATGTCTGAGGCTGCAAGAGCCTGAGGCAAAGCCCTTGGAGCATAAGTAAAGGCATTAAATGAGGCACTCCTGGCAATAAAGGGAACAGATTAATACCTCAAATCTTATCTACCACATAAGCGTCACTTGCTTTGTCTGAAAAAGTAAAGAATACATGCCTTACTCCACTTGATGTTAAACAATGATTCTCAAGGGGAGAGGTCCTGCTCACAAAGGAGAGTCTAACAGAATCACCTTGAGTGCTTTTTCAAACTCTATCTTTCCTCAAGTTTCCACACATTAGGGAGATGGTGTGCTCTCTCCTCTCATAACAGTCACCTCTATAACTGGAGTGTGTAGTACTGGAGTGTTTAAAACTGCAATAACAATAATAACAACAACAATAAATCACAATAATAATAAGTAGAATGGAATTTGCTAATGGTTTCAAAGTGGTAACTTAAATTTAAGTAAATAATTTGTTCAAAATTCTGAAACATAACTGAGTAAAACATAAGTTGATGTGAAATGGATGTGGCTCAAGAGACTGGGCTCCCGTCTACCACATAGGATGTCCAGGGTTCAATTCCTGGGGGCCTCCTGGTGAAAAGGCAAGCTGGCCCGAGTGGAGAGCTGGCCCACGCAGAGCGCTGGCCCACGCAGAGCGCTGGCCCCCATGGAGTGCTAGCACAGCAAGATGACACAACAAAAAGAGACACAAAGGAGAGACAATAAGAGACGCAGCAGATCAGGGAGTTGAGGTTGAGGTGGCACAAGAGATTGGATGCCTCTCCCCCACTCTGGAAGGCCCCAGGATTAGTTCCCAGTGCCACCTAAAGAGAAGACATGCAGACACAGGAGAACACACAGAGAGCAAACAGCAAGTGCAAAACAATGAGGGGAGGGAAGGGGAAAAATAAATAAAATAAATCTTAGAAAAAAATAAATAAATAAGCTCATTATTTTTTCTTTTATCTTGTTCTCGTGGTGAGGACATCATATAGCCTAGCAAAAAGAGGTCTATATTTTACATGAAAAAGAAAATTGTATTACTAAAATTCTTTTTTATGAGTTTTTGTTTGAGTCAATAAAGTCTAATCTTAGTTAAAAAATCTACACTAAAAATTTAAGGACAATAAAAATCAAAGCATGAGCTTAAAATATGTTCATAGAGTTTTGAAATTTTAGTTTAAACATGAACTTTTAATAGGTGTTTCTAATAAAATAGCAACTAAGTGTTCAGGGAACACAATACAAGTATGCACTAGCACTGCAAAGTGGATTGTACTTTGAAAAATCGAACCATACACAGAAGAATATAAGGCTTGATGTTTAATCAGAAGTCAAGTAAAATACATAAATTCTAAGGAAGCCAAGACAAAAAAAATATTTTTTTCCTGTTCACATTATTGAAACCTAACTAAAATCCAAAATAATTCCATACTAGATGCAAATTAAAAAAAGAAATTTGAATCAACCTGAAATCAGTATAAGAAAAAATATATATCTATCATTAACTAGTGCCAACACATCTGAAGTATAAAAAAATACAAATTATAGAAAATAAATAGAGCTGTTGAACCTCAAAAGTAATAATATCAGGGAATTATTTTTGAATAAATATGTTCATTATGAAAATAGACTCTTAGATTTATTAAATTTAGGTTTTAATTTCTTAAAGCTAAGAAATTATTTCAAAGTGCTTGGGAAATGTAAATAGAAATTTTTGTTTCCTGTTCCACTTTAAATTTTTTTACTCTAGCACCACCAATTATTCTCAATCCATGAACAAAATTGATATAGGCCTAGGTGACAATAGGCCATAGCCATTATTTTGCTAATATCATAGAAAGATCATTCAATATGAAGTATTATGAAACATGTGATCTTCAAAACACTACAATAACAAATGTTGAGACAAAGCAAACAATGGAGAAAAACTTCATATTTCTCACAAGAGAAAGTAGTTGAAACAAATACTTAATTCAATTTTCAAACAGCTTTGCATCCCACCTACTTTTCTCTGAATCATCCCTAGGACAGTTCTTCTCCTGGTACTTTCTCATGCTTTTATGCTGATTGTGTTATAATTTTAACTATGTAAAATAAGTACACATTTTGGTTAAATAATCATGGTATTTAATATGTAAGGATACATGTCTTAAATATAATAATCATAATAAATAAATATATACTTATAAAATGGTTTAAAGTAATTATAATCCTAAATATATAATACTTACATGCTTTAAAGAACAGTTTTATGAAGATTTGCACAAAATAATATCTATCTAGATTGGTAGATTGGTGGATAAGAGGAACTTCATTGAACAGGTAATACTTGAGATATGATCTGAGGATAAATTAGGAAGAAATTAACTGAAGGAGTATAAGAAAAAGAGAATTTCAGATAGGGAATACAAGGTGCAACAACTTTGTGATGTGAAAGAGGTTGGCATTTCCCAGAAAGGGAAAGAGAGTCAGTTGGCTGAAGGGCAGAGAACAAAGGGGGAAACTGTAATAAGATGATACCTCAAGGTTAGGCAGAATGTGATCCATACATGCCTTGTTACCATTTTAAAGGTATTCATCTCTAAGAAAATGAGGTGACACAGAGGTGTATTAAGAGAAAAGTGACATGATCAGATGTGCATTTTTAAAGATCACTAAGTGAAGTAAGATGAGGTCTGAAAAAATGCATTTATATTTAGTGACATACAAGTTACTGTGCCATTACCTTATTTTATTTTGGTGCAAGCAAATCACAATTTGTAGATCAATTGAGTTATAGCACAATTACAAACAGCATCCCTGGATGCTGCTGCTGGAAGAGAGGATGCAGTAGAAAAAGTATCAAACCAGTCTGAATTACAATAGTGCCCATATTGAGACTTAGTGTTCTTCTGTATGGCTTATTTAAGAATATTTCAAGGTTTTATCTTTTTGTTAGGTGGATATGATATATATTCCATTGTCAAATTGGTAGTCATATCTTCTTTTTTTCTTACAATTGATGAACGCGTATTTTTATAATTGTACTATTAACCATAGTCCATGGTTTAATTTAAGTTTAAGTATTTGTGTTGTGCAGTTGAGTCATATCATTTAATGGTGAAAAAATAGTAAGTTGTACAGGTATAAAATAAAAAAACAAAAAACAATTGTCTTTGTTCATGAATATTAAAAAAGTGTATTCATAAGAAGTATATTAATTGCATAAAATGCCATCTCAAATGCATTTCAAATAAGACATTTAACTTGATAAAAGCACTATAATATTGTAATCTACTAAGTCTTTGAATTCTTTTCTCTATAATGAACCAGAAATCTTTGGCATCTCAGTTTCATTTAATGTATTTCAGAGTTTGCTTCTAGTGTTAGAGAACCTAGCTAGCTCTTAGATCCATTTCCATCTGCTAAAACCAGCCCGTCCACCAAATTCAGAAATTGCAATTTGATAGGTATACTCATGATGATAAATTTGTCCCAATGTCATATTATATTCTTTCCAACATGGCTTAATAGATTTGGAATTCATTCCATAACATATCCTCCCAGTATTCATATTTCTACCAATATAAATTAACAAAAAATGAATTATTTTGAAGTATAATGCCTCTCTTAGTAGGTCTTTGCATTTGTACCTTAGGACCTGATGGGACCTAATTATAGTTCTTGAGGAAATGAGAGGTGATAAGGATAGAGCACAAGTAAAATTGTCATCCCCTTGAAAGGCAGTTAATCAAAGGAGGTATTACGTGGTCGTCACCCAAGGCAGGATTAGACTCATCAGAAGGGGATAGAGCCGTTTCTTCTAGTAAGGGAAAATATTTGGCAGTCAGAAAGTATAGTTTTTTTTCCCCCACAGATGGAGCTGGACAACTGTATAATCACATGCAAAAAAAGTGAATCTACACCTTCCACAAAAACTAATTCAAAATGGATCATAGACCTAAATGTAAAAGGCAAACCTATGCAAATTCTAGAAATGATATAGGAGAAAATATAGGTGACCTTAAATTTGGCAATGACTTTTTAGATAAAACACTAAAAGGAAAACTCATTAAAGAAATAAAATTGATGTTAGACTTCATTAAAATGAAAAATTCTGTTTTGTGAAAGACGCTGTTGAGAGACTGAAAAGACAAGTCACAGACTGAAGGAAAATATTTACAAAACACCTATCTGATAAAGTACTGGTTTCCAAAATATACAAAGAACTTTTAAGACTCAACAATAAGAAAACAAACTCAGTTAAAAAATGGGCAAAAGATATTAACAGATATCTCATCAAAGAAAACATACAGATAACGAGCATATGAAAAGTTGCTCAAGATCATAGGTCATTAGGGGATTACAAATTAAAGCAATGAAATACTATACACCTACTAGGATGGCTAAAATCGAAACCACTGACAGCTCCAAATGCTGGAAAGGATTTGGAGAAACGAGGACTCCCTTTCATTGCTGGTAGGAAAGCAAAATGGTCCAGGCACTATGGAAGACAGTCTGGCAGTTTCTTGCACAGCTAAACATAAGCTTACCATATGATCCAGCAATTGCATTCCTGAGTATTTACCCAAATGAGTTGAAAACTTAAATTCAAACAAAACTTGCACATGAATGTTTATAGCAGCTTTATTCACAATTGCCAAATGTTGGAAACAACAAAGATATTCTCCAATAGGTGAGTGGATAAACAAAGTGAGTTACATCCATAGAATAGATTATCATTCAGTGATGAAAAGAAATGAGCTATCAAGCCACAAAAGGACATGTCAGGCCTTTAACTGCATATTGCTAAGTGAATGAAGCCAGTCTGAAAAGGCTACATATTGCAAGATTCCAACTAAACGACATTCTGGAAAATGCAAAATGATAGAGACAATAGAAAGTTCAGTGTTTGGGGAGTTCAAGGGGGAAGGGGGGAGGATGAACAGGTGGTGCAACAGGGCATTTGGGGGTGTTATAACTCTTCTGAATGGCACAGTAATAGTGGGTACATGGTATTAGGCATTTATCAAAACAATAGAATTGTACAACAAAAAATGTGAATCCTAATGTCAGCTATGGACTTTAGTTAATAATGATGTTTCAATATCACTCATAAATTCTAATAAATACACCACACTAACGGAAGGTATTAAAAATAGGGAAACTGTGTGTGCTGGGTAGGGGGCATAAGGGGGCAGGGGACACAAGAACTTTGTAATTTCTGCATAATTTTTCTGTAAACCACAATACTCTAACAAATACAGTCTATTAAAAAACAGAGTTAGCTCAGAAATAATATTAAAGGTAGAAAATGCAGGACATGCAGGATAGTTTTATTTTACTATAATTTTGGAAAGAGAAATGGCTTTCAACAGAAGACACAAAATGTGTCAGTATAAAGGAATAGACCGACATCATTGATTACATAAACAAGTCAAATTTTTGCATGTTGCAACATAGCATATAAAATATTAAAAGACAAGTTTCAAGGTATAACAAAACAAACATTTAAAACACATTATAAATGATTTTTATATATGGTACATAAAGAGCTCATGGAGTTTATTTTAAAAAGAAACAGATCTAATGGGGAAATCAGCACAACATATTAATAGCACATAAAATTAGCACAAATGGAAAATGAACACGTGAAAAGAATCTCAACCTTATGAGTAAACAGAAAAATTCAAATAAATATTTTGCACATGTTCTTTAAGTGATTTAGAAAAGGCTGACTTTTTTCATGTCATTTGTGCTTTTAATTCTATCATATGAATATTTACTTTTAATATCCTCCTTCCCCTCCTTAGGCCCATCTTGCTGAGTTTATTGCTGATTATGATTTCCTTCATTTCAATAAAATCCCAATCCACCTATCTACGTTTGTGTTATTCTTTCTTTCTTCATCTCATTTGACCTATTTGCTTCAACCTTCTTCCTGCCCACTCTTTTAACTTCCTCACTAAAATTTCAAGCCAGTACATGAGTCAACAATAAAATAGTACATATTTACTGTCTTCATTATACATAATAATTTGAGAATGAAAATTTCTTTACATGAAAGGATAAACTTTAATAAAGTGCAAACAAACATAATGAACAATATCAAACTTTGTATAATTGTACACAAGGCTTGAAAGAGGATTGTAAAAATTTGCTTTCTGTGATAGCTTTCTCTTATTGAGACAGCATGGTAAATAAAACCCAAATAGGGAAATATCTGGCTATTATTTTTGGTTAAAAAGAGAATGAAAGATTGATGTAATGGTTTGAAGTTTTATAAAGAACAGGAAATATCATTTCTTGAGTGGAAATGACTTCAGGAATTGTATTACTGCTGTTTCCCATGTGTATTTTTTTTGTCCTCTTGAATTCTCAGGCTACTTCCATAATATATAAAATATGTTTAATATATAAGCAGCAAGATTTCAGTGATTAGTTAATTGATTGATCTTCACCAATGATTTAACCTCATTCTAGATACCCCAAAAGATATTTTCTGGATTTAACTCCAGCTTTGATTATGGTTTCCTTTAATTTCAGAATCAATACCTCTGTGCTGTCTACAGGATAGTGAGATTTCTTTATCTGTGAATGAAAGATCTGACTGGCTTCTTATTTTCTACCCATACCTATTTTTCATTTCTTCCCAACAGAAACACACAAACTCTTTACCAATATGATTTGCTCTTCCCAACCTCCATGCCTTTGACAATGCCATCTGTCTCATTCATTTCTGTCTGCTATTTCACTAAAACCCTTTATTCAAATCTCAATCCATATCTATCCTCTTAATAAAGCTTCTCTTAGATCATGTTGCATTTTTCATTCACCTTTGAACTGTGACAGCTTCTATTCACTAATTCTTAGATAAATGAAATTTTTGATGTTCCTACAAAAAATAGAAAATTCCCATGCACTGTGTGGTATTCCTAAGCATTTCTTAATTGCTTAATTAATGCCTGATAAACATTTCTGAATAAGATTCTGTGGCTTTATTACATTAACTTAAAGCCTGAATATATGTTCCTATTCAGCATTGGTTCTCTGTATTTATCTAGTTCTAGATGGGTAGTTAAAAGTCATAATTGCCTTTGAATTAGGTTAAGGGTTCACAAGAGGTTTTATACAGTTAGATGAATAATCATATTTAGTACATATGTGTAGGAAACCCATATGGCAATTATAGTTTTAGAGAATAAGAGTATTTGATTTTATTAACTTCATGATTCCTTTGTAAAAACTGATTCTATAAAAGTCTTAAGAATTTTTCATATATAAGTGGTAAAACATTTTAAAAATGTGAAGTCATTTTAAATGGGAAGAATACATTAGAGATTGATATTAAAAGTCTGCTTAGATAAATTTGGGAATTATATATATTTTGATGGGAAATAATCTATGTATAAATCTATGTGTATATATATATATATGTATGTCTATATATATATATATTCAGGGTGGTGCAAAGAACAGCTAAAGGGGGGCCAATTTGCCTATGACGAGAGTGGCATACTTAATGTTTGCACAATACATAACCAGCACAACTGTGTGTAGCCGTCCTATTATATACCATATCTCAGTACAGAATGTGTTGACAATCCATTTGCAATAAAAAAAAAAGATGCAAGTTTGCATAATTAGTCCACTAAAATCTGATACAATATGAAATATTTTCTTTCCACATATATGAACAGCTTGCTCATATCAAATCAAATAACATGAAACATTGGGAAGCAAATGTTATTTAACTAAAATATTACACAAAATGTTTATAGAAGTGATTATTAAATGTTAAGACATTCATAATCTTTCTGTTAAATAGTTTAATGGATAGGAATAATATTTTAAAATTATGGCTACAGTTTTATTATTATGAAAAAGATACAAATAAGAAGCAGCTAAGAGAAGAGACTCATAAGGAGAGGTCTGGAGGATCTCAATCACAAAGCTTCCATGTCCTCTCCCTGTGGATCAGAGCATGTCACCGTCCCATATCAATCAGGGAAGCTCATGTGAGCTTCCGTGTCCAGAGTTTTTATGGGGTCTCATTAGGTAGTCATGATTGAGTACCTCAAAATCCATGTGATTGACCTTAATCTCTAGGCCCATCCCATCCCTTAAGGTCAGGCTGATATAACATGGCTGGTCTTTCTGATGTGTCCTGTCCCCCTTCCCCACCCCCCCATCCCTCCCACCCCCAGGATCCTGCATGACTGGCCCGACCCTGCATGTCATCTTGTTAGCCTAAGCTATCAGATGTGGTCTTTGGGCTCATCGTGAATAAAGACGCATTCCTATCACCAGAAATTCCAAGGACGTAGAGGCTACCTCCCAGGAACAGGGACCAAAGGCTAGACCTTTTTTTGAAGACCAAATTCATTATTAAACATATATCCTTTTAAATAATAACACCTTCCAACAAAAATTATAAAATTTATAAAATCATAACATTTTAATTTATAGAAACACATAAGGTGCACAGTGAAAGCCATCTATTATCCCACCTCCTAGAGATAGCCACAATTTTCCATTTGTCAAATATTCTCCCATATAATTTTCTGGGCCTCTCCTGATGTGTTATTTTGATTTGTTTTTCTTTCTTTCTTTCTTTTTAGTTCAATAGTGTTATACCAAACAAACTGGTTTACACAATGCTTACTAAACTAAAAACTCTCAGACATGCTTCCGGGATGGCGCTCACAAATTCCTCCTCAATGGCTATGAGGATTCCACCTTACACCCTCTGTAGTAGTTAACTGCTCCAAATTTTGGCTGATTCATGTGACTGTGTCTGGAGGGTCACAACTCTGCTTGGGTAAGGCATAAGGATGGCCCATGATGTGATGATACTAGACCAGGGCAGCCGGTTGTGGCATTGGCACACGCATCAAATGTGCCTTCAGTATCTATATGCAAGGGCCAGGACAAGCCAGGCTGGTGTTGGGGATGCTGACAGATATTGTTCCCTCCAGTTTTCTAGACCCCTGCAGACAAGACTTTGGCTACCATATCCTTCCTTCATCTGACAGAGGCACAACTCCATCCAGGTCCAATCTGATTAGGTGGAGTTCCACTCACCATCATTTCCCTTGGGCAAAACCATCCCCATTGCATCTTGTTTGTGTATGTTGGAACCTGCTGAAATCTCAAGCATGTTTTTTCTGATTTGATCTTCAGAGCAAGAGGCTGAATGCAGGACATGGGAGTCATTACTAACCACAAAGGTGAGGCCTGGACAGGTCATCTGTGTCAGAGGTCTCCCCCATAGTGTTTCTGAGAACAGACATGCGGATAAATGTTTTTGAGGATATGTTGGCAGTGACCAGCAAAACTAAAATAACCCAATCATCTCCCTTCCAGGATTACAACCTCTTGAAACACCAAGTTAGGATGTTCACTGAAACATAATGTAAATACAAAAAAAAAAAAAAAAAAAAAAAATTAAACAAAGAATTAACATAAATATTGATTAATAAAGGACTGATTAAAGGGTGCTCATTGATACAAAGTGTAGGATACAGCTGTTGGAAACAAGGAGGTGCTCTATATGTAAGGACAGGGACAAAATCCATGCTCTTATGTAAAATACTACACTGAAGAACAATATGTATGGAATAATAGCATTTTTGTGATTAAAAAAGTGAGTGTGTGAGTGTGTGTACAAGTTTACACAAGCAAGAAGATTCTGGAAAAATAATCAATGAACTGTTAAACCACTGTATGGGAATGGGGAATAAATATACATTTTGGGCTCATTTTTGTTGTTAAGATGGCCATGTATTACTTATTTTATTAGAGCAGTTTAGCTTTACAGAAAAAATCCTGTGGAAATTACAGAGTTCCAAGATACCCCTCTCACAAGAAGTTTTTCTTATTATTAATGCTTTGCATTAGCATGGTACCTTTGTTAAAACTGATGAAACAATATGATTATAATTATACTATTAACTGTAGTCCATAGTTTCATTAGGGTTCACATTTGTGTTGTACAATTCGATGCTATTGGGTTTTTTTTTTTTTTTTTTTTAATTTTGGTAACATAGTACAACCTAAAATTTCCCCTTTTAACCACATTCAATTATACAAATAAGTGTTAAATTATATTCACAATGTGTGCTACCAAACACTACCATCCATTACCAAAACATGCAAACAGAAACTCTACCAATTAAGCATTAACTTCCCGTTCCCTATCCCCACCATGGTCCCTGCAAGCCTATGTTCTAATATGCATATTTTAATTATTTCATATAAATGAGAGCATACAATCTATATCTGTCATTTTTCCTGTCTAATTTCACCCAAAATTATGTCTTCATGGTTCATACATGTTGTAGCATGCATCAGAACTTCATTACTTTTTACAGTTGAATAATATTCCATTGAATGTATATACCACTTTTGTTTATCCATTGATTGGTTGTTGGACAGGTGGGTTGCTTCCATCTTGCAATTGTGAACAATGCTGCTATGAAAATTGATGTGCAAATATCTTTTGCATATGGCTAGTCATTATTCGCTCAGAGATTATTCTTTCCTCACTTGGAATCCTTGTAAAAAATCAGTTGGCTATAGGTGTGAGGGTGTATTTCTGAACTTTCAATTCTATTCCATTCAACTATGTGTCTGTTTTTTGTGCCAGTACCATGCTATTTTGATTATTATAGTTTTGCCATAAGTTAAAATAAGGAATTGTGAGACCTCCAACTATACTCTTCTTTTTCAAATGGTTTTGGCTATTACGGGCCCTGTACCATTCCACATGAATTTAATGATTGCTCCATTTCTACAAACAAGGTTGTGGAAATTTTGATTGGAATTGCATTGAATCTATAAATCCCTCTAGGTAGACATGACCTCTTGATAATACTTAGTCTTCCAATCCATGGACATCAAATGTCATTTCATTTGTTTAGGTTTTTAATATCTTTCAACAATGTTTTGTAGTTTTCATGTATAAGTCCTATACATCCTTGTTTAATATTATTCCCAGATATTTGATTATTTTAATTGCTACTGGAAGAGGAATTTTTTTTTTTTATTTCCACATTGGATTGTTATTACTAGCATACAAAAACTTTACAGAATTTTTCATGTTGGTCTTGTACCTTGCCACTTTGCTGAATTCATTTATTAGCTTTTAGTAGATTTTTTTCCTTTTGAGTTTTCAGATTTTCTATATATAATATGCCCTCTGCAGATAGGGAAAGTTTTACTTCTTCCTTTCCAATTTGCATGAATTTTTTCCTTTTTCTTTCCTAAATGGTCTGCCTAGAATAACAGTGGTGCCAGCTGGACATCTTGTCTTGTTACTGATCATAATGGGAAATAATTTATTCTTTTGCCATTGAGTATGATGTTTTCTGTGGGTTTTCCTAACATATCTTTTATCATGTTGAGGAAGTTTCCTTCTAATTTTAGTGTTCTAAGTGTTTTTATAAATGAAGGAATGTTTGATTTTGTCAAATGCTTACTCTGTGCCCATTGAAATGATCATGTGACTTTTTCCTTTGTTCTAACAATGTTTGTTTCATTAAATGGTGTTCTCATGTTGAGTCAATATTTTTTTAAACATTTTTAATTGAAATTTTATCATTCATACATGAACATACATAAGCAACAGGTGTAGAGTAAAAGTTGTGAACTTACAAAATAAACATGCATATCATGACGCTCTTTCATAATTTGTTAACAATTGTTTCACAAAAACGCAAGGTGTTGATGGTGGGATAATGTATGGGAACCACCATTGTTTTGTTTCCTCCTTAAATAATCATTGGTAGAGTCATTCTCCAGTGTTGATTAGTCTCCAGAGTTCCAAGAGAGTTGAATCTCCTCTTTTATTGAGCTGCATCTAGAGGAAACATCTCCATCTTGATGATCATTTATTTTTTCATAAGGAAAATGTCTAAATATATTTTCATCCCATCATGCATTTAGTTAATGTAAAATAAATTCTTCTAAAACAGCTACTATTAAGTACTTACTATGTGCTAAGTACTTTTAGGTAAGAGCTTTCATTGAGTTTAGCATACTTATAGTAAAGTACATTAATTTTAGTGGTAGAACTTTTTCAAAATGTAAAACATGTCTAGCATCCAAGAAGAATCTCTCATTACCATCCTAATTAATATCTACCCAAATCCTGGCTCTCCACCCCCCCAACACACACACACAGACACACATCTTAGGTAACTATTCTGACTTTTGTCAATACAGTATTAAGTTGTTCTTAAATGAAAGCATTAAGTATGTATAATTCATATGCTTTTGTGCCTGCCTTTATTCACAAAACAGAATTGCTGTGAGATTAATCCTTGTGTTTCTTTTCATAATTCATTCTCTGATGAAATAACAAAATAAACCAAAGTATACAAAAAATGTCTTTTTCTCTTTTTAAAAATTTTGTATGGAATTTGAACTGCTAGAAAAATTATAAGAATACAATAAAAATGATATATTCTCAACAATACAACTAGGAATTCAGTATTATTATGTTCATTCTTCAATTTTGGGGCAAAATTTCACAATTCTTTTAAAATGTTAAACCTATGAATACAAAGCCATGCATGTAAGTTGTATACGTATGCTTGTGTGTGCATGTATATCAGGTTTTTATGACCTAGAATATAAAAAACCTAATTAAAATACAATCAGCTATGTAGTATATTTCATAGTCTGTAGATTAAGCATATGGAACATATTATGCTTGGATTTAGTAATACACACTGATTGTGCTCTACTTACTCATCGGTGAAATTCTTGGTGTGACTTTTAATCTAAACTCTACAGCTTATCTATACTAACACTTCAGTAACACACCATTTTTCTTGTGTTATTCAAATCACTTTATACTGCCACATGTTCACATAAAACTAACTTAAGCAAGACTGCCAATGCTGTAAGAAACTATGAACTCACCACCCTCTTGCACACAATTCCAAAGCCTTACAATATCATTAAGCATTATTGATAAAACCTCAGAAATCACTTTATTTCCTTAATAATTATGATCAAACAGATGGTCCCAACTTTGTGGACATAAAGCAAAATCTTTTTTTACTGCACTGCTTACATAAATTCATTCTTCTTTGTTTGGATTTTCTACCCATAGTTATCATTTCAGTTCACTAAGCTACCATAGAATAAGTCAAAAACATGATTTGAATAAACTCGCAAAACTGGAATATTTCCTTTTTTCAACAATTAGCATTTGTTTGCTACAATGACATTATTGAAGGCCTACTGTACACCAGGCAACTGTGTGAAAGCTGGTGATACAGACCTGAATAATTACAGTCCCTGCCTTCAAAGAGCCCATTTCCTTGCTATAATTTCAGCATACAGATGGTTGTTAACAAAGTTGCATGTGCAAATTTTAAGTGAAAGTCTGTTACATATAGAAACAAAGGTAATGAAATAATACTTGCATGCAAGCATATCTTGCCAGTGCATGCCACATGCCAAAGTATCACTTTGTCAAGTAAAAACAATAAAACAAAAATATAACAATACAAAATAAAACTATTTTTTCTATTTTTATGTCTTTTCTACATTTCATAGTTTTAATAGATTATCTTACACTTAAGATGAGAGGAAAACAGATAATACATATTAATAAAGGTTGTTTCATTAAAATGACTATTACTTTCTGTTCATTTTTACATATTGGTATGAAGGGTATGGAATATAGGAAGAATGAGGAGCATAATGTCCAGAGTAGAAGTGCATACCAAAGATGAAGCGGAAGAGGCAGTAAACTATCTGTTGTTAATTAGACAAATCTTTTATTTTCCCTTTGCTGTACTCATCTACCATTAGGCAGAAATATAATTTACATATTAAAACTTGTAAGGATACAGAGTTATTCACATTGATGAGGTGTATGCAATTGCTAATTTCTCTATTGCAACTATTTTTCATTCCACTGAACATATGTGTACTTTCTAAAAGTCTGAATTCTCATACACCCTTGTAAACCTGGCATACATGATCATGGACCAAATGCTTATTAAAATATTTGGTAAGTGAATCAAACCAAATGACTGTATTACTCTATATTACTTATTATTCTGCTTTCTTTTTGTCTATTACTTTAAATGGTTATATATCATTCCACTTTGTTAATGTAGCAAAAATAGCTGACATCCCTTTCCCACTATATTTCCAGCACTTTGACAACCTTTGCCTTTTCCTGACAATCCTCTTCATGTTAACTCTTCTCTACTCTGCGCTCGCTCGCTCTTTCTTTCTCTCTCTCTCTCTCTCACTCTCTCTCTCTCTCTCTCTCTTCCTAGAGTGTGTCTGTACTGATTTGTCTACTTTCATTTGTGTTCAGGGAGTATAACTAAATCCTTTTGGTATTTTTGGTCCTCTATGTGCTCCAATTTCCATTTATGGAAGCATTGTATAAGACTGGTAATGCAATGACTTATATTAAAATAATCTACAAACTAAAATACACCACAGAGATATCTAGTATTTCTTTTATATCAAACACTTTATATTTTGATAAAATTAAACTAGACCAAGAGTTGGCAAACTATGTCCCATGGGCCAAATATAGCTCACTACCTGTTTTGGTAAATGGTTTTATTAGAACAAAGCCACAACCATTTATTATGGTTTACTGTTGCTTTTACACCACACCCAACTCAACTGTATAGTTAAAACAGAGACCTTATGTAACACAAAGCCTAAAATATTTACTATCTGGCACTTTAAAGAAAAAACATTGCTGATCTATGACAAGATTATGTCAAATAAGATGACATTTCACCTTTAGTCTCTTATCTAGTACACAACTACATATTAATTTCTTATTTTATCCTCTTCACTTCAAATTATTATCATCCATGATTCTAGGACATTTATAATAATTACATTAAAAAATGATTTCAAGCTTAAGTTTATCTAATATACACAGTTTTCTTATAGTTCGGTAATGTCAATAAAAAAATCACAATATCAAGGCTATCTACTCTTTTCCAAATTTAATCAATTTGTATAACCCTAATTTAATCCTTAACATTATTCACTTTCTCCCCTGGGTGACATGGCACCTTTAAGCAAGTGATGTAACCTGCACGAGCCTGAGTAAACTGAAACAATACTATCTACTGAATGGTGCCACTATGAGGATGAGGAAACTTCTCAGTACATGGCCACATCTCACATGTTATTGGCACTCTACATGCAGGACTTTTGGCTATGGAGCCAGACTTTCTAGCTTTAATTTTCAAATCTTCCATTTAGACAAGTCAATTAACTCCCCTTATCTTTTCCTATGTAACAAATTACTCCTAAAATTTGTGGTGTAAAACATCAAATATTTGTTAGCTCACATTTTCTATGGGTCAGCTATGACTGCACTCATCTGAAATCTTGACTGGGGCTGGAGGATTCACTTCCAATCTCATACACATGGGTGTTGGCAGGAGGCCTCAGTTCCTCACCAACCACAAGACTGCTTGGATGCCCTCACACCATAGTAGCTGGTTTCCCTCAGAGCAAATGATCTGATAGAGAGATCAATGGGGAAGCATCAATGCCTTATATGACAGTCTTATAGGTCACACACTATACTTCTATCATATTCTGTTCATTAGGAGCAAGTCACTAAGACCAGCCTATACTACAGGAGAAGGGAATTATACTCTACCTCTTGAAGGGAGCAGTGTCAAAGAATGTGTGGAAATACATTAAAGTTACCATACTCAACTGCTCTCAATGTCCTCATCTGTGAAATTGAAGATAAGTAATTTTGAAAATAAAAACATATAAATCACCTGGAACAGAGCTTCCCACAGGTAAGCAATCAAATATTACCCAGTACTTGCATTTTATATTACTAAACTCTTTTCTATTTTATTCTTTACAGGATGATCTAGAATTACTAATAGCCATCTCTCAATTTTATGCTTATTTCATTATACCAGTTACCCAAAGTTTAGATTTTATTTTCTTTCCTTGAGAGCAATTTTGTTCCCTTAGGTTCCATTGGTATTGCAAAGGAAGAGTTTTCTTGCTTTTGTTTCCACAAGTAAGAATTGATATACATTTTCACTTATCCAAATGCTGCTCATTATGATGCTCTGTCAGAGACCAGATAAGTTTTACTAGGTTACTTGTGGTATGAAAAGATCTCTTCTCAATCAGTAATCATACTTACTTTTCTATATTTCTGACCAAGATGTACATAAAGACTTATACAGAAGTACAGAGATGGCTATGTATACTCTTTTATGTTATGCAATCCAAATTTATCTTCTTATTATTTCTCTTTCTATTTTCATATTATAATAATAACCATCTTTTTATAGAATTGTAAGCAGATTAAATAGAGTTGAAATGGATACTAGGAAATATGTAAAATCATTTTCTCTTACACTGCCTAAAACCTTCCAAAGAGTAAGCACTAATTGTTAAAAAAACCTAAGAAATACAACTATATTCAATATCTACTAGACAGTAGGCACTACATTTGGTATTTTATAAATGTTACCTGGTGACATCCCACAGTTACCCCATGAAGTAGTGAAGTTATTACAGTGAAATTAAGTTCGGTTCAAATACATGATCATGACCAAGTTAGACACTGTCTATAAGTATCAGTTTTCTCATCTGTTAAAATAAAGCAAATATCACTTCCTGTTATGTATTAACTAAAAATTAATCATCGAAGGTAGTTATTATTATTTTTGTACATAGTTTGTAAGCAGCAGGGATTTGTCTATATTTCTCTATAGCTTGTTGAATCAGTTTTAAACACCTTTTATGACTTCCATTTCAGTTTAAATCATCCATGATAGTTTAGTAACCACAAAATAGACCAGACATTCCTTATTTCATTTCAGGCTCAATAGCATATTTCTGTTACATCTCAAACTTGGGAAATATTTCCCATTGTGTGTCCTGAGTGTGTGTGTGTTTGTGTGTAAGAGTGTATGCTTTGCATTCATATAAACTTTTCTGCATGGTGGAAAGCACTTTCTATATTCTTTTTGGGAAAGATATGATAGAAGATTATAAATGACCTCTCTAGGCTTTTTAATGAATAAAAACTATTTTAAATTATTTAATATAAATGCCTTGTGGTCCTCTGAAATAGTTCAAACTCTATCAGGTCAGAACTTCATAATGTAATCACTTAAATGGCTTCATAAAATAAAATCCAAGTCTTCATAGTTCTCACAGAAATTGATTTAAATTTTCCAACTGTAGCCAATTTAGTTATCAATTTTTCATTATTTTTTGATATATGCTTATGTATAGAAATGAATATATCTTCTGAGAGAAATATATGTCACAAATAGAATTTAAATAATTTAAGCATGAAAATGCAAGATATGGAAGTGTCAGATTAGCTACTACTCATGAAGAAAGTTGTCAAAATTATTTCCAAGCATTGAAATGAAAATATATATATAAACAATTTGATCAATTATGTCTAATAATTTAGAATTCTTAAACTTTGCAAGAATTTTAAGAATTTCAATTCCTATTCTCAAGGAACTGGCCTGTAATTTAGTACCCTCTCTGAAGAATGAGTAATAAACTTATTGGCCATAATATTTTTCATAGTTGATGAGGTATCTCTTCTGTATGAAACCATGTACCATCTGGCTTTAATGTACTTAATATAGTTCTCTAAATATCTTCTATATATCGCATTCTAAAATTAAACTTAACATAATACTTCATGTAATTTGGTCAAACTAATCATAAAAGAAATTGAAGTTCAATACTGATTTTCAATCAATGTATCATTGAACACACTAACTTCATAATGAGTAACTTAACTATAAGTTAAACCATACAATTAGTAACATCATTTGAAGAATTTATGATTACCTCTAGTTTTACCTCCAAAATCCCATCCTGAAAACAAACAAAAAAACCCCACCTGAATTAACTAACTTAAATTTTTCCAAGAAACAATGTGAATTGGTTTTCTAAAAAAGTTAAGTTATGCAGCTCAGTAGATTTTCTGTGAATAGACTGAGCTCCAACATCTTATTAGACTTGTAAATGTAAATTTTAAATGGAAACATTCTTTTGAATATGAGAGCAGTTTATTACCTTATCCTGGCACAAAGTAACATAATAAACTGCAAGTATTTTAATTTAAAGCAAAGTTTAAAAGCCATTGTGGTTTGCCAAGATTATCCTTCATAAAAATTTCTTGAATGTTTATTTGTCAACAATTTATGTGATTATCCCTAATTAATCGAAAACCAAAATTGAACCTAACACTTTCAAAAACTTTCGAAAAGCAAGAAATACTTTTTTTGATGTTATTCTATAACGGTCATGACAATAAAGTAAAGGAATCTGAATTAAATAAGAATGGGAAGGAGTGGGAGTGTAGCAATGAGAAGAAAGCAAGCCAGCAAGTCAGTTTTTATTTAAATAGACATTGTTTTATTTCTAAGTTTTCAAGAAACTTTATTGGAGTCAAATTAGTGGTGTTTCTTTGTTTTCAATATTTTATCACTGATAATAATCTTATATTAGGGAAAATGTTATAAACTTTGGCATGACTTTACCTCTAGAAAGCTTAGTTATGTTAGAGAGCACATTTTTCAGGAGCATTGTGGTCATCTCTTTAATATACATCTGCCAGGAACTAAGTCAAGTGAGGATGAATAACTCAAATACCTTCTTTTTTAAGCACAAACTAAAATCAGTAGCATGTGTCTTCTTTCTAAACGTCAGCTCTTTCAAAATTCAGCCTCTCCAATATGTGTTTTTTTGGTAGATATGGCCTCCAATGTTCTGGAAACTGTGTTAAATTTTGTGAGGTTTCAAAGGCATATCAGGTACAATACTTTGTGTACCATGCAATTTAGAATGTTAGACTTCACATTATTCCAATTTTGCAAAGGTCATTTTTATACTTTATTGGCATGATTGTATAATATGATAAGCATATTATTGATTGATTATAGATTGAACAGAAAATTTAAAACTCTGAAAAATAATAAATACCCTTCCGGTTATTAAGAAATTATTGCAATGTTCTTAGGACTTATTGTATTGAGGGATAGGACCAAATTTAATTCAACACAATGGAGTAGGAAAGACTTTATTAATTGTAATGTTTTTACTTGACAGTCTGTATTAAGTATGTACACGATGACACAATGGCAAATTCCTTACATGTGCTCTGATATTTTAGCATTAACACAATTAGGACACACAAAATCTATTCTTCCTTTCTATACATGTACGTTTGGGATCTGAGTATTTGTAACTTATTCCAGAAGGGTCGCTGTACTTAAATGAGTGTTTAAGTTAGAGAGGTTTTGCAGAGTACAAAACAGATAAAAGTGGTTTGATGTATATTTTGGAGGCTCAGGACCCTGGATAATTGCCTCTCCATTCACCTCCCTCACCGCAGTGACAGAGTAGGGTATCTCTAGAAAGTCTGATAGCTTATTGAGCATAGTTTTCAAATCATTATCTGGAAAAATAATATGCATTCCTTTCTCTTTTCACCTATCCAAATGATTTGGCATGGCAGAATTATCTATTGGCACTCATAAGCACAATCTTTCAGTAATTTCAATGGCGTTTGATATGTATACAAGGCACCTGCAGCTGCAGGACATTTGTTCTTATTTGGCGTGGGCTCTATAATTCTGGAATACTTAAAATGTTATGAAATGCTGGGGAAAAAATAAGAATAACTACGTGATAGCATCTAGGGCTTTTCCTAATTTACCATTCTCAGACATTTTTGTATAAATATCTTTAAGCCATTTTGTGAATTCTTATCATGAAGAAAGATCAAAGATTATGTATTTTTCATCCAACCTCAGCTTTCATTAACTCTTTAAATATATGAGACAATGCCTTGGTCAAGCAGATGTGTTTTGGAAGCTATTACATTTTAAAATTTGGATATTCACTGATAAAAATGTTTTCATTCATTTTCATTGTTCTCTTCAGGGTCAAAATCATGATAAACAATTGTTGTACACCTCAATGTTACTTGTAAAGAATTTAAAGAAAGTCTATATTATATAAATGTCATACATGTGATGCTAAGATCTGATCTAGCTATCATGGTATATTGTTTACTATATTCCTTCTTAATATATCAAGCACATTGCAAAAGGTTTGAAACAATCAAATCTTGGCAAAATGCAGGAAAATCACAAGTTTTTCTAGTTAATGGTGTGCAGGCCTCTGTCTTCTACTCACGCCATTCCCAAACTCATTTTACAACTTCCAGGATTGATGAGATCACACATATTTCCCTGAATCAGTGATGAACTACAGATTACCTCAATGACTCAGAAAGGAAGAGAATCAGAATTGCATATTTTAACTGGAAAAAAGCTACAGTACTTACATATAGGAAGGTAGATGAACGAAGGCCATGGACACTCTTAAACCCTCAAGTTAAATAAATGAAGCTCATGATTTGTCTAAAAGTGTAATTAGTAAAAGATTCAGTCACTTTACCAAATCCTTTTATTTATTATTGGGGGCCTTTTTTTTTTTTCTCATTATGGATTTTTTTTTTTTTTTCCGGCCAGAATCAAACTTTTTGTTATTTTACAGTTTTTCCTCCCCCAATCAAATCTATGTGTCCCTTACAAGTTAATGCTGAAACCTAACAGGATCTATTGCAAATTCCTTTTATACTTTGCCCTGAGATTATAGATTGTGCTTTCGCTTCACTTTTCCTCCATGGGAATTAATTACCTGCAATTTTCAGCACAGTGTGAAAGTCTTATCTGCTTTCTTTGGCAGTAAAATATTACTGCAAAGTTTTAAACTAGTTTTGAAGTTTTATTGTCATTTTTTCCCCTTAGGTTTTAATTATGGATGTTTAAAATATTTATGTCAGTAGGTAATCTCATGGCTATTATGGTAGAAATAATGAAAATAATCAGACTGAATTAAATTTAGAAAATAAAACTTTTTACACAAGTCTGGGCAAGCTTTTAAAGACCATTGTTTTACTGGGTGTTACAGAATTTTAGTGATTTGTGTAAAGACGAATCAATATTATTTACTAATAGGCAAAAAGTGTAGGTTATTTTCCAAAACTCTCTCTCTGTTACATTTAATTATATCCAGATGATAATAATATTTATGATGGAATCTCAACCTCAACACATAACATGAGAAGGGGAAGAAATAATGATTTGAAACTTACAATCCCATGGAATAGTATGTGTTCCTGGATGCAGGGGGAAATTGAAGTTGTGATATAAAGTTGGAAGGAGAGTGAGAAAAAACAAACAGCTATTTTGTGTTCGGAGAGCAATCTTTATTTCTTCAGCATATGAGGTTTAAGCTGTGTTCTTTTTATTCCTGAAATTAAAGCAAATAAATACATTAAAATAAATACACTAGAAGGAGTGACAAGGTATGCTTCCAAAAAAACTAGATATTCAAATACCATCAAACTCTATGAGTAACTCATTTTTTGCTTATGAGAAAGAAAAGCAGTAATTTAAGACAAAATGTATAAATCTAATATTTGACCTACAAGATTTTAAACATTTCCACTTACTACTCTTTAGACATACTGCTTCCATTTTTTACGGTCTACCGACCTTCTACTCAACTGTGCATAAACTGTCTGATTGGATGTTTCAGACTAAATGTATTCTAATTCATTTTCTTTTCTGTAGGCAACCTACACAATCGATGCATTCAAATCCAATTTAGAAAATGGAATCTAATGTTATATGTGGTAGCAATAAAATATATTTGAACATATTTCTGTTTAATGAATTAGTATATGAAAATTGACCTTGGTAGAAAATTGTAAAGCTAGTCATACCTTTTTAGAGTATAAGACTCTATACAGTTATTGTTTTCTTTGGAAGAGACTTAGGTCTTACTTAGATTTGCACAGCGGGTGTTTCTGTTGCATTCCCAATGAAGAATCTCTAAACCTGAAGAATATCAATACATGAGACTATATTTCCCCATATTCTCCTTTTAAAAATGCATTTAAAAAGTTTTTTACTTATTTGTTTTTATTTTTCCCAAATAATATCATTTAAAACACAGAAAAGAGAAATGGTAACTTTGATATTTAAGAAGATAATAAAAACAGAAATCACCTGAAATCAACAGAGTTTTCTTATTTTGTATTATTAATTCAAAGCCTGGAAATTTCCCATCTTTCAAATTCTACTATCAGCAATCCAGACAGGATTAAGCTTTTACATTTCTTCCACTTCCATATTTAATTTTGTTTTGTTTTCAATCCTCAGAGAAGCTATTTTACTGAGTATTTTAGTTTAAAGATATTTTATGATGTCTTAAATAATAATACCTTTATAGGAAACATAATTTTCTAATGAGAGAAAGAAAGGAAAACAAAGAAAAGAAAAAAAAAAAAAGAAGATAGTAAATAAATCTTGAACCTTTAACAGAGGAATCGAAATACAATTATTTCCTGAAAATTCAGCATGAATCATTTGGATAACTTTAAAGTGTATTTGTTTTCTCTTTTTCATGAGAAAAGGTCTGGATTCTCAAAACCCATAATCTCATTGATAGTACAAATAAAGTCAGTGGTAGGGGCATACTTGTTCCATTATCTATATAATGTAGCATAAAGATTATGACATGAACTAAATGATAAATTATAATTAGCCACACTTATTCTGATTGTTTTATAAAAATCAACCAGTAACCTAATCCTAGAAAAATATTAAATTTAATAAAAATCATAACCCTGACGAAGCAAAAAATATGCCCTTTATTTTGCTTTGTTTTGTGGTTTATTAATGAATATAGTCAGAAACATATCAAGGGAAGCCGCTGTGGCTCAATCAGTAGGGCTCCCGTTTACCACATGGGAGGCCCCGGGTTCGGTTCCCGGGGCCTCCTGGTGAAGGCAAGCCCGCCTGCACAGCGTGGATAGCTGACCCAGCGAGCACAAACAGCAAGGGGGGGATAAATGAATAAATAAATAAAATCTTTAAAAAAAAAAAAAAGAAAAAAGAAACATATCAAGATATTCAGAAATGCTTAAGAACAGATAGTCATTAATCATTCTATAAGGACTTAAAATTACACCAGAAAAATATACATAGAAAAAGATATAGTATTAAGAGATAAGAATTCATAAGGCTTCATTTTTCTGTAGCATTATGTGAATCATATATTTTATTAATTTGTGTTTTTATAACTTTTCTTATAACATCTAAAATATATCACCTGGGAAAATTGCTTTAAGCACTAAATGCTTATTTTTAGATATAGTATTTTAATTCACAATATTTGAAGAAATTAAAATTGGAAAATTTCTCAAACAATTCTAAAACTGGAATCCACAAGTAATAGCCATAGTAGGGTGATTAAAGAAAATCTGCACCTAGATACACTATAGTGAAAATGCAGATACCAAATGTCTTAAAGAAGCTAGGGAAAATTTACAGATCACCTACCTCCTACCTTCCTTGCAAAAAAATAGTAAAGATATTAATTCGAATAAGAAAGAATGTTTCAACTGTAAAAAATGACATCCAGAATATTGGGGAAAACTTTCTTCAAGGTAGTGGCAGGCAAAAAGTTGAAATGTATGATTTTAAACTCAACAAACATGTCTTTGGATAAGAAAAGGAGAAGGATGGGAAAAGAGAAAGAAGAGGATAGGAAAAGAGAAATATTTAAAAATAAGAACCACTTATGAATGTTTACCACCCAGAAATTCATTCTAAAGAACTTCTAGAGGATATATTTCAAGAGAAAGGGGAAGGCTCCTGATGGATTATGTGAAATACAGAAAGAATGTTGAACAAATAAAATTGCAAAAAAATCCCAGAAAATCCAAGAAAAAAGTTGCTGCATAAAATAGTGAGTATAATGATGACAGAATTTCTACAAGATTAGCATGTAAATTGGGTGGAATGCAATTAGAGTTTACATTTTCTAAGGTTCTTGTATTTTTTCAGGAGAAGAGTTAAGATAATTTTTTCATTTATATTTTAATTGAAATATTTATGTTAAAATTGCAAGGGTGATTACTTAAAGAATAGAAGTAGAGTATATAACAAACCAGTACAGAGAAATAAGTGGAAAAATAAATTTAAACAGAAAACAAGTTAAATTCATTTTTTTTATAATTTTGAATTTTTTTATCACTGGGCTTCAAAAACAAAATTCAGCTATAAGCTATTTAAAACAAATATACCTAAAATATTATGACACAGAAATGTCAAATGTAAAAGAATTTAAAAAATATGTATGATAATAATACTTATCATAATGAATCTGGAAATACCTATAACAATCAATTCCAGATTAATTAGACATGAAGACCAAACACATTATTAGGGATAGAGGATATTACAGCCAAATAGCAGAGGTTTGATCCACTAGGCAGATATATATGTGCATGCAATTAATAAAATAGTTTCAAATATCTAAAAAGCAAAACTTGAAAGAAGTATAGGGAGAATCTTATAAAGCCAATGTCATAATAAAAGGTTTTCACATCTTTCTCTTAATTATTTCTAGGTAGACATTTTTTTCCCAGCAAAGAAACAAAAGATCTGAATCAAGATGCCCACAGTTATTATTACCATTAAATATTTTACCAGAGGGTACTAGTCAGTGGAGTAAAATTTAGGGAAAAATTACATAAAATATTTTTCAAAGGAAACAAATTGCCAGTCCTTGGAGATGATATAATTTTCTACATGGAAAGCACAAAATAATCCACAAAGTTCTAAAAAATAAGCAACTTTAAGTACATGACAGTATATCAATATACATATTCAAGTGTCTTTGTATATTTTCCATTAAAAATAAATATTTTGAAAAAGATATTTCTAAAATTGCAAAATAATGAGGTAGTTAAGGATTTAATGCTGTTTTATTCAAAATTCCAATGTATAATTTGACAAACAGATACTAATATGATTACATGGAATGCTCCATAATAACTGAGACATTCCTGAAGAAATGAATTTTATACATCCATGGTAATTAAGGTAATGGATATTGAAAACATTGCAAATGAAAGTTTAGGCAGGTATAACTACACTGGAAACAATGTAAAATTAATTTTCAAATTTGAAAATTTATATGCTCATAGGTCTCATCAAATCTATGCCTAACTATATATATGTACTCAAGTACATATATCACTAAGTAACTTATTCCCATGAGTACTACATGGCATGTACAGGAATATCAGTGGTAACATAGTTCCTGTAGCAAAGCTGGATAGAACCCAAATTTCCATTCAACAGAATAGAAATAAAAATTTGGTATAGCAGTGAAAATGTGTAATCTATAACGTCATTAGTCCACACGGGTCAATCTTAGAAGCAAAAGTTTGAGTGACAGCATCTGGCCTTAAATGACAAAATCCATTGTAGTACTTAGTATAATGCTGATTGAAAAACATCAAATAGTCAAAGACCACATATAGTATAGTATGAATTTTACAAAGAACAAAAAGAGATGAGAATATTCAACAATTTTAGGTACATATACATAAGAGGAGGTAAGAGGTTGATACATATATATAAGAACTTAAAGATCACAGTAAATCATTCAATATTCTATTTATTGAGATTTATAGTGAATTCAAGAGTACTGATTATATTAATACATTTCATGACATGATTATTCCATATTTTTGTTTTATATATAAACAAAAACTTTAAAAAGTTGTTCATAGCAATAGCAGATATTTAAACGTATTTCAGTCCTTAAATTCAATTTTAAAAAGGAAAAAAAAAGAAATGAAGAAAGGAAGGTAGAAAGTAAAAGAGAAAAAAAGGGAAGAAGAAAGAAAAAAGAGAAAGATGACTCCTCCATCTCAGGGACATTAGTATCAACTTTATTGAAAAGAGTAGTAAGAAATCTGAATTCTCTCAAAAGAGTCTGAAAAGAGATAGATATCAACTCTATTCAAAATAAACTGCCTTGAGTAACATAATTCCTTAAACTTGGAATACGTCAATCAAATATTAAAATTTTCATATTTTATTGTTTTAATAATGTAAAATTTCAATAACTTTTGGGAATGAACAGCCGGTTATTATTAAAAATCGGGGGGAGCAGATGTAGCTCAGTGGTTGAGCACCTGCTTCCCAGGTACAAGATCCCGGTTCTATCCCTGGTACCTTTTAAAAACAAATAAACCAACGGAAAAACAAAATCTCATTGGGGAGCATATATAGCTCAGTGGTTGAGCACGTGCTTACCATGTTCGACATCCTGGGCTTATTCCCTGGTACCTCCTAAAAAAAAAAAATTTTGAATAGTTTCATGCAGTGGTGGCGAAAATGTAAACTGGTACAACATTTCTGGAGGGCAATTTAACAAATACATATCCAATAAAATACACATACGTTTTGGTAGATCAATACAATTTCTAGAAATTGAATCTACAAAATAATCAAGGGTATTCTTTAGTTTTCATTTAACAATGTTAACAATAATTTTGTTTCACAATATGGAAACATTCTTAGTAAATTCATTGTCCACAATAGAGAAACAAAATAGTTTTGATAAAGAAACTATGACATTTCATAAAGTGAAATATCAAAAAGTATTAAATTTTGTTTAAGAAGAATATTTTTATAAAACAATTTGAAAAGAATAATATACATAATGTCTTATATTATTTAGATATTTATCCATAATTACCTACCAATGAGTTTATATGTATATAAAAATACTAGGAAGATAAACACTTTGTACACTTTGAATGGATTGTACAAAGCATGGAAACATGTAACACAATGAATCCTGTAGTGGAAGATGGACTATGGTTAACTGAACAAATACAACGACATTCTCTCATGAAATATAAAAAATGTATAAAACTAATACAGGGTATTAATAACAGGGTGGGTTGGGGGGAAATTCACCAAATGTATGATATTGGATCTAGTTACTAGTAATATTTTTTTTTTAATTTTTTATTTATTTTTATTGTGGGTAAAATTCAAAATTCTCACAATACATAAAAACATTTGCAAAATGATATATAAATATATATGCATATATGTGTATTTGCTTACAAAAATGTTATTTATATATATATATACATATATTTTAAGAGGTGCTTAGATTACCCAAAATATTACACGGAACCCACCGGGATTCCCATGTTGCCCACCTCCCACACCTCCCACCACATCCCACATAAACATCTCCCACAGTGTGGCCCACCACCCTCAATGAACTTACACATCCTGGAGCCTTGCCACCAACCGGTGTGAACTAGTAATATTTTGATGATGCTTTTTCATGGTTTGTGACAATTGTTTCACAACAAAGCAAGGTGTTCCTAATGGGGTAATGTATGGGAGCCCTGTATGATATGTTAATTGTTTTGTAAGTTCACAACTTTTACTATATATGTATTGTTTATGGATGTTCACGTATGAATGATAAACTTCAATTTTTAAAAGTTAATTTCTTTTTTTAAAAAAGCAACACCTTATGCTCGGAGGCTATGAACCTTGGATAGGATTTGTGCTTTAATTCTGGTTTTCCATGTGACATTCTGCAAATACTTTTTTGCATGTAGTTATCTCAGCTGCAATATGGGAAAACCAAGTCAGTGTATACACAATGCCAAAACTAAGGTCTTTTCAATCCAGTCAGTTAAAGAAGCCAACTCAATTATTTTCAAAGTAAAGAATTGGCTTCAGCCTGAATGGACTGTTCAAATCTGTTAAAATGGCCAATCCTATAAACCTTTTCTCCCACATCCTCTGAAATCAAATGATTGATAAATTAAAAAACAAAGCAAAACAAAACAAAACAGGTTCTTAACCTCAATCTATACCTGTGGGTATGAGAGAAGGTCCGGGGAAAAAGCCATAGTAAAGCAAGGAGCTGGAAGATAACAGAACCGTAAAGAGAAAGGAAAAAGATCCTGCCAGGTGAAACCAAGGGCTGAAGTTCTTCAGCAACAAGCTCCCAAATTCCATGATCTTCTGGGAGAAAGCATCATCTTGCTGACATCACAATCTTGGACTTCTCTTAGCCTTACTATGTGAGCCAATAAATTCCCACGGTTTAAACTATCCCATTTTATAGTATTCGTATTAGCTGGGAAAGAAAGACACCATGTGATATAGTAATTGCATTCTTGGGCATCTATCCCAAAGAACTGAAAACTTATCTTAACACAAAAACCTGAACATGAATGTTTATAATTTCCAAAAATAGAAACAATCCAGATGTCTTACAGTAAGTGACTGTTTAAACAAAATGCTGTCCATCCATACTATGCCTACTACTCAGCAATAAAGGGGGAAAACAACCTATATGTATCTCCAGGGAATTTTGCTGAGTGAAAAAAGTCAATCCCAAAAGCCAATCCCGTGAATATTGAATATTATAATTCTATTCGATTAACATTCAAATCGACAAATGTATAGAAATGGAGAACAGATTAGTGGTTGACAAGAGTTACTAATGGGGTGGAATGGAAGTGAAATATGTGCAGTTTTAAAAGGACAAAACTAGCAATTATTGCGGTGATGGAAGTTTTCTGTCTTAACTGTGGAGGTGATCACAAAAATATGCACCTGTGATGAAAGTGAATAGAATTAAATATGCACATATATATAAATGAGTACATGTAAAACTGGTAAGTCTAAATAAGTTGATGGATTGTATCATCAGTTTGCTGGTTGTGATACTATTGTGCAAGACATTGTTATGGGGGGAACTGGGTGAATGGTATATGAGATATCTCTGTATTGTATTATTTCCTGTAACTGCATATGAATCTCAATTATGTCAAAATAAAAATGTTGAAAGTCACCACAAATTAGCAACCATTATTAGCATTAGTACAATATTATTCTATACAACTTTCATATATATATATGACAATTTTATAACATTGGACCAGACTTTATATTTAAAATACACTCAATTTTTATTTGTTTATAGTTTTTTAATGGAAGAAAGAGAAATTAAAGAGAATCTGAATGAAGTATGAATTGCTAAACTTTAAATAAATATTTCTTATCCAAAAACAAGGAGAGGTTAGACATTGTGTAAGACCAAGTGTGGTAACTAACAATTATTAGGCACTTAATCTATGGTAGTATTTGCTACTCTTAAATTCTGTGCTAGCAATTACATGTTATCTCACTTTAAATGTATTGTACTATTAGGTCAGTGATATTGTCTCTGTTTATAGCAGAGGAAGAAGATGGCCCAAAGAGATAAGTTGCTTAATATTATGTAAGAAGTAACTTCAGCAGAACTTAAATCTAGTTCTATTTAATTAATCAGATTGCTTTATTGAGATATAAACAAGCACAGTGAATTCAAACATTGGTAAGAAATTTAATATGATGTGATGGAAGAGTAGGTAAGTTAGCATGGGTATGGCTAGAAATGAAGCAGGAAATGTAGTTTTTATTTGACACTAAAGCTATATTAAAGCATAGGCAAGATGTCTGGTGAGGACCACATACCTTTACAAAATGTCCCATCACAAAAGCATTCTGTCCCATAACTATTCCTGCTGAGTATGATTTAGATTGCTCCCAACTGGTTAAGGTTCACTATTGTTATTAACTGACTCTGTATTGACAATGAATATCCTCTGCTTTGTTGTCAGTTTCCTCTACCAGACACACATCACCCACTTATCTTGCTTCTAAGCTTGGCTGAACCAAATATCATTGAGTAGCAATGTTGGTGAGTTGGAAGTGATTTGAAGGGCAACCATACTGAATTTAGCTTGGTTATATTACACTTTAATTAGAGATCTCTGGTAGATATCTAATACGGTAGATTGAATTACATACACCCTCAAAGAACATGTTCTTAATTTTAATCCATGTCCCAGTGTATGTGACTTCATTTGTAAATAGAACCTTGTGAAGATGTTATAATTAATTTATATATGGACACTTCTTTTACAAGAGGCTTTATAAAGAGAACAAAGGAAGCCAGAAGACAGAGAAAGTGCAAGAAGCCACAAGTCAGCAGAACTTGTAAGAGCAGATGCAAGGAGAGAGACATGTGAAAGGAGGCAGAGATGTAAGCCAAAGAACTGCAATAACTGTAGCAAGCCAGCATCAGAATGCTACAGATTTTGCAGAGAAAGCTTAGTCATGCTGACACTTTGATATTTGGTCTTTTAGCTTCCAAAACCATAACACGATAAATTCTCATTGCTTAAGCCAACCCATTATATGATAGTTGTCATAGCAGATTGGCAAACTAAGCATTTTGATGTACAGGTTTGGAGCTCAATGGAAAGAATTACCTATAAACAAAAATTCATTTCTTTATTTCTTTATTCAATCATTAAATGTTTTAGTGTTAAGGGGAGACAGGAATAAATATTCAGAAAGGGCTTCTGATATTAAAAGCAGAGTTGGAAGGCATGGTGGGCACCCGCCAAGTCTCCTAAAGAAGGAAAAACAAAAGAGATTACCAGACAGAAATGAGAAGAACGGTTTTTCTGAGTCAATATTTGTACATTTATAGACTGTGAATCACCTGCATCAGAATAAACCAGGCTGCTTATTAAAGGATGGAAAGGTTGGAGCCACCCTCAGGACCTTAGAATCTTTGGAGATGTGTCTTAAGAATCTTCATTTTTATAAATTTGACCTTCTCCAGGGGTTTCTTATACATGTTAAAGTCTGAAAAACATTGTTTTGTGTTTTTTTTTTTTACTTTTTAAAGAATCTAGAACAAACGAAGTAGTGAGCACGAGGGTATTATAAAGGTTTCACATAATAGCACATATTTTCTATTGCTAAAAACTGCAAAAAGGAAAAAGATGAAGTGGAAACGGCTTGGCCCAGGAAGTGCTATCAGGCCATTATACATTGAACTGTAAGATATTAATATTTTAGAGAGAACAAGTAAATTGAAAACTAAAAGGGGACCACTGAATTTAGGAAATGGAGAACATCTGATAGATCAGTTGTAGCAATAAAGGAAGAGTAAAGCAATGACATATTGAGGAGTAGAATTGATTTTAAATACCCCCCCCTCATTTGTCCCCTCTCCTAAAAGTTGTGACACTGAATTTGATTCAAAGGAAAATGTGGTAATTTGACAAACAGGGAAAGAGAAGAAATTGACTCAAATCCAGTTGTACCTTTCCATAAGGATATTTTCCCTTCTTTGTGTTTATTATGAAAGTGGCACAGTCTTAGATTCCTCCCCAATGAGGGTGTTAAAATACACTTCACGATTGTTTTTTTTTAAGGCAAACATACATACACATATGAGAGTTTGTACATAAAAAATTGAAACTTTTGTAACTTATTTAAAACAAAATAACAATTAGATAACTTAAATGTTAAAGCAATATAATGGATTTAATATGTTACAGTGGAAAACCAAATTCAAATGGAATTGGAATATTTAATTTTAATTTTGCCTTCTGAAGTGTACTAGAAGACAATTTCCCTAAAAAGAAGAGGTAAGCTTTCTGGTCTATAGTTCTAAAGTTGAATAAAATATGATGTACTGTATCTACAATAGTTTTAAAAAATTGGGGTTTTTCTATAGTTTGTTACTATAGTTTCTGTGAACTAATCTGCTCTAAAATAAGTATGATGAGCTCAAAGGGACGTTGATGGAGGAAAGACCACTCCTCTCAACTGAGAGCATCCAAGCCGAGAAATTTAATGGAGGAAAAACTTAGCTTTCAAGAAGCAGAACAGTGAAGGAAAGTTGGACAATAAATTGTCCATTCAAGCAATTTAGAGTTTGGGATTAGCAACATGACTTTCTTCACATGAAATAAATAATGAAAAGAGAATAAGTCATAAAGACTTTGTCAATAATTTATTTAGATATGTGCATTAAAAAAGGTTTTCACTTTGGTTTTTAAAATAATTTCAATAAGTTAAACTTAACTTTGATTTCCTTGCTAGAAAATTTTCAGTAAGAGTTGAGTGGATAAGGACACCCAGAGTGCAAATCTTCTAAGATTTTAGAGGAAAAAATCTGGTCCAGTCTCCATGAGGAAATGCCTCTGCCTTTCCACAATCAAAATAGTTGGTTGCAGTGCTCTTACCCCAAATTTTCCTCAGCAAGAGTTCAGTCATATTCATAGATCAATTAATTTACATATCAAGTGTTTATTGAGTTTCTACTTTGGAGCAGACACTCTTCTAGTTTTATGTAGATATATCATTTGGGGGATGGGGAATCAAAACCCTATACTTATGGAAATTACATCTCAGTAGAGGAGACATTAAATACGGAAAATAAATAAGTAAATTATATAGTATGACAGACAATTATACATGCTATGGAGAAAAAATAACGAAAGGGAAGTAAAATAGGGAGGGTGATGAGGGGACAAAACATTTGTATTTTAAATAAACATTGAGGGATGACCTCATCTATAAGGTGCCATTTGAAAATAGCACTGTGCTGCCTTGGAGATAGGCTATGTGAGGTTGCAGGAAGTGTTATATTTGACTTACTGAAAGGTCTTCCCTCATGTCTGTTAAGTATTGGAAACTGTCACAAAGCCAGCTGGGGCAGACTAGTGAAAGCCAAGCTCAGGAGTCCAACTGGAAGGACCTTGAAGACAGTGAATGTCTGTCAGGCACAGACCCAAGCCCAGGGGGTTAGAAAGAACAGATATTGTAAGCCCAGAGAGAGATGACGTGTTCCAAGTCTAATGATTCTGTGGAAACAGGAAAGGAGCAAACAGGGCGTAAAATCCAAATGCAAAACCTGAGGTCATCAGCAAGTTTTTCAGATAGAGTGGGAAGAAATAGAAAACAAAGACAGGGAAGACAGAGCAACTTTAGTGTCAGGAATTCAAATCAAGTTGAAGGTGACTGGCAGAAGGTCAAGTCAAAAGAAAGTAGGCAGATGTCAGAACACCGTAACAGAGAGGAAATGGGTTTCTATAAATCAGGCAGATCCATCAGAGAAGCAAAACAGGGTTCTGACAAATACCTGAGGCAGATACCAGCTTCCCCACCCCTCATACTCAATTTGGTAATTGTAGTACACGTATGTGTGTGTATGGGTGTGGGGGTAATTAGGGAAAAGCAGGATCAAACTTTTGCTCCATGGGGGAACTATAAATGTTTCCCTTGACAATGAGATTTTCTTGACATTATGGTTTGGGAAATAGGAATACCTCCTACCTTTGAATCATTGCTGCTATTTATGTACATCAATTTCTTATTCTTATGCCTCTTTGAAAAGATAATTTATATAACACTTTAACGATAAAAAATGTAGAAATGTGAAATATACTGAGAGTAAAAGACACAGCAGAAGATTTACGTAAACATTCTATAGTGCTGTTATATTCTAATCCAGTGTTTGGGAAAAAAAACAATATGTGAAATCCTAGTCCCAAGGCATAGAAATAGATGTCATATAAAAAACAGGAGCAAAATATTTTTGGGAAATGTTGAGTTAAATAACTTATTTTTTGTTGTTGTTGGCAGGTTTTAACTGTAAGATCTCTCAGTCTTTAATATTTTATTTTTTAAATTTAAATTTCTAAAAGGGAATTACAGCAAATATATTTAAAAGCAAATTACTTCTTTTCAGTGCTCAGCTCCAAGAGGACTAATAGTCCAACCACAACTACTTAGGAAACATAGGTCCAAGTAATATCCTAAGATATCATATATCTCATATATTTTCCATATACTTATATTATTAACTTCATGAATAAGTATATTTTTATCATTCCTGGGGAATAAACAGTATGTAGGTCAGAAAATCAAGAATTTTCTTTTGGAAAACTCATTGGCTAAGATATGTTAACAAAGATAATCACGTTTTTCTGCTTTACTTCTCTAATCTGTAAATAAGGATGTTTCCTTAAATGGTTTTGAGTTCTCTGATAGATTGAGACCTAACAAATAGATTAAAGACAGATAGTGCATATGGTATGCCTAAAAAAATGTAAGCTAACATTTGAATTTAAATATCAAGTTCCCTCTCATTTACCAAAACTAGTATCCCCTATAAATAATGTTTGATATTAGAAAATTAAAGTGGATAAAATCAGAGTTGAAACAGAATGCTGTACATCATCCAATATACCTTTCTAACTTTATAGAAGAGTTGTATTGGTGATTATATAAGTTATCTATTACTGCATAACAAATTGACACAAACTTCATTGCATAAAACAATACACAGTATCTCACAGTTTCCATGGATCAGGCACAGTTTTTCTAGGTTCTCTGCTCAGTTTCCTCTTCTCTCACCAGGCAGCAATCCATATATTGGTTGAGCTGCATTGTCATCTAGAAGATAACTTGGGAAAGAATCTGCTGCCAACCTCTTTTAGGTTGATGGCAGAATTAATACCCTTGAGTCTTAAAAATGAGGTTTCCTAGCAGTATCTTAGCTTCTCCAGCATGGCCACTTATGTCATGGAAGCTGCTTCTTTAAAGCCAGCAACAGAGTATGAGAGTGATCCTCTGGCATGAAAGACTTTAATACAGCAACATAATCCCAGGAATGACATCCATCACCTTTGCCACATTCTGTTGGTTGAAAGGAAGTCAAAGTAAAGGGAACCCTCACACACAAGGCATGGGAATACACAAAGAGGTGAACAAACACAAACAGGTGAACAAACAGGCAGATGTCATTGGGGATCACCCCAAAGTCTGTTTGTTATAGTGATAGCATCTCAGAAATAACAATACTTAAGGAGATAAAGACAGAACAACTAATACAAAATATGCCTTTCCACCACTTTCAGAATTTGGCTAACAAGAAGTGACCCGGCCCGCAGGTCGATGGAACCGAAACCTGAAAGAGGGAGTGGGAATGACAGATACAAGAGACACAAAGAATGGAGACAAGACAGGGCTCTGATCAAGTCTCATTTATTCGGGTTAAGTTGTGGGTATATATGAGGTTTGAGGAAGCCTCCTGATTGGTTGCTCCTACTATCGTAGAGACCCCTGATTGGACACGCCCACTTCGGGTGGGAAACCACCGCCCTGGGTACTCCCACCTCTGGTAGGAAACCTCTGCCCAGTACTGATTGCATAAAGAAAAAATACAGAACGAGAAATAGGAAATAGTTGCACAAAGTGGCGTTAGTACACAAGATTGCCGTAATAATAACGGTGCCAGGGGCAGCTTCCCACAAAGAAGCACAGGACTATGAACCCTAAAGGAAAAAACAAAAGAATCTAAACAGAACAAAATAAAGTGATCCCTGTGGTCACACAGGCTTTCTGTTGGAAGATAATCTTCAGAGTTTGTTAACGGAGAATGATCTCAGGCAGAGAGCAGTGGTCTTGTTGCATTGAATAGTTTGGGGAGACTGAGGCTGGAATGTAAGATGAAGAATACTTGTGAAGACAAAGAGAAGGAATCTATGCAGGAGAAGGCCTCAGAAGTCTGTGTAGCAGTCTCTTCAACTCTCTAGCTGAATTCAATTATGCAAATGCATTAAATGAAAACATATGTGGCCAGAAAAGGAATTCCAAAGAGCTATCAGCTGCACAATATTGATGTCTGGCCTGGAATATAATCAAATTCTGATATGCCAGAGGAGGAAACCTTACTGTTTAGACCTCAGAAGAGACAAGCCTAAGAAGTAGAGATAAACTAACCCTAAATTAAAGAATATTCTTGAAACATTCTCTTTAAAACAAGCCTGAATAGACTGAACTGCAAATAATTTAACTGCTTGCTAAGGAAAAAAGTGACATTCTTTAAAAGATGATAAATACAATCATTAAATAACACAGCATGTCTGTCATTCATTCAACAATTACTAGGTATGAAAAAGAGCAGTAAAATGTGCCCTATAACTGGAAGGAAAATAAGTCATTAGAAGCTAAATGAAAAAATGACTGATGAAATTAACCAACAAATATGTTAAAACAATTTTTAAACATGTGTATGCACTTAGAGAAATAAACATGAGAACAGAAATTTAAAATATTTTAAAAGAATCAGATAGAAATCCTCAGATAAAATTTTTGTGAAATTTTTTGAATTAAAAAAACTCTGCATGGACTTAACAGAAATTAGGTACTTCAGAAGAGAAAATTAGTGCACTTTGAAAAAGAAATAATAGAAACTATGCAAATGAAGCTAAGAGGGTAATAAGATTGGATAAAAATGGAGCCACAGTGATTTATTGGAAAATGTCAAGCAGTCCTTAAGACTGCTGGAAGAGGGCGTGGCAAAAATATATTTGATGTAATGATTGCTGAAACCTTCCCAAATTTCATAAGAATATAAACTCACAAATCCTAGAGGCCCGATACACACAAAAAGGGATAAACAAACATACACAAATATACACAAAAACAGAAAGGTAAATTATAATCAAATGGCTAGAAACCAGTGAGTATGAAAACAGTTTAAAAGTAGCCATAGTAAAATGATCATTTGGGATATGTTTCTAGTGATGTAGTGACATCGTGTATAGATGAGTAAAGCTGAGATGGTCTTCAGATATCTTTTCAGAAAGAAATCCAGCCAAAAGTCAATATAACACATTTTCTATGATAAAATCAAAGAAATGTCAATTGGAATTCTATATCCAGAAAATATATCTTTCAAAAATGAGGGTGAAAATTATTTTTCAGACAAACAAAAAAGTTATAGAATCTGTCACCAACAGATATTCTTTATAAGCAATATTAAAGCAAATTCTTCAGGCTGCAAGAAAAATGATAGATGCAAACATGGATCTGGAGAAAGAAATTATCTATAGTAAATATGTTGGTACATACAATTTTTTCTTATTCAAAAAAGTTTAAAACAGAAATTGGACTTACATTTTGGCCATAAATGAATATCTGGTGAATAACTATTACTCACATAATAAACAACAAAATACTGGAAAAAAAAAAAATACTGTTTTGAAAGATTGGAACAACAGGCAGATCAGGACTAAGTGTCCTCCAAAAAGGGAAACAACAAATTGAGCTCTACAATTTCCCCAGCCTTCCTGCTTAGAAACAATTTTCAGATCTGTGTCACAGGCAGGGGATAAGAAGCACAGTTTAGGGGCTTTATTTATATGAGGGGACAGGTAAGGGGTTTGGCAAAGTTGAGGCAGCTAGAATTTGCAGAGCATAAAGTGTAGAGATAAATGCTTAGCAAAGAATATCTCCAGAAACATGCACGAGGCACCCTTTAGTCTTCAGCTGGATATTAAGCTGCACTTGCAAAAGAGTGGAGCTCCATGAGACCTAGCAAAGAATAATAGGAAACTGAAAAATTACTCTGGCTATCAGGCTGAGAAGACGTACAAACTTCATTCAGGCAGAATAGAGAGACACAGGGTATCCAGAAAGAGCATGCTTCAGTATTAAAGATTTTCTTAGTCCCTCCATAACAGAGCACATAAACAAGGCTTCTAATGTTCAAACTGTTCTGCCAAAAGAGCCTTGGACGACTGTCCAAAGAAGAAATAAAATTAAACAACCAGCAGCAGAACGTTCATAAGGTCTAGCACCCAATCATGTGAAAAAGCAGCAAAATATGACACATAACAAGAAGGAAATCAGGTCATTTAAACAGCCCCAGAAGTGAGGGATAATGGAATTAGCAGTAAAGGACTTTAAAGCAACTTTTCTTAATGTTGTATATGCTTAAGGATATAAAAGACAATATGCCATAATAAAAAGATAAATAAAAGATATAAAACTGAGTTAAACAGAATTTATTGAGCTGATATCTAATACATGCTATGAAAAATTCAATGGATGTGATTAATAGCAGATTAGACATGGCAGAAAAGAAGAGCAATATAATAAAAGAAATAGCAATAGAAATCATAAAAATGAAGCTGAGTAAAGTTTTAGATATTAGTACAGAGATACAATTTAGATAGAAATATTTTCAAATCAGTTTCAGGTTTATTCAACAGTAGAAAGTATAGTTCTGCTTACTCCTAACTCATCATTTTATTGCCAACATTTTGCTTGGGGCTGAATTATTTTTTTATTAATGTTTTTTCTTTTACCATGTGGCTGTGGATTTTAATATACGAAACATTATCCCTTTATAAACCAATCAAGTCTTTAAAGGTGAAAATTTTTGTTCAGAAACTAAGAAAATTAGAACTGGTATGGTATAAGTAGCTCTTAAATGTGCTCTTTAGAAAGATAATATTTAAATATAATATGAATTAAAGTTATGTTTCAATTTATGGTAAGAAAGAAAATAAAGAGCATGGTATCTATAACAGAAATAAATGTTTGGACCCAAGATCAAAGTTTCCCAAACTTCCAAATTTCCCAAACTAATAGTATGGCCTAACATAATAATGAGCATTTTGTTTATGTGATGGCTATGTAATTTTGTTAATCCACTTTTCGTTAATATGCTCATTTTGAAATCACCTACTTCCCAGCAATTTAAAAAATAAATATCCATAAAAATTATGGGTATTTCAAACAACTGAAATTGGCAATCTATTCCACATTTTCCATTTGTAGGTTACCACGACAGACTAAATCTCATATCCATTAATTTATTTTCACATTATCTTGGGATATAATAATACATAATTTAGCTAAATGATATTATGATATACAACTGCTTAACAAGAACTCTCTGAAATTGTATGGATTTAGATATTTATCAAAATTCGTAATTAATAAATGTTCTTTTCCTTTCCTATAGGATTAGACTTTTTAGTAACACATGAGGATGCCTTTTATGTCCTGACACAGTGATGTTTTCAAAAGAATGGATAGGCTGAAGGATGCATTGCATACACAGTGTCGGTGCTGCCAGAAAAAGAAACAAGCAAGAAACAGAAGCAAAACAAAACAAACCAACACAACACAACTCTCAGAACTATTAAGTACACCCAGAAGTCTAGTGATTACACTCTCTGTTTTTCCTTAGAGATAAATCTTAGGGAAGATGGCAGAGCCTGTAGCCAGATTCTACACTAGTCTCCCTTCAATCTTTTATCTTGAACCTCTATAGAGCCACAGAGTTCCACTGCCTGTTCTGGCATGGATATCAAAGTTCTAAATCTTTAGCTTTTGATGTAACTCCAAATGTAGAAGATCAAGACATTTTATGATTGTTGGCTGTTCTATCAACAGAGATAGAAAACATATTAATAGAACATAAGAGAATACAAAACATACTTATGTGAGATTCATGTTTAACAGCCCAAGTCTAAGACCATAAGAACTGCCATATATGGTCAAACCAGTGCCAGTCTCTAATCACAGCACTGAAGTTTAAATAGTGTTCCTGTATGATTTCAATTTTTAGATTATGGAAACTTTCCTAGATGTAATTTAGAGACAACTTCCCCTCAGACTCCATTTTGTCATTTTACTTTATTAATGATGATCCAGTTTAAAGTTCGTTCATTAAAAGAGAGATAAGGTCACCGATGACTTCTGTATTTCTAAATCTAATGAAGTTTTTCAGTTCTCACATAACTTTCTTGATTTTTCAGCAATGTTTCACAATATGGACCACTCCCTTCTCCATGATTATGTCCTCCCCATTAGCTTGCAGGACTTAATCTTCTCCTGGTTTTATCTCTATCATTACTGGCCTCTTTCTATGCCTCTTTTCTTTTACTGGCTCAACCTTCTATGCTCATTATTGCTGGAAATTTTTAAGGAGCTTTTTTTTTTTTTTTTTAACCCAGGTGATTTCACCCAAACTTACAGTTTGTTATTCAAAGTAATTACAGACAAATATATATCATCTGACCTGACTTTAGAAGAAATGTCAAATATGTGTACCTACTTCCTTGTTATTTCCATGTTTTCCCACTTGCATGTTTCTAAAATCTTTTCAGATTCAAAATGTGCAAAACTGAACTTGGGTTAATTACCCCAAACTAATCACGATCCAGTGCCTTTATACTCAGGGAATGACACTACCACTCATATAGTTCCACCAATCCTTGATGTCTCCCCCCACACCCCATACTAATGCAAAACCATAGTGACTCTATGCCTTAAATATGTCTCATATTCCTCAGCTTCTCTCCTTTACTAATGTCACCATCCAAATCCATTGCCATCATCTGGTCTTTTTCACCATGATAGCTCCTAAGTGGTCTTCCTATATTGGCAGTTGCTCCTGCCATACCCATTCTCTACAAAACAGCCAGGGTAAATTTCTCAAAATTCAAATCTGATCCTCACTTCTCTGTTCAGAACATATCAAAGTTTTCACATTGCTTTTAGGGCAAAGTCCAAAAATCCTTTAACATGGCCCACAAGATCTTTCATGGCCTGGCCTCTGCTCACCTCTTTAGCATCATCTTTCATCATTCTCTCCATTGCTCTCTAACAATTACAACAATGGGTTTCTTTGATTTCTCAAACATGCCATAGTTCAACCTCCAACATAAACTCTCCTATGTTGTTCTTTTGCTTAGAATATATTCCCTATTTGCCTAGGTAATTTCTACTCATAGTTCAGGTTTGAGCTCAAGTATATCAATTTCTCAGGGACATCATTCTTGAATACCCCCCTCCCTATCAAATGCAGTCTAAGTCAATTTTTCATCATCTATATATGCACTGAATCAGGACCCCTCCCCTATCCCAAGGAGTGTAATTAAAATAACCTGTATGATGTTATAATAAAATAATCTGTAGGATTTCTTAATTATTGGCTATCTTTTCCATTAGAAAATAAATTCCCTAAGACTAGGGATCATGCCGTTTTTCCTCCCTCCCTCCTTTCTTTCTTTTCCTCCCTCCCTCCCTCCCTTCTTCCTTCCTCTCTTCCTCCCTTCCTTCCTTCCTTTCCTGTCATAGTCTCAGTGTCTAGCAGAATACATGAAAAATATAAATATTTGTTAGCTGCAATAGTGAATAAATGAACATTACATGTTACAAAGAGACCTAACAGAGTTAATTTTAAACAAAGGTTTAAATGAAATTATCTCTAGCATTCACTTTTTTTTTTAATTGGATGCTTTTGGAATTCACTGTACAGCTTGTAAATAAAATTATTTCCATAAATTTTTGGTACAGAATATTATTGAGAACACAGCATGTTAAATTGGGGATTCTGAGTATTAAGTTATGAATAATAAACTTGCTTTCATAGAGCCAACATACAAGGAATAACATTTATTGAATACGTTCAGAAAAGAACACATACACACACACACAAACCACAAACAGACATCAAAATGGCTTTGGTAGTAAATGTAGTGAGATCTGAAATCAATACACTGTCTTAAGAAACACTGCGTCTGTACATATTTTTCTTTCTTTATATTAAACAATGCCGGCACCAAGTAAAAATCATTTAGCTCTTTGCTTCAGAAAATACGTGTTTGTAAAATATAGGATGGTGAAACAAGTACCGCTTATTTCAAAGACTAAAGCTCATTAAGACTCCCTTCAATATCTTTGTCCCACTTGTCATACCCCAATTCAAAGCTATTATGATATGAACTCTGCTCAAGCTCAAGCAAGAGCCTATCTTAAAAATCTCCATGTCCAGTAAATACACTGTCCTAATTTCCATTTGAGACCTTACTAAGATTCTGTCAGGGTAGTACTTGCCATTATGTCAACAAGGCTAATAAATTTAGTTTTTCTTTATCAGGAATGTTCTGTCTTTTTTTCTCTTCCTGGTGTTTTTGGGGGAGTGGATAGTCAGCAATAATAATGGTAAATATGATTGAAGCCTAGTGGTAAGTGACGTGGATAACAAAATAGAGGTGATGTTACTGTATAGACCCTCAGAATTGGTAAATATTAAAAACCCAGATTCTGTGTTCATTTTGGGAGGAAGAAGCCTAGTTGAGGGTGAGAGCTTGTAAATGAGCCAGTTTGGCATGCTGTGCTAAGTTTTGATGTGCACAGAGATATCCAAGGAAAAACTAAAGCTAAAAAGTTGTGTATTGGGACAGGGAACTGATGTTGAACCCCTGTACATACTGATATGTTCCCACCCCTCTCTCAGCCTGGGTTCTGTGTGTGATACTATTATTTTACGTTGTCAAGGCTTCAACTATTTACCCTCAATTTAAAAAATATTTAAATATTCTGAATTTTGGCCATAGTTTGATTCTAAAAAATTGAATTCCAACTTTAACAATACAATAATTATGTAAATAGAATTTAGCGCTGAAAGTAGTGTGAAAGAACCCATAGAAAAAGACGTATGCTGCCTTCAAAGAAGAATTTTTTAGTAAGCTCAAATAGATCTTCTTTCAAAAATTTTATCAATCGCTAAAGAAATGACACAAAATTATATTTTGCTTTGTATTTGAACTATGAATTTCTTTTGTAGATTTATGTGTTCACAAAAGTTGCTAATTTCTTTTGTTGTTATGAGACCTCTGTCTTTTTTACCAGATCAGTATAATCACCTAACTTTCTGATCATGTTCTTTCTTGACTACAACATATTTTCTTGTTAGGAAAGAATCTACTCAGTACCCTTTTCTTCATATTCTCGCTTGAACCAACATGTAAAGCAGTTGGATAACTATCATTTTACAAGTATGCCTAATACTCCATTGTGTTGATAAAATATATTTGAATGAACTGTACTACTGATGATATATAATTAGACTTTTTGTGCTTTTTGCTATTGGTAAGGATGAAGCTCAATAATAAATAATAGTTTATAGAAAAAATTATTATATATCATGTTTTGTAATATATATTATTTATATTAGGACAATATCCTATTTTAACCAATAAAATAGACAAATGTGCATATTGAAAAACTACTATAATTACAAAAAAGGAAAAGCATCCAAGCAAAAATGTCTCCAAAATACCCACTAAAAACAGATTGAAGTACATAATTCCAAATGTTTCTTTATGCATTCACAAAGATATGCTTAGTTTCTCTATGCAACATTTCACAGCATCCTTTATTATAAGATTTGCACATTGAAAATATTTCCAAATTAGTATCTTTTAACTTCTCTCATTTATTTTAAGCACTGCACATTTTTCCATAGTATGGAAGTAACAGAATTACTCAAATATTTCTCTTGATTTACCTTTAGCTTGTTTCTTTATTTTCAGTTTATAGGTATTATTGAAGTAAAATTATTTTTCATGCTTCATTGTGCACATGAATAAACACTTCTATAGCAGTGATATTCAAAATTAGATCTAATGTTAGAAGAGAATTTACTTTTATAATATAAATAGGTGTAGCCACATTAAAATACAAAATACTTGGAAAACTTTGATCTCCCATTAAGGACTTATTACTCATGTTTCCCCCCTCATACACGTGCACTCGCTCGCTCTCTCTCTGTCTTACACACACACTTTGCCATTCTTAATATTATATGATTTCGATGTTTCTTAAAACACATGGTAGATGTATATATGTTACCTTATCAAAAACTTTAAAAAAATATAGAACTGTACAATGCAAAATGTGAGCCCTAATGTTAACTAAGGACTACATAGGTTAAGAGTATAATTTTATAATATTGTTGTATATATTGTAAGAAAGCACCACACTAATATAAAATGTTACTAATAGGGAAAACTGTGTTAGGGGGTTATATGAGGACTCTGCTCTTCTTGCATACTTTTTCTGTAAATCAACAACTGCTCTAATTTTAAAAAAAGAAAAAAACCACACAGGGTAGAAAGTGAAAAACGGTATTTTCCCTTTGCATAATTTGTCTGTCTAGGAAAGAAAATAACTCTTTACTGACAGAAATAATGACTTTTTAAAGGTCAGCTTAGTAAACTAAATTGACTCAAGAGATTTTTGTTTTGTTTTGCTTTGCTTTGTTTCTTTATACACAGAGACCATACTTAGAAGAAGCTTCTTGTGGTGAAAGAGTCTGAAACACAAGAAAACATAATTAGCTTAATATAAACTAGAATTTAGGAAAAAGATTGAACTTTAACTCATTTTAATAAGACTATATCTTGAGGAGACATTGTGCATCCAGATTAGTCAATATCAACAGTACAGGTGAGTTACATGTTTGGACAAGTCATTGCTGACTACCTCGTAAATTAAAAATATCTAATTTTAACTATAAAGAACCTTGCAAACATTCACTAAGTTTATCCCCTCCCTCTGTTGGCAGATAAAGCAATCAGGCTTCCTGACCAGCGGAAGCCTAATTACTGAAAAGAGACTCTGTTTTAAGAGTGGTAAACATTACATAAACACACAGAGTAAACAGATCTATTATGAAGAAGAACCTCACAGGAAAGTGCTATCAGAAAAACTGTAAACACATGCCTCCATTTTAAATTTTAATCCAGCTCATCAAGAGTGTAATTCTGACATGGTTTCCCCATCTTTATGTTCTGAAAAACACTAATGTTTTATGTAGCTCCAATTTTTTAACTAGTTTCCCATTCCAGGAAAAAAATGCCAAAGGACTACACAATTTCTTCACTAATGTGTTTAATGGTTAGGTCTGTTTTGTTTTCTTAATTTAAGACTGCCACTCTAGAACAAGATTGAATGTTAATGTTTTATCAAGATGTAAGTATAGTAACAATAAATAGTTAAAAATATGTCAGCAGTGATAAACATATTAAAAATTGTATTATTTGTTTTCTTAGCAATACCTTGCTTTTTAAAAATCACTCGTACTTTTTAACATTATATGTTCTTTCAGTATTTATTATTATAAATATTTTGAGTATCCCAAGATGTTAAAAAAATTGGCATACATATTATGAAAGGAAAATTTTCTGCTTACAGGCCCACTTTTGTAGAATATATCAAGCCTGAATATAATGTTTCATCACAACTGGATCTAATCATCTGACACTGATCAATGATCATGAACTTCAAGTGACCCAGTTTGCTTGAACCCTTCCTGGATATGACTGAAGATACTTTTCTAATCAATGGACAGTGGGATTTTTAACTCTTTATTGACCAAGGGATACATTTCCTATTACTCAGAGTACTAGTTCTCAATATTTAATTAAAATAAGAACTGTGAAGCTCCCTTCTTATTTCTAGCATTTAAAAACTCTTGATTGCTCTCTCTCAGAGAATATCTTCAGGGATTGGTGTTTCCTTGACTCTCAAGTTAACAAACTTAGAAGGGATGGATGAATTTTAATTTTTAAATTATGAATGCTCTTATAATTTTCATTTTATAACATATTACAACAGTTTTTCATATTTAATTAGTAAATGATATATAAAATATTGTTCAAATTTCATGTATTAAATCATAATGTTTTGTCTAGCCCTTTTGCCTCTTTTTGCATTAAGGTAAACTTGTTTTTTTTATATTCCTTAATGTAATCATATGTTTTAAATTATGGAAAAAATGATTGGAGTATACCTGGATTTGGAACAGTCCTGATATTTTGAGTTTTTGTGCATTCTTACAGATTATTCTTTCACATTTTTAAAATAAGCCATCCAAAACGTTTGGACTCCATGAATAATAAAACTCTGGTTAAAACTGCCATGTAATCTGACTAGCCACAGAAATTACAGCAAATAATAAATTGGAAGAATCAAATGCTTAATCAACGAGATGCACAGGTATTACTTTGAACAGATGATGAGTAATCCTCTTATTAAATGCATTTCTGGGCAAACCTTGTAACTATGATTGTTCCTGTAGAGGAAGAAAACAATGTCATACTGGATAATAAGTTTTTTCTATCATGGAGATATGACAAACACATAAGATAAATCAAAAGAAGTTATAAAATTATATTCAACAATCATATTTTAAATAAATGACATTTGGTAAATGAAATCTTTAAAATTGTCTCAGACTCAATTAACTCTAGGTAATAGGAGGCTGAATAATTTTTTCTTCTACTCTGACATTATGAAGATTATGTTAGGTGAAATGTATGTGCAACTCCAGAAATGGTGCCTGTCAAATTTTAGGTTTCCAATTATGTTTGTATTTGTCTTGCTACATGTTTTTTTTTTTTTTTCTCAAAATATAAGAGAAGGATTTTTGGCAGAGAACAATGCCCTCTCTTTAAATTAATGTTTGTAAAATTCTCTCTGCGTCCATGATTATCATGGGTTCTACCTTAACAAACTGCAAATGAGAAAGAAAAGTCACACTGAAGACTCAGAAAGAAGGCTCCAGGAAGAACAGAAGGGAGAAAATGCCCTAAGTATTTCTCATCAGACACAGAAGCTGGCCCCCATCTGTTGGCCAGATCCCGAGTGCCTGGATAGATTCTGTTTACTGTGGCTGATCTCAGAAACATCAGCCAAAGTGACTGACTATGAGCACATAGGGAAGTTTGAGAGGAGGGCTGAGGGGGCATTTTTTAGGGAGGTGGATGGCTGTCTGTTCTTTGAATTCCAGGTCAATGAGAATGGCTAGAAAATGGATTCCATCTGGTTACATGACTGCATGAAGACGGGAAGGCTGTCATTGTGTATAGACTGGTGAATCAGACCCAAACAAAGTCCAGAGTTAAGTAAAGTGAGCTTTATTTGGAGAGAAATTCCATCTCAAGTCAATGCCAACAAGTAGGATAAGCTTCCAATAGGAATTAAGGGACAGCATAAGGGAGACCCCATTACAAATGAACTCCAGCTGGAATATTGCAAAGTGACAGCTATGTGAGGTCCTGTGCCACAGGTGGTTGACTTCTCAAAGTCATTGTTAGTCATCTGGATATGCTGGGTGAAACTATTCATGGCACAGACATTTTGAAGGTTCAAATTAAGAATCTTCCTAATTAATCCTGCCTTGGTAATCCATTCAATTCCAGGCACTGTCTCCTCCACTGTTTTCAAATTAGGTAAATTTTATGCTTTCATTGAAATAGATACTACATTCCTGTTCCATATTGTGTCTATCTGGTGAGCAATATTTTTCATAAATCTATGAAGAATTTTCTTAGCAGAAGATCATTGGGTTACAGTCAATGTTTCTTTAAAAGTAAAGCTCAAATTATTTTGTAGACATTCATTTATGCATAGTTTACAGTGTCTAAACATTAAACATTCAAAAAAAAAATGGGGCCATCTTGTCACAGACTAACAGACAAAAAATTCAAACCTTCAAAATTAAACATTTCATTCCTATAAAATTGTACTTACTGTACAAAATTACTTACCTTCCATCATCAAACTCACAAAAAACAAAATACATTATTTCATCAATTTCCCCAGAGTGAGTATATGTCATATAAAGATTTCCAGACTAGGATTGACAAGGGCTAAATTTGAGACAATGGGTAATTGAAACAGTAAATATGGGAGTCGTTGTATGATTAGTCTGTGACACGCTAAACTTTCGTTTGCATATGGTACCTCTTGAGATCATCAAAATGATGACACAATTTAGGAAATGTTTTTCTCGCTGTCCATAATAAGAAACATAAGCTTGGGAGGGATAAGTAATATTTAACCTAGGTTCATATAATTTAGCAAGTTTTAGAATCAGAAATCTGAGTGCTTCCAGAGTCTGGTTCCCTAATCGCAACACTAATCTCTATATTAGAATTGGCTAATGCTATTTTACACAAATGTTCCCAAATATTATTTTAAATCATTTAATTTAGATGAGTTGAATTTTACTTTTTTGGTATTCTGATAAAGGTGCAATAGGCAGTTGAAAGGGAAAAAGTAAAGAACTCATGAAAAAGTAAAAGAGGATAGTATACAGGTAATACATGGGGAGTAAGATAAAATAAAGTGAAGCAAAAGGGATGAAGAGGGGAGGAGAAATTTATTCTTTCACTCACTCCTGTTTGCCAGTGAGAAACTTGGACATAATTCTTCATATGAGATAGAATTCAGCATTGAAAAGAAACAAAATTCTACATGACAGATGGGGCCTAATGACACAGATTCAGTTTTCTCCCACCTGGTTAAAATTGAATTGCTTCATGAAAAGAAGAGCATTTCTTTTTCTTTGAAATTTTAGGAGAGATGTATTATATATGTTCATCTAGAAGCCAAATAAGACTATATCTTTATTTTTGGAATAGTTCTTAAAACTACATAACTTACATACATTTTTTTTTTCTTTTAATCTGACAGCCACTTTTACTGATGGCAAATGTATTCAATTCAAGAAATTGAACTTCAGGATTCAGAAGGAGATTATAATGAAGCTAAGAAAATATAAAAGAGTTTAAAAATCTCTTTTCTTCATTTACCAGGATTGATCCTGGTAAATATTGGAGATAAATATAAACTAAGGTCATGGGCAGGAAAATCAAATTTAATTTCAAACACAATGGCAACTTCATATTTTCAATTGCATGATCTGAATATTTAGGTGCTGCAGAAATTTCCACACAGTCTATGTACTAAGCCAGAAAACAGATACCAAAATAAACCCTATTTGATCACCCATGTCTTTCCTGTCACCCTTTCAGTTAAATTTGCCAACTTGGATAGATGGATGAATACCCAAAGTGACCATCTAGGCTGATTGATCATTGTCTGGGTAAGGAGACAATTTTTGATTAAAAGCAAAATTACAGCTACTGAGTAAATAGGGAAATAGTATACTTTTTTATTAAAGCTAGTTTTCATGCAAATTTCAATGATGTATCCATTATGCATTATAAAAATCACCAATGTTTTACTTACTCCCAGCTCTCTGGAGTTTAGGCTTTATTGAGCACAGGAATATTTACAACTGATTCTTCAGTGGCTAGGGTACCATCAGAGGTAAGTACTCAACAAATGCTTTTGACAACAAATTTTATAGTTTCTCTTTGTGTTTATTTCTCTCTTCTTTAATGAAAACTTCAACCAAGCAGCTTTCAAGTATCTGAAGCCATGTCTAGTAATAATAGGCAAATCAGGTAATTTGTTGCTGTAACATAAAATCATTTATTAAAAATTACAGGTTTTCTTGTTTTACAAGGCATTTAAAAATAGAGGTCAGGAATATCACCTTAGTTACTTATGTTTCTGAGAAAGATTTTCCTTTAAAATTTGTATTTTCCTTCTCCATTCCCTTTCTTTCGTTGGTATGTCCTCCATTCTTTCCAATGCCTTGATAGAATGTGTACTGGCTGCAAAGCACTGTGTCGATAGTGATCTGCTCATATCTGTGCATAAGAGTAAGGGCAACAACCAAAATAAATTGGTGTCAAGATGGGCAGCAGTTCTCAGGATTTACATGGTACATTTGGGTCCCAACAAAACCATACGCCTATCATTTGCTTGAGATTAAGGTTAAAGACGTATATAGTAACTTCCAAGTTTTAATTTGATAAAAGACTTATTCCTTCTTGCAATTTGGTGAAGAGATATAAGAATCTGTGTTCAAAGATAAGTTAGAGCTCTCCTCTCCTCTCGCTACGGGACGTTTCTTCCGCGGTCCTACGGGAAGGGGAAGGAGACAAGATGGCGGGGGCGACAGTGACGCCTTGGGCTGCCCCAGCGCGGTTGTCGTAGACGAGCACCGCAACGAGGATTTGCAGGATTGACTTCTCAATACTGACTGACCTTGCCTGAGAAAGAAGCCTGGAGAGCTTACCTGAGAAAGAAGTGTGAGCAATGTCTCTTTTCCAGGGACTGGTAACATTCCGGGATGTGGCCATAGAATTCTCTCAGGAGGAATGGGAATGCCTGGACTCTGGGCAGAGGTCCTTGTACTGGGAAGTGATGATGGAGAACTACAGGAACCTGGTCTCCCTGGGAGGCACTAGGAACCGAACCCAGGACCTCCCATGTGGAAGAGAGGCATTCAATCGCTTGAGCCACCTCCACTTCCTGCTTTATTGTGTCTCTCATTCTGTTTTCTCTTTGTGCCTCCTTGTTGCATCATCTTGTTGTGTCAGCTTACTGTGCCAGCCCATCATGCCAGCCCGTCGGGTCAGTTTGCTGTCTTACTTGTCTTCTCTAGGAGGCACTGGAAACCGAACCTGGAACCTCCCATGTGGAAGATATCTCTCCTAAATATGCAATCAAGGAATTTTTACCCAACAAAGACGTTAATGATGGAGAATTATGCCAACCAGGGATTTTGAAAAGCTTTGGCATTGAGGATTTTGACTTTAGGGAAGTCTGGGAAAATGTGCATGAATTTGAAAGTCAGCAGAGACATGGCAAAAGAGTTTACAAAGGAGTGCCTAGGAACCAAAATAAAAGCGTCACTTGGAGAAGAGATCAACAGTACATCAAATCCTGTAATCATTTCCCTCTAAAGCAGAGTGTTTTTGTTAGAAAACATGCTAATCAATGTTTCATACAAGAGAAGACATTTTTAAAGAATTCATTGCAGCCAAAAAATGACATTAGCTATGCAAGAAACAAGGATATCAAATGTTTTGAAAATAGACATGGATTTCAGTCACATCTGGCAGAAATGCAGAGATTTCAAACTGAAGAGAAACATTGTGAATGTACTCCAGTTGAGAAGTCTACCAAAAATTGCTTCTCAGTTTCACCACTTCAAAGATATCCACCTAGTGTTAAGACGAATATGTGCAATAAATATGGGAAGGTTTTCATGCATTGGTCATTGCTTGCACAACAGCAAAAAACTCCCTTTAGAGAAAAACCTTACAAATGTGATGAATGTGGGAAGGCTTTTAGCCATTACTCCATCTTCACTAATCATCAGAGAATTCATTCTAAGCAGAGACCTTACAAATGTATTGAATGTGGCAAAGCCTTTACACACATCTCAAAGCTCAAAACACATCAAAGAATCCATACCAGAGAGAAACCATATAAATGTAATGTATGTGGCAAGGCTTATAGACATAATTCAAACCTTGCACTTCATTATAGAATTCATACTGGAGAGAAACCTTACAAATGTGATGTATGTGAAAAAGATTTTACCAAACGTTCATACCTTTGGAAACACAAGAAAACTCATAGTGGAAAGAAACCTTACAAGTGTAATGAGTGTGGAAAAGCATTTACCAGGCATTCATACCTTTTGGATCATGAGAGACTTCATACTGGAGAGAAACCTTACAAATGTAATGACTGTGGTAAAGCTTTTAACAAAGCTTCCTTACTTTGGGATCACAAAAGAATTCATACTGGAGAAAAACCATACAAATGTAATCAATGTGGTAGAACTTTTACCAAACGATCATACCTTTCATATCACGAGAGAATTCATACCGGAGAGAAACCTTACAAATGTAGTGAATGTGGTAAAGCTTTTACCAAAAGTTCATACCTTTGGGATCATACAAACTGTGGAGAGAAACCACACATATGTAATCTCTGTGACAAGGCTTTTTCCCAAATCTCAAGCTTTTTGAAGCATCAGAGAATTCATACTGGAGAAAAAACACACAAATGTAATGAATGTAGTAAGAGTTTTACTCATATTTCAAGTCTTAAGAAACATCAGAGAATTCATACTGGAGAGAAACCACACAAATGTAATGAATGTGGGAAGTCTTTTATCCATAGTTCAAGTCTTGTGAAACATCAGAAAATTCATTGTGGGAAAAAACCTTATGAATGTAATGAATGTGGCAAGTCCTTCAGGCGACGGTCTAGCCTCAAGATCCACCGAAGAATTCACACTGGAGAGAAACCTTACAAATGTAACGAATGTGGCAAAGCCTTTAGTCAGTCCTCACACCTCTCTCAGCATCAGAATACACCTTGTGGAGCAAAACCACACATTTGTAATATGTGTGGCAAGGCTTTTGTCCATAGTTCACGCCTTGTGAAACATCAGAGAATCCATAGTGGAGAAAAAACAAATAAATGTAATGAATGTGGCAAGGTTTTTATCCAAAGTTCAAACCTTGTGAAACATCAGAAAATTCACACTGGGGAGAAACCTTACAAATGTAATGAGTTTGGCAAAATTCACACCCAATTTGCTCACCTGAGTAGACTTCACTAAATAAATACTGAAGAAGAAAGATTGTGAATCTAAATTACGTAACAATGTTTTTATCCAAAGCTCTAGCCTTGAGGATCATCAGAGAATTCATAGTAGAGAGAAACGTACAAATGTAATGTGTTCCATGGAAGAACAAGAGTTTGGGATCTTAAGATAGAATATTGTGTGAATGTGAATAATAAGATCTTGGTGAGTGACAGAATATGTGTACAACTATGATCTAAGTTATCATTGATGTGTTCAGGGTCTTCCTCTACATATTTGGTGATGCCAGAGAGGGCCACTGGATTATCAGAAAGGATTCCTCTCCTAGCTAACCAGAAAACAAAACAGGCCAGGACATTACAAGACTGAGACATAATTTCTCTGTTTTTTGTTTATTATTATTGAAATAATGAAAATGCTCTAATAGTGATTGTAGTGAAAAATGCACAAATATGTAATTATATCAGAAACCATTGATTGTACACTTTGGATGAATTGTATGTTTTATTAATATGATCAATATGTATCAATGAAATTCTTTAAAAAAACTAAAAAAAAAAAAACTAAAAAAAAAAAAAAAAGATAGAATTAACCATATGGAAAGTAATATTTTCTGTAACTAGGTATATGCTGTTAAGAGAATGTTATAAGAACATATGAGCTGGAACAAAATAGTTATAGATGTTTTAAATCTTTTTCATTTCCCTTAAATATTTACTGACTATTTTAGAAAACTTGGAAATGAGGACTGAGACTAAACAAAACCAAAAGTGAATAAGACTCAAACTGTCAGTCCCTGGTACTCTAAAGAAACTTGTGCAACCTTAAGGTGACTGTAATTTTTTAACAAGATTTAAGTTGACCTTAAAGATAAAGGATTGAGCATAAATACAACATCAATGCTCTTTTCTACTTGAAATCCTAGGAAATTAGAGGAAAGACCATCTCAGAATAAATAATCCCATATGAGAATAATTCCTGAGAGAGAGAGAGAAAAAAAAAGGGGGCGAGGAGCAGATGTGGCTCAGGTGATTGGGTTCCCATCTACCATAAAGGAGGTCCAGGGTTCGATCCTCAGGGCCTCCTGGTGAAAAGCAAGCTGGCCCAAGTGGAGAGCTGGCCCACATGGAGTGCTGGCCCACACGGAGTACCGGCCTGCACAAGAGAGCTGGTGCAGCAAGATGACGCAAGAAAAAGAGACACAGAAGAGAGACAATGAGAGAGGCAGCAAGTCAGGGAGCTGATGTTGTACAAGAGATTGAACAGCCTCTTAGGCAAGATCGGTTCCTGGTGCTGCCTAAAGAGAAGACAAGCAGACACAGAAGAACACACAGAGAGCAGACAGCAAGCATAAAAACAACAAGGGAGAGTAGGGAAGGAATAAATAAATAAATCATAAAAAAAAAAAAAAGGAGAGGGATAAATCTGTAAATTAATGAAACCAGGAAAAAAAAACACACAGCTAATTACACAAAGTGGTAAAAACTGCTACACAGCTAGGAGTGATTCTTGGAGGCTTTAATTCTGCAATGAGTAGACATAAGATGAGGATCCTGTAGCATTCTTTACATGATGGTTTGGGGAGTAACATTTGGACCGGCTAGGTTCCTCTGCCATCTTTCTGCCTCTGCTTATGGAAAATTTGCTATAGGCTTGCAGGCTAAAGCTGAGAGGGCAAGATCACCTTTCAGTTTGGGAGCTGGAGAATCAGAGCAGTGTCCTACATAGCAGCTGTCTATACACAGGAAGAGTGGGGCACTTGGAAACCACCATAGCGAACATCTCTCCCTTCCTCAGTAACCACTAGAGTGGCCCATAATAAACATGATATGGAGAAGAATTGAGATTGTGGACAAAATTGGGTCACAAACGGGGATCTGATGTAGCTCAGGGGTTGAGCACCTACTTCCCATGTTTGAGATCCTGGGTTCAATCCCTGGTACCTCCTAAAAAAAAAAAAAAACTGGGTCACAAAACACTCTGGGAAACCATTCCTTTTAAAGAGAAGCAGACTGTCCCAAAATAGAGCAAGTGACACACAAGGAAAAGAAAATTATAGAATTTATATATTAGCTTTTCTGTAATGAGGAAGATAATGCAGCCATGAATGAGAATAAAATGGAAATATTTTACGGTAAAAGTTTAAACTACAAAATAATAAGAAAATAGATGAAATGACTATCAAAGTGAATACCATTTAAATTAATGAGATATGACATGGAGTCAATGGATTTTTCCTTAGTGCAAAGGATAAAAGAAAGATAATAGCTAAAATGTATTGAGATCTCACTACGGCATAGGCACAATTCTAAGTACTTTTTTCACCTATGCCTTTGTCTCTGTATACATCCATGCCCACATCCATAGCCATACTCATATCTATATGGACATTAAGTTTCATGGAGAGTATATGTAAAAAGTTCAATGTTATCCTTATGGGAACCTCAAAAAGAAGATAATAGAAAAAAAGAGATGAAAAGAAATAAATGAATAATAAAAATAATTTTTTTACAGAGGTAGAAAAACACAGGCAACTTGGAATTGAAAGGATTTAACTAAAGCAGAGAAGAATGATAAAAAATACTCAACAAAAGCAAGAGACACGTAGACATATTGCTATACAAGTTTAAGGCATTCAGAGATAAATGTAAAATTCTAAAAGTTTATAGAAAGAAAGCAAAAAAAGGAAATTTATGTTTTCTCCAAAGGAAAAAGAGTCTTAAGGTTCTGAGTGAAAGAGACTTCAAATCTTATCTTACATGCAGCCAAATTATCATTCAAGTGGTATAGTAAATTAGGACTTATGTGATTTTTTCAAATATTAAAAGGGAACTTATATGTAAGAAAATATTTTGAGTTAACCTAAATAGAAAAATATTGGGCAATAGATTATGGGAAAGAAGATTTTATATTATTGTCAATAAGAGAAACTTATTTTATCAGAACTATTTAACAAGAAAAATATTCATATATTTTATATGATATCATGGTTACTGTTCTTGAATATATTTAAGCTGATCCTACGTGATAATGTCATAGTGGAAGACATAGTAATAGTTAAGATTGATTATTAGTACATACTATGCAGTACGCATTGCATTTCATATTTTAAATAAATCTTATTTTCTTTATTGCCATCTTCATATTTTCAAAACCCACTGCCTGTCACATAGTTTGGTAATAAATGTGTGAATAAATAAATGATAATGAAAAAGATAATATCCAATGTAAGCCAGCATCATTCTTCCCCTTAAGTCTGACAAAATAAAGACTCCAAGTATCCTAGCCAGTCAGCCTGTTGGAAATTAAAAACTTTTTCCTATTTATTTCTGATATTTGTATTCAAAATTTTCAATAATTCAATAATAAAATACAAGACCTTTTAAAATTACTTGGTCAAAATTGCCTGAGATAAAATAAGCTACAATTGGAGGTTTTATTTTTGCTTAAAATTAAAGAATGAGCTTTATATTATGGTTAAATTTCTATAACATTGCTACATGTTTATACTTTCTTTCATCTTGATAAGGCAACAAGAAGAAACTAAAATTGTTATGAAAAACATAAAACAAAGTCATTTAATATATGCAATATATCCCATACTTATAACAAAAACTTTTAATATGGCAATTTGGTCAAATACAACACAAAAGAAAAATCCAAGGTGCAATTACACATTAAAGAAGAAAAGTAAGTATATTTTCTCCTGTTTTTGTTTTTTGTTTGTTTTTGCCTTTCTAATAATAAAGCTTGCTAATCAAGTCTTTAACCTCAGATGCAAAGATTTCATACCCAATTCCAAGAACAATTCTTAATTTCTCTATTTCATGTCTGTTATATGACCAAAGTTTTCTTTTCTTCCTTTCATTATATCTCTTTTAATGCTTAAAACATTCATATAAATTTAACTGCTAATATGTGCATTTACCACAAAACAGTGTGTATAAGCATGAGGAAAACATATTTTCTTCAAGTACACCCACTAATAATCATACTTTTATATGCACAGTTTTCAGTTCTTTTATACTTTTAGGACATTAGCTTTGCAAGAAGAAGATAAAGACAAACCATGAATATCTACAATATCTAACACCTTTTATTAAAAGAAGATGGACAAACTCCAGAAAAAATTGTGAAATAGGCAAATGCTGCCATTAATAATAATCCAAACATCCTTTTTCTGTTACTTCTCAGCCATTATTCTACTGTTTTTTAGTTCTAAATGTTTTCCTACATTTTATCTTATTATCCATTACCAGCACACCCTGACTTCTGGAAGCTGTACCACAGGGGAAATTTTTAACATACTAACTTACATTTGTGTATAAATAATCCAATATTCAGGACTATATGTATAGGAAAAATATTAAACCATAATAAAGGAAAAAATTATATCATGAAATTTCAATAAGATAAGGCCTCTGAAACAGGGGGCCCTCAAAATTCATATTGTAATTGAATGAAATTTGAAGTAATTTAGGGCTTCACAATGAAACTTGTGATTCTCCATCCTCTCTCCACACAAAACCTAAAAATATTTTTTTCAATTTCCAAAACATGACAATCCTTATTAGGTCAATCAAGTGTCACTCTAATGAGATGTGAGAATAAGAGTATCTCTATATGTAGCCACTATAATGACAATTTAGGTAATACTGAAGCCCTTTTAAAGTTGGTTGATAAATAGGCAAGGATGATTATGTGGTCAGATTGTTCTATAGAGATGACCACAACTGCCGTGGTGTTCTGTGCAACAAACTACAGAAACATTCCGTCATATTATCTCAATAGAGCCCACTTTATAACTTGTCATTCTCAAGAGGTAAATAACACAGACTGCTTTTTCTATATTTTTATTACAGACAGGAGTCCAAGTAGGAAATTAAATTTAGGTTCTTTAAGTGATGAATTGTATAAACATTTATTACATTTTCATCTGAGTAAGACAGCTAAGCTGACCTATTTTTACAGGGATCATATAAAAGAACATGAGGCAACAATCGTGCATGGATCCAAAGGCTCCATCTGTCTTTATGATCTCTTTTTCCACTGGCTCCGTGTGGAACTTACTGGTGCTTAGGGTCAGTAGTGCATACTGAAATTTGATTAAAGTTGTAGATGAAACAGAAAGACTTTTTCAGTCCTCACAAACTTAATCCCTTTAAGACTTTACAAACTCTTCCACAGAAGGTTAACTGTGTAACGTCTCGCCTGGTTGACAGTGTGCTTCCACACTCTTCTAATATACCAGACAGACTTGGATTTAAATATATTTCCTAGCAATGTGACCTTGGGCATCTTACCTCACTTCACTGAGCTAACACTCCTTAGCATGTAAAATGATGGTATTATGCATCATTTAGTGTTTTTGTGAGGATAAAGAGATAATGCTTAGAAAGTGCCATAGACTTGGCACATAATAGGAACTCAACAAATGTCTGATAAACCACTCACAATATTACTGTCAAAGCAAACAATGAATTTATCCATTAATTTCATTAGAATTAGATCGATTCATATTTTGACTAATTTATGAAGCACAAATATTATTCTCATTAGTTTAATGACAAAGTAATATTCTGACTTATCAAGATGGACTTGTTCCTATATTTCATTTTGAGCAATCCATTTTTACCAGGGAACATAAATAAAGTTATGTAGAATTTTCTAGGGAAAGAGAAATTGATATTGCAGAGCTAAATTCCTGTTTATTTTTTTAGTGAACACTTTTAATCACTCAATATAGAGTTGTATTCACAATTTGCTTTAGGAGAGAGAATATGGCAATCAATGTATGAATATATTTATTTCTCTAAGCTTAATTCCTTCATTAATCTCTTAAAATGCATTTTGTTGCTTTAAATTACCTCAATTTCATTTCCATTGCACTGTTAGGAGGCAAACCCCTCTCACCTCTCTGCTTTTTGAATTTACATGCCTAATTGCTCTAATTCACTTCCATTTCCCACTTAATATATTGTCAACGATATATTACAATATATGATAACTCTTATATTGTAAGTTATCTTCCTAGATTTTATTGAATAAATGGCATTTCTTTTGTTAAAAGAACAAGGGATTGTACACTATGATACGTTTCTACCTCATTCAGTATTGTTGTTTGCTTTATTTTAATGAAAGCATTTCCTTGTGAACAAAATAATATCCAAAATCTTTAGCTCATTACTTCAATGTGTCTTTCCAGCCAGATATTTAACCTCTTCCAAGTTTTTCAATTTCCACATTCCCCTGCTGTGGAGAAAATTGCTGCAATGGTGTGTCATGAGAACACAGGATCAGGTCACAAGAGAAATTTTCAGCAAATGATCCCTTTATAACTTACACAGAATAAAGAATCCAGAAAGGGAAAATAATGTATTCATCACTTACATAGCACAAAGAGTCCAAAAGAGCAGGGGAAGAAGTCCCATCCTGGCTGGACTTCCAGGTAGGCCACACTGCTCTAGGTTGGGGTTGGTAGATGGCAGCTCCACATGCCACAGTTTGCATCAGAGAAGAGACAAGTCTGTACTGTTTGAGTGTGGTTTTTCTCCCACTCCTCAGGAGGGACTGCCACTGAGAATTACTGTTCTGATAAGCATCTGGGCCTACTTGTTCCCAGTTTCCATGTTTAAGGGCTGGCTAATCATTTTCCTTAGACTTACCATCTTCCCCATGTTGTGGAATGGCACACAATAGAAAAGGAGGTAGGGGTAGCAGAAGGCTGGAGGATGGTTGCTTGGCTTGTGTTTATGACTTCCCCAGAGAAGAAGGTGGGAGTAAGTGATGTCTGGATGATGGTCGCTTAAAAAGGTGTCTGATTTCCCAGCACCTGCTTCCTATTCCTCTAAGGTCAATTAGTACTCTAGTATTGGGTTAATAGAAAACACTGAAAAATAAATTATAATGACCACACTTCATAAATTATTGCCAGTCGTGTTCTAATGACTGAGTATCATACCCGCACATCATATTTATGTTGAATATACTCCGTCTGGAAATCCTGGTTTCTCTTTTTCCTTCCTGTAGTATCTCATTGATCCTAAAATTATCAGAGCAAATGCTATTGACCCAGTTAATTTTCCAGATCCCTTTAGTTTTAAGCAATTGTTCCCATGGCAAATATTTAATTTTGCTTTGCATGTGCCATTAGATGTTTTCCTGCCTGTCTCCCTACCAGAAGATTTTCTTTCTAGCACCTGTAAATGCACTCTCTGCCATTTTATGTTTTGTGATTGAATATATTCAAATAATACCAACAGATTACATGGCTCTGGATAAGAAGTCAATGCTAATTTACTAAAATTAAAATTTAAGGATTAACATCCAAATAAATCACTTGGTCTAGGACCATTTATATTTTTCTAAATAAAGAAATGAATGAACACCAGAAAAAGCACAGATGCAGGATAATTAATCAGCTGGTCACTTAAGTCTCGTTATAAACTTGGTTACCCATCTCTCTGATCAGTTGTCTTCAAAAGAAGGTCCTTATGTGTCTTGACTATAGGATTGTGCCTGTAATGAAAAAAGCATCACAAATGAGATCTGTTCCTTTTAAAACTCCTTTTCTTTAATTCAAGGCTTAAGATTGGATAGGGCAACAAAAGACAAACCCTTCCTAAATAGAATTTTCATTCTGATCTCATGAAATCTATATGTAAACAGCCATGAGTCTCAGCAGTCATCTGGGCCCCATCCTGCATGCAGCTTTCCTTTCTGCCATTCATTGATTTTGCCACAATCTCATGGACCAAGCATGATTTTTAGCCATCACCTCTATGCAGGGCAGCTCTATAATTTGCAGGACAAGTTGAAAAGTGAAAACACAGAACACCTTTCTCAAAAATCAGGAGAAAACGTGCTCTTGTTAAAGGTACTAAAATATGAAGTGGCTTCTTTCTTCCACAATTCTCTCTCATTTGTCAAGATGTGGTTTATTTGTTCTTAAGGTGGTTTAAGTAAAGAAAATTAAAATTTTAAATTATTAGCATGAATCTTACTTTATATCGTACAATGCCAGTTTCACCTGGAAATATAAGAACATTTAACTAATTTGATATCACCAAAATTAAGCAATTCATATTTCTTATCTCATATGTATTTCCTTCTTACCAGAACAATGAAAACACTGCACAAAACTCCCTCAACTGTTTTTATTTCACTTCTTGATATGTGTACAATCTACCAATACTTTCTCCCTTTGCCTTACCGATGAGTAAGGAAGGACTGAAAAGAGAAAGAATTATGAGTTGCTTTATCTTTCTCTTTTCTTCCATGTCATAATTTTCAGCAAAAGTGGCTGGCTAACACAGGGAAACAACACAAGTAAGAAACGATATGAACTGTTCCCCATTTGTTGGCAGTTTTCACAACGCTTTTACCTTCTCTCTCCATTTGAAGCAAGTTGTTCTTCAAATAGAAAGTGTGGCCTCTTGGAGTCGATAGTATGCCCTGCTTGCCAGTCCTAGATGTAACATGCTTTCCTTATACTCACTTTGTGTTTCACTGAATTGGCATGCATCATCCACTGGAATTCTGAGCTCATGGGTATCAGGAATGCTATATAAAAATGTGGAAGCAAGGAGAGCTGAAACACATATTGCTTGTATCTCTTCTGCTCAAGTGAATTCTCCATTTCACCAAAGGACTTCAATTGAAAAACACAACTTTAATGGTAACAATTATTTAGGATTTCAAGAAGCCTACAAAAAAGTATGAAGTCCTGTGTGACTGCACAGTTTGCAAAACCATGGAGACTGTCCTGCCACCTATGATCCAATTCCAAGGAGAATGGAGGAAGGAGAGAAGTTGCAAAGGAAATTTTCCAGTAACTGCCACATAACACTTCTATTTAGCCCCAATGGTCAGAATTTTGAGATGAGATGACACCTAGCTGCTAGGGAATCTGGGAAATGTAGTCTTTATTGCAGGCAGCCATGAACCCAGCTAAAGGTTAGGTGTAGGGGCAGCTAGTTAACAGTCTCTGCCATAAGGGTGTCCTAGTTCTTACTCTGAGAACAACAATAGAGGATAACTGATGAAAAGTGAGCTTTAGCTTTTCACTAGAGGATTACTTTTTAAGCTTCTAAAAACTTGTAATCCAGTAGAAAAAGTTAGTTGACTTATGTTTTCCAATGGGAGACAGCTTGTTAAAAACAGAACATAATCATACATTTTTAAAAGATTTATTTTATTTATTTCCCCCCTTCATTCTTTGCAATCGCTGACTGCTCTCTGTGTCTTGTTATTGTGTGCTCTCTGTGTCTGCTCCTTTTCTTTTTAGGAGGCACTGGGAACTGAACCATGTGGGAGGGAGGTGCCCAATGACTTGAGCTACCTCCATTCCTGCAAGTTGAGTCTCTCATTGTGTTTCCTCATTGCCTCATCTCATTGCGTCATCTGGTTGTGTCAGCTTGCCACACCAGCCTGTCATGTCAGCTCTCTGTCTTGGCCACCTTCTTTAGGGAGCTCCGGGAAACAAACCCAGGACCTCCCCTGTGGTAGGCAGGTGCCCAACTGCTTGAGCCACATCAGCTTCCCCATACATTGTTTTGATATTTTGACCTATAATAGCTATTTGTCGGAGAAAACCTGGTCACGTCTGAAAATCTTGCAAGTTGAGCTTGTTCATGTCTCACTTTAAATACTATTCAAACCCAAAATTGTTCCTGCTTGTTTTTTTTCCTCTACTTTGTTTATCTGCTTTTAATCAAAATTGTATATAGGAGATTAACTTCTCTTAGACTTCCTCCATTACCATTTAGAGATTAGGATTTATTATAAAATCATCTCAATATCTGAAAGGTTAATAGTTAATAACCTTTCAAGGTAGAGGCTATTGCCTCCATTTTTTATGCTATCAAACAAGACTTTGAGAGGATAAGGGAACATAGGCTCCACTGCTTACTTCAAATGGTTTTCCTTAAACAGTGTTTTTTACACATTAATTAATTTCCTTTCTCATTTTTACTCAGCTTTTGTTTTGTTTTGTTTTGGTTTGGTTTTATTTTGGTTGCCTCCTTCCTAAAGAAAAAAAGGGATGAAAGGGGAAGTGGGGGAGGATTAAAAAAGAAGAGGAGAGATGAAGACAGTGAAAACTGTAGCACTCTGGAAGAACTAGCATATCTGAATACTAGATATATTTGTCTCAATGAATAGCTGTGTGATTTTAGAAAATTATTTTAATCTCTTTGTACAAAGTTCCTCATTTTGAATTTAAGGGCTTTTTAAAGGTCATCAATTTTCAAAGTGTGGTCTATGGACTTCTTGTTTCAGATGTCCAGACATTTTAATTAACATTTCATTTTTAGCATATTAACTGTTAAATAGTTTATGAAACAAATGCACAATCATTGAAATATATTACACATTAACACAATGGAAAATACCACATGCATTTCAGTGCAAACACTTAAGTATATTTGAACTTCTTGAAAATGTGGGATCCATTAGGAAGGTTTCAGCTCTACATTGCTCTTTCTTTCAATCTCCCTCTTTCATTTCCTCTTAATTTATGCCTGCACAGTCACTCATGTAAAAAGTTAACTGACTACATTAATATAGCACATGCATGCTTTCCTCAGTATAATGTCTGTCTGGTGCATGTTCTTGAAGCATGAGAGTCTCTCGTATTAAGTTGATGAAATGTATGTGCAGAGCTTATATGACAATTGACCTGATACTGATGGGGCAGAGGTGGAATGAGAGGGAAGGTGTTGGACTCCCATCCTGGGGAGTCCTGTTATGTTCTCTAATAGAGGGGCAGGAGTCTCGCGACAGCATAGGCAGTGCCTAATAGGGGAGGACAGGCCAGTATCTCAAGACTTCAATGTTGTTACAAGTAACTATGAATCTTGTTCTCCAAAGAATGAAGTTTTGTGGTTGTCCTGGGTCCTAGGGGAGGGTATTGGAAGAGTAGAATAGATGAAACATGGGGCATTTTGAGGGTAATGGAATTGTTCTACATATTCTTGCAATGATGGATACAGGCCATCTTAAATTTCATCAAAATTTATAAAAGTATGGTCCAAAATATAAACCATAATGTAAATAATTGACCATAGTTAGCAGCAATGTTTCAATATTTGTACATCAATTGTAACTAATGTACCATCCACATGTAAAATGTTATTAATGGGAGAAAGGGGAAAAGGAGGAGGATGTTGGGTATATGGTAATCCCCTATATTCTGTATGTGACTTTTCTATAAACTAAAGTTTCTTTGAAGACAAAATGAAAAAAATAAGACACTGGGGGAATAAATGGAAGAAAATGTCACTGTATATACAAGACAACAGATCTTACAGTGATGAAAGACACAATGTAAAAATTTTTTTAATTCTATATTTTTTATTTTTTCAATTTTTTACTTTATTTTTTAAACTTTTTTCTTTTTGTTTATTTTTAAAACTATCAGTATTATTTCAATTTCTTATAAATTGTGTTTGATTATTTTGTTGGCTTCATTTTTGAAGAAGTTTTGGGTCACAGAAGGGTTACAACTGTGGCAGGGGAGGATCATTGGTGTGGGGTGTCAGTGATGGGGGATACATGGGAGGTTCACCTGGGGCATACCTATAAGGCATATGAATGTGTTCAAGTGTTCATGGGGCATTGTTACGGTGGGTGGAGATTCACACAATAATTGAAAGAATATCAAATTGCCATCCTGGGGAGCTCTGCCACATTCTCTAATGGGACAGCAAGAATCCCTTGAGTACAGGGGCAGTGACTAGTGAAGGAGGATGGACCATTGATGGACCCTCAATATTGATGACTGTGCATATGAACTTTTACTTTTGAAATTGGTGCCTAAGAGTTACTTCATGAGAGCCTCCTTATTGCTCAAATGTGACCTCTCACTAAGCCAAACTCAGCATATAAATGCATTACCTTCCCCCCAGCATGGGACATGACTCCAGGGGATGTGCCTACCTGGCACAGAGGTATTAATACCAAGCGCCAATTAGCAATGCAACTGGAAAAAGAACTTGACCAAAAGGGAGAAAGGATAAAGACAAATGACTTTATATGGCTAAGAGACTTCAAAGTGAGCCAGGAGGTCATTCTAGAAGTTACACTTATGCATGTCTTAGCAGGATCTCTTTGACTGCCACAGTAAATATTGCCTCAAATTGCAGGGCTCCTGAGGGCTCTAGAGACATCCAGACAGCTCAGGAATTTGGAACCCTGCCAGTGGGCCCTACTTTGGAATTTATGCTCCTTAGTGTGACAGAGTTGGACTCAGTTGTGGTTTCCCTGCACATGGCTCTCTGCCCCTTATTTTTAAACCTACAGTTAGTACTAGAGTTGATAGGTGTAGGTCAAAAGATTTAAATGTTTGGGCTGTTCATGTGCCAGTTGCAACACCTACTCTCCAGTTCATTGAACTCATCCAGGACAACAAGGAGATGATGATGGACAACAACCATCCCAAGGAACGGAGAGAGTCTTCAACTGCAAACAAGATAGTCCCATCCATCTGCTCCATGAGATCTAAGCCCCATCTCTATTAGAGGTGGAGTGGGCATAACCATCCCAGAATCCTCAGGATTGGGGAATGAATGATGGACTAGAGTAGACTTACTAGTATTCTACTATAGAAATGTTGTGATTTTAGCAATGGAAGAACTTATATCATCAATGTGGACACTGTGGCCACTGGAGGTTCTGAGGGGAGAGAGAGGGAAAAATAGATATAATATAGGGGCATTTTTATGACATGGGAATTATCCTGAATGACATTGCAGTGACAGATACAGGCCATTATATATCTTGTCATAACTTACAAAATTGTATGGGAGAGGGTGTAAACTACAATGTAAACTATAATCCATGCCTAGTGGCAATGCTCCAAAATGTGTTCAGCAATTATAACAATTGTACCACACTAATGAAGGATGTTGTTAATGTAGGAAAATGTGGGAGGTGTAGGGAGCAGGGCACATGGGAATCCCTTATATTTTTTATGTGATCTAAGTATCTTTTAAAAAAATTAAAAAGTTTATATATAAGTAATGCTGCCCATATATCCTTATATACATATATATACATACAAGTGTATGTGTGTGTGTATTTTTAAGTACATGAATCCTTACATACCAAGTGGCAGATTTAAAAGATGATGATAGAGTCTGCCAATTATCAGTAATATACCAAAAAATGGGGAATTATTATCTTGACTGCTAACAGGTTTACTATTCTCCAATGTTAAAAGAACGACTTTAAAATGGTAAATGTTTCATAGTTAGGTTTTTCTCCAGTTTATTTGGGATTATTTCCCTTTAAGTATACCTAAGCATGCTTGGCATAAAACTACCAAGGAAGCCTTGACAGTTCCTGTCAGATTACAAATATTTCCTGTGTTTTCTCAGCAAGAGACTTAACAACATAAAGAAGGCCATGGCAGGCATGGTCTAAGTCAACTTCGTTCTCCTCCTTTTTTTTTTGCAAAGATCATGCATTCCATCCAAGATCCTAAAACAGATCACAATTCTGAGATGGTGCCATAGCTAATTGTTATTTATAGGTTGGATTTTTCTTTAATGTACCATAGTAACATTTCCCCTGTAGAATGGAAATACAGAAAGATGTCTGATTCATTCTGAAGACAAAAGCACATGCCATCCTGGCATATCCAGCAGATGTTCTCTTCATAGGCAGAGAAAAATCATGGCAAGTTACTGTAGCCATCTGGTTCCTAAATCATTCTAAAATTCTCCCTGTCTATTCCCAAAAGATGTAAATTGGCCCATAAAAAACAGCAGGTAATATAACTATAAATAAAGGCCAAGGAAGAACTCATATTGCAGAAAAACATTAATGAAAGCTGGGAAAAATTATTATTATTTGAGTAAAATAGGCAAATCGAGACTTCTTTGAATTTGTTGTTATAATCAGAGGATTTATAATTCAATCAGCTAGGAAGTATTTATCTGTTGCCTCTTTCATTTTCAATCTTACATTGACTTACTTTCCAATTTCCTAGATTTTTCTTTTGACTTTGCCAAATGGTTTTGAACAATGGAGTCCAGGGTATAGTTGTTTTAGGTAGAGGGTTTTGAGTTAAGTTGCAAAGCCTGATTTTCTTTTTTATTTAACAAATACTAAAAGAGCGCTTACTTTCTACCAGACACTATTCTAAGTATTTTACAAATAGTAACTCATGGGATCATCTAAAACTCTCCGAAACCCTCCAGGACAGGTACTATTATTATTCCCATTTTCCAGCTAGGTTTCTGAGGAATACATGTGTCAGGAACATGTACTCCCAGGTGGAGTCAGTACTTGATGTGATCCTAGGCAGGTTTGTTCTAGAAGCTGTGCTTCCAAGCTTTCTTGCAGATAATTTCCCATTTGGTTTTTGCCTCCTGTGTCCATTTTTTTGGACAGTCTTTCTACTGCTGTATTTCATTTATAAACCATCCCCTATCTGATTTATGCTTTTCAGAAATGTGTGGAAATATGACATCTGTTGATGTTCATTCTCCTATCCTCTATATAATTATGGGATTTAGTTTTTATATTTCTTTATCTTCTTTTCAAAGGGCTCCCCTAAGGAAAGGAGATAAATAGTGTGCTTAGTTTATCATGTTAAACTGAAGATGTTTCCATTTTAAGCAAGGAGAAAAACATGTCTACAATGTAATTTAGTATACAGAAAGCTTCTACTTGCACAACCATATTTATCCTTCAAATAATTATGCCAAATATACCATTCTTTTTCACCATTGTATATGAATGAATGAATAAATAAAGTAAAACAGAAGGACTCACCCATGACTTCCTATTCTAAATTCTGTGCTTTTTCTTCTATTTGTTGATGTTTAATGTTACATTCAAAGTAAACTCAAAGCAAATAAAATACTTTTTCAATATACCATCTCATTTAAGCCCCAGAAGGGTTGATAAATAATGGCTGAATTAAAATAAATTGAATTAAGTTAAATTAAATATATTCAGCATTGATTCTCCATGGCTCCATTAGAGAAAAAGTCATGAGGATTGCTGTGCTAGAAGCTATTTGAAGTACAAAGCCTTGCAGAGAAGTGCCTAGTCGCATGTAGAAGATCAGAGTAATATAAACAAATAAAAGGAGGGGAAAGCACGCACACTGCAGGCATTCTTGTACAGTCTTCTAAATCTGGTTCATTTCTCCTCTCCGCTTCAGGTGCACATTTAATCATTCTTCCTGATGGTAAATCATTACATAAGGCAACTTTACAATTTCCCTCAACGTTCTTCTTCCAGGGAATAACACAAATAGGTAATAGAGTGAAGCTTGGGGAGGGATGAAGATCATGAGTTGATGGATGGCTTATAATTAATTATTCATGTTTGATGAGAGAGGAAAGAAATAGAAGGTTTAAGAGAATTTTGAGGGTTCACAGTATAAATTGTCACAATGTATAGAGGATAGATAAAAGAAAGATGAGTAAAGAATGTTAATATTGATAATAGTTAATGTGTTATTTTATCAATTTTTTGTCAATGTCTTTCAGAGAGATCTGGGGAAATTAGAATGCTTGTGAGCTAGTTTAGGTAAAACAGTAAAACAATGGACTTAACATCTAAAGATATGTGTTTTATTCCCAGCACTCCCATTTGCTAATTGTTTTATTCTGAGCAAATTACCTCTCATCTTTGCATTAAACATCCACTTCTGTATCATAACAGTAAGTATAATATGTATCTCTAATTGTAAAATTTAAATGAGGTGTTGTATGGAAGACTTTAGTAAAATATTTGGCATACCCTAATCATCTGTGTTTGCAAAGTATGGGCTTCAGCTGGAATGGATTAATCACATGCTTATCTCCAGAGCTACTGAACCTTGGCCAAGCCATGAAACTATGGAAGCAAAAATTTCTAGCCTGTTAGCACTGTTTGTGATAATAATTTAAATTTATGATTTGCACCTCATTTCTATGAAGTTTCATGATCAAGATGGGAAGTTCAGCAGTTAAGCCTCACTGTATAGATAGAATGTACCTTTATGACTAGCTCACCATAAGAGATCCTCACCACGAACAGACTGTGGTCTTCCTGGTACTAAGGTCTTTCACTGATGGTTCAAGACCAGATGACAATATGCATCCTCTATGGCTGCTCCACTTGTGGGAGAACCACTGGCACCTGAGATCTTTAGAATCTTTACAATGCATATCTTTCTTTTGCTGTTGCTGTTCTGTATCCTTAGTCAGTAATTAAAAAGATCTGTGAGTATAAACTGCTTGATCTTCTAATCCTTTCAGCAATTCAACACTTAAAATGATTAATGTGCAATTAACACAGCACCTGATGGCTATCACTCTCCAAAAATGTTTTTCTTATTCTCACTCACAACATAATTTTCAATGGCTTCCTGAGTGCTCGTAGAGATGAAACATAAAACATGAAAACAAAAGCAAATACTATCAATCAGTAGTCTATTGAAGAATATACGGGGAGTAGAGGTGGCTCAAGCAGTTGAGTGCCTGCCTCCCACATGGGAGGTCCTGGGTTTGGTTCCTGGTGCCTCCTAAAGAATACAAACAAACAACGAACCGACAATGAGGAGACATCGAGTTAAAAATAACGAACAGACCACAAGCAAAAAAAAGCAATGAGCAGTGAGAAAAAACATTGAGAAAAAACAATAGACAATGAGCAAAAATGAGCAGATAATGAGCAAGACAATGAGCAAACAATGAACAAACAAACAAAAAAAAACAAAAAAGCAGGGAGCGCATGAGGCTCAAGCAGTTGAGTACCCACCTCCCACATGTGAGGTCCTGGGTTCGGTTCCCAGGGCCTCCTAAAGAAAAAGAAAAACAGATGAGAAGACAATGAGCACAAAACAATGAGAAAAAAACAATAACAACAAGCGAAACCCAGGAGCAAACAGATGAGGGAGCTATCTCGGGAGGTGGGGGAAGGAACAAGAATATACCAATAACAAAACGAAGATATTTTGTGACAAATTCCAAACCATGTTCTTTGATTGATAATTGTCATTGTAGTTTTTTTTTTTTTTAATTAATTTACTTTTTATTGTGGGTAAAAATCAAAATTTTCACAATACATACCAATATTTGTAAAATGATATATAAATATATATGCATATATGTGCATTTGCTTACAAAAATGTTATTTATATATATATATAAATATATTTTAAGAGGTGCTTAGATACCCAAAATATTACATGGAACCCACCGGGATTCCCAAGTTGCCCACCTCCCACACCTCCCACCACATCCCACACAAACATCTCCCACAAGTGTGGCCCACCACCCTCAATGGACTTACACATCCTGGGGCCTTGCCACCAACCATAGACCACAGTTCACATCGTAGACCACACTCTCTCCCACAACGTTCTGAGTGGTATGTGCTGATTTAAAATAGCCTATATCCGTTGCCACAACGGTACTCAGGACAACCTCCAAATCCCAAAGAAGCCCCTATATTTCAACTGCATATCCCCTCCCTGCCCCGAAAGTGTCAAGTGGCCACTGGATCCACCTCATTGTTATAATTTCTTCCATTGCTAGAATCACCATATGTGTACAACAGAATACCATCAAGTCCACTCTAGTCCATAGTTCTTCCCCCAATCCTGAGGGGACTGGGATGGTGATGTCCACTCCACCTCCAAGTGAGGGAGGGCTTATATCCCATGGATATGGTGGGTGGGATGATCCTGCCTGCAGATGCAGGCCCTCTCCATTCCCTGGGATGGCCGTTGCCCATCGTTGTCTCCCTGCCAGGTAACTTGGATGAGTCCATTGAGCTGTAGGGTAGGAGTTGCAGCTCCACCAAGATTCCACGCACACCTGGCACATAGGTAGGCCAGAGGCTCCAGTCTCTGGAAGTATAGCTAAAAACTCCAGCATCACATATAAATTTAAATAGAAGGGACTGATGAACCATGCGCAGGGAGGACTTATTTGAGTCCAATTCTGTCACTCTCAGTAGCACAGATTCCAAAATAGAGCCCACTGATAAGGCATCAGTCTCTGGGGCTATCCCCCCTTATATAGGACCTGGGTGTCTCCAGAGCTCTCAGGAGCCCCTTTGCACTTTGATGTTCTATGAGCTCCTACTGAGGTGTGCGTAAGCATTACCTCTGGGGTGACCTCCTGACTCTCTTTGAAGTCTCTTAGCCACTTGAACTCATTTGTCTTTACATTTTCCCCCTTTAATTCAATGTCTTTTTATAGTTGTGTTGCAAGTTGGCACTTAATATTATTCCCTCGTTGCTAGGGAGGCTCATCCCCGGGAGTCATGTCCCACGTTGGGGGAAAGGTAATGCATTCATATGCTGAGTTTGGCTTAGAGAGAGGCCACATTTGAGCAACAAGGATGCTTTCAGGTGGCAACCCTTAGGCACCCCATAACAATAAGCTAAGTTTCAGTTACAAGAGCAAAGACTCATAAGGGTAGTCATCAATAAAAAGAACTCATCAGTGGGCCATCCTCTTTTGACAGACACTGTCCCTACACTCAGAGGACTGTTGCTGCTCCCTTGGAGAATGTGGCAGAGCTCTCCAGGCTAGAAATTCAGATTCACTCATTTATTGTGTGATTGTCCACCCATCATGACCATGACCCATCTTTGGATCTTTTGAATAATTTTGTATATCTTTCATGTATATTCGGATGAACTAAATCCCATGAATTCCCCCTCCCAGACACCCCCCACCAATAATCCCCTGCAGTACCCATTGTAACCCTTCTGTGATCCAAATCCTCCATGAACATGTAGTCCATAAAACAATCAAATACACTTAATAGGAAAAAGAAACAACAATGATAAGCTTACATGCAAGAGACAAACATAAGGAAACTCAGGGGGAAAAACAAAACAAAACAAATAATCAAACAAAAAACAAAACAAAACAAAACAAAATATAATTAGCAGATTGGGACATTCAAAAAAATGGGGAAAAAAGCAAAAGAAATGCCTTTAAAAATAATATATATATATTCTTTTTTCCTTTTATCACTGTGTTATCGGATGTCCGGTGTGCTGTGACACCTTCTCCCTCTCAATCCCCATTTTCTCCCAAATTTTCATTTAATTTTCAAAGAAGTTTTAGGTCACAGCAAAGTCACACACGGAGTACCAGAGATTCCCAGATACCAAACCACCCACCCTCCCCACCCCATATTAACCCCCCCCCCGTTTTTTTTGGATGTTAGCATTGTTATAACTGTTATACAAATAGCAAGATATTGCAACTAAACATTGTCAATGATTTGCAGTATAGTTTACAATTTAGATGATAAAGTTTAATAATTTTGATGATATTTACCATGTCCTGTGTCCATTACTGTAAGGTAATGAAAAACCTTTCCCATGACCACCAAACACCCCATTAGATCTTGACTGTTCCCTTCCCCCCAGCCCCCCAGGGCACATGACACCACCCTATCCCGGCCCATGGAATGTCAAGATTCACATTTACATGCTCTGGGAATTTGAACCTCTCCTTCCTAATCCACCCACCCACCAGCGCTGCACCACCAAACCCAGGAACAAGACCACCTATCTGCCCCATCCCCCAACATGCAACCACACTCTATCCCTTTACCATAGATTATGTCCATATGGGTGATGGCTCAAAGCCTGCTCTTCTCTTACTCTCCCTTTTTAACCTATCTTTCAGACAATGGTTCTCAGAGACTGCTCACTTTCCTCAGTTCAGATCAGTGAGGTCATATACTGTTCATCCTTCAGTGCCTGGCTTGCTTCACTCAATATTAGGTCTTCAAGATTCATAACACGTTATTCCATGTGTTAGCACTTTATTCCTTCTTATAGCTGAGTAATATTCCATTGTATATATGTACCACATTTTGCTTATCCATTCGTCTGTTGATGGGTACCAGGGCTGATTCCAACTTTTGGCAATGGTGAACAATGCCGCTATGAACATTGGTGTGCATATATCTGTTTGTGTCTTTGCTTTCAGTTCTTCTGGGTATATACCCAGCAGTGGAATTGCTGGATCATATGGATGATCTATTGTTAGTTTTCTGAGGAACCGCCAAACTGTCCTCCACAGTGGCTGGACCAACTGCAGTCCCACCAGCAGTGGATGAGGGTTCCTATTCCTCCACATCCTCTCCAACATTTAGTGTCTCCTGTTTTTTTAATAGCTGCCATTCTGATGGGTGTAAGATGGTATCTCATTGTAGTTTTGATTTACATTTCCCTGATAGCAAGCGATGTTGAGCATTTTTTCATGTGCTTTTTAGCCATTTGTATTTCTTCCTTGGAGAAGTGTCTTTTCAGGTCACTTGCCCATTTTTTAAATGGGTTGTTTGTCCTTTTATTTTCAAGGTGTAGGATTTTTTTATATATGCAGGATATTAGGCTCCTATCAGATATATGGTTGCCGAATATTTTCTCCCATTGGGTAGGCTGCCTTTTTATTTTCTTAATAACATCCTTTGAGGTGCAGAAGTTTTAAATTTTGATGAGATCCCATTTATCTATTTTTTCTTTTGCTGCTCGTGCTTTGGCTGTGAAGTTCATGAAACCATTTCCTATTACAAGGTCCTGTAGATGCTTCCCTACATTATCTTCCAAGGTCTTTATGGTTTTGGCTCTTATATTTAGATCTTTGATCCATCTTGAGTTGATTTCTATATAAGGTGTGAGATGGTATTCTTCTCTCATTCTTTTGGATATGGATATCCAGTTCTCCAAGCACCACTTGTTAAAGAGGCCATTCTCACCCAACTGAGTGGGTTTCTTGTCCTTGTCAAATATCAGATAACTGTATATGCTAAGATCTATCTCAGAACTCTCAATTCGGTTCCAATGGTCAGTAGGTCTATCCTTGTGCCAATACCACGCAGTTTTGATCACTGTAGTTTTGTAGTATGTTTTAAAGTGAGGTAGTGTGATACCTCCAACTTCATTTTTCTTTTTCAATAGGTCTTTGGCAATTCGGGGCTTCTTGCCTCTCCAAATATATTTTTTGGTTAGTTTTTCCAGTTCCTTAAAAAATACAATATTGACTTTTATTGGGATTGCATTAAATCTGTATATTAGTTTGGGTAGGATAGACATCTTGATGATGTTTAGTCTTCCTATCCATGAACAGGGAATATTTTTCCATTTATTTAAGTCTTCTTTGATTTCCTTTAACAGTGTGGTGTAGTTTTCTGTATATAAGTCCTTTACATCTTTAGTTAAATTTATTTCTAGGGATTTGATTCTTTTAGTTACTATTGTAAATGGTTTTTTTTTTCCTGATTTCCTCCTCAGTTTGCTCATTATTGGTGTACAGAAATGATACTGATTTTTGAGCATTGATCTTCCATTGAACTCCTTTATAAGTTTTAGAAGCCTTGTTGTGGATTTCTCAGGGGTTTCTATGTATAGGATCATGTCATTTGCAAATAATGTAATTTTTACTTCTTCTTTTCCAATCTGGATGCCTTTTATGTCCTTTTCTTGTCTCAGTGCTTGCGCAAGTACTTCTAAGACAATGTTAAATAGGAGTGGTGATAGTGGGCATCCTTGTCTAGTTCCCGATCTCAGAGGGAAGGCTTTTAGGATTTCACCATTGAAAATGATGTTAGCTTTGGGTTTTTCATATATACACTTTATCATATTCAGAAAGTTTCCATCTATTCCTATCTTTTGTAGTGTTTTTATGAGGAAAGAGTGCTGTATTTTGTTGAATGCTTTTTCTGCATCTATAGAGATGATCATGTGATTTTTAAAATTTCAATCTGTTTATGTGGTGTATTTCATTGATTGATTTTCTTATATTGAAACATCCTTGCATACCCAGGATGAAACCCACTTGGTCATGGTGTATAATCCTTTTGATATATTGTTGAATGCGATTAGCAAGTATTTTGTTGAGGATTTTAGCATCTAGGTTCATTAGAGAAATTGGTCTGTAATTTTCCTTTCTTGTGGTATCTTTATTTGGTTTTGGTATTAGGGTAATGTTGGCATCATAGAATGAGTTAGGCAATATTCCTTCTACTTCTATTTTTGGAAGAGCTTAAGCAGAATTGGTGTTAGCTCTTTCTGGAGTGTTTGGTAGAATTCAGCTGTGAAGTCATCTGGTCCTGGACTCTTCTTAGTTGGGAGGTTTTTGATGACTGAGTCTATCTCTTTACTTGTAATTGAACTGTTGAGTTCATTTATTTCTTCTTTCCTCAATGTAGGCTGTTTGTGGGTTTCTAGAATCTTGTCCATTTCCTCTAAATTTTCATTCTTGTTGGCATATAATTTTTCAAAGTATCCTCTTATGATACTCTTTTTTTCTGTGGGGTCAATAGTGATATCCCCTTGCTCATACCTTATTTTATGTATTTGCATCTGTTCTCTCTTTTTCTTTGTTAGTCTGGCTAAGGGTTTGTCAATTTTATTGATATTCTCAAAGAACCAACTTTTGGTTTTGTTTATTGTTTCCAGGGCTTTCTTATTCTCTATTTCATTTAGTTCTGCTCTAATCTTTGTTATTTCCTTCTTTCCTTTAGGTTTAGTTTGTTGTTGTTTTTCAATTCCTCCAAGTGTGCAGTTAGGTCCTCAATTTTAGCTCTTTCTTCTTTTTTAATATATGAGTTTATGGCTATGAACTTCCCTCTCAGGACTGCTTTTTCTGCATCCCATAGGTTTTGATATGTTGTGTTGTCATTTTCATTAGTTTCAAGGTAGTTACTGATTTCTTTTGAGATTTCCTCTTTGAACCACTGTTTGTCTAAGAGTGTGTTGTTTAACTTCCATATCCTTGTGCCAACCTGTTTCTCTGGCCTTTAGTGATTTCCAACTTCATTCCGTTGTGGTCAGAGAAAATACTTTGTATAATCTCAATCTTTCTGAATTCATTGAGTGTTGTTCTGTGGCCTAGCATGTGGTCTATTTTGGAGTATGTTCCATGTGCACTCGAGAAGAATGTAAATCCTGCTGTATTTGGGTGTAGTGTTCTGTATATATCTATTAAGTCCAGGTCTTCTAATGTATTGTTGAGTGCCTTAGTTTCTTTATTGATTCTCTGTCTAGATGATCTGTCTAATGATGATAGTGGTGTGTTGAAGTCCCCTGCTATAATTGTAGAGGCATTTATTTCTCCTCTTAGTTTTAAATACTTAGCACGTATTTTGAGGTACCCCGATTAGGTGCATAAATGTTGATGATTGTTCTCTCTTCTTGAGAGATTACTCCTTTTACTAATATGTAGTGTCCTGCTTTGTCCTTTACAATAGTTTTGCATTTAGAGTCTATTTTGTCTGATATTAGAATAGCTACTTCTGCCCTTTTTTGGCTATTGCTAGCTTGTAAAATGGTTTTCCAGACATTCACTTTCAGCCTCCTTGAATCCCTGGGTCGAAGGTGGGTTTCTAGTAGACAGCGTATAGATGGATCATATTTTCTTAACCATTCTGCCAATCTGTGTCTTTTGATTGATGAATTTAATCCATTAACATTCAGTGTTATTACTTGTAACGAATTTCTTACTTCAGCCATTTTTTCTTTGGGTTAATGTATGTCATATGTTGTTTTGTTTCTCTTTTTGTCTTTTCAGTTGTTTTTAAACTCTCCTCCAACTCTCTCTCCCTTGTATTTTCCTTTCAATTTGTAGAGATTCCTTTAGTATTTCTTGAAGTGCTGGTTTCTTCTTGATATACTCTCTTAATTTCTGTTTATCTGTGAATATTTTAAATTCTCCATCATTTTTGAATGCCAGTTTTGCTGGATAGAGAATTCATGGCTGGAAGTTTTTTTCTTTTAGTATTTTGACTATGTCATACCACTGTCTTTTTGCCTCCATGGTTTCAGCTGATAAATCAGCACTTAATCTTATTGTGCTTCCCTTGTATGTGATGGTTCTCTTTTCTCTTGCTGCCTTGAGTATTTTCTCTTTGTCTTGAGGATTGGACATTTTGACAAGCATATGTCTTGGAGTTGGCCTGTTGGGATTTATACTATTTTGGGTGTGCTGTGCTTCCTGGATCTGCACATCCACCTCTCTCAATAGAGTTGGCAAATTTTCAGCAATTATTTCCTTCAATACTCCTTCTGTTCCCTTTCCCTTCTCTTCTCCTTCTGGGATGCCCATAATGCATATGTTTATGCGTTTTGTATTATCGGTTATTTCCCTGAGTCCATGCTGGATTTTTTTCTATCTTTTTGTCTATCTGCTCTACTATCTCTTTGATTTCAGCTGTATTGTCTTCCATATCACTAATTCTTTCCTCTGTTTGTTCAAATCTGCTGTTATGTGAATCCAGCATCTTTTTCATTTCTTGGCTTGTGCCATTGTTCACCATCATATCCATTACCTTTCTAGGCATGTTTGCAATTTCTTCAGTATGTTCTCCCAGTGTCTTCTTTATTTCCTTAATCTCTTCCTTCTTTTCTTTAAGTTGGTCAATGATATTTGTTTGGATAGCTTTGATTAGTTGTTCGATGTTCTGCATCACTTCCTGGTTTTTATTTTGTTCATTGGACTGGTCCATGTTTTCCTGTTTCTCAGAGTCATTTGTATTTTTTTGTTGCCCTCTGGTCATCATATTATCTTGATGGGTTTGTTCAGTTGATTAGCTTTTCTCTATGCTCTAGATTTTTATTTAGCTGGTGGTTCTGCGTGTGAGTTAAGTTTTCTCTTTGGAAGTTTTTCTTCTTATTTTATTTCCTTACTTCTTTCTATGTTCCCTTGAAGGCAACAGATTAGGGCCAGAGGATTCAAAAGATGTAAGGAAGGCAGAAGGATAATAGTAATATTGATAAAACTTAGAAGAGGGGCAAAAGGAGACTTAATGAGATGAATATTTAACTTGTGTAGGCAGTGTTGAGTAATAGGAAAAAAAAGTGGAGTTCCTACAATGGACTGTGAAAACAAATGGAGGAATATATATATAGTGATTTAGAAGGCTAGAATTATGAGGAGGGAGATAAATAGTAAAGAAAGGGCTGAAAGGAAAAAGTTAATACTAATAAAAAAAGAAGAAGAAAACAAAATAGATGGAATATAAATTGACACCCTTAAATTGTGGGCCTATGAAAAAATGTTGTATCTAAGAGTCACAACAGAAAGCAGAAGACAGAAAGACGAAGGAAGGATAAACAATAGTTTGTAATACAGAATCAATATAGACAGTGAGTGGGAAATTACTGAAGAAGAAGCACAGCAAAGAAGTGACAAGCTAGCAGCACCTAATTTTTAAAAAATGAAAGAAAAAAGAAAGGGGGGAAGAAAGAGGACAGAAAACAAGAAACCAGAAAGAAACAGAGAAACCAATGATCCACATAGGCAAGCAGTCAAACAGAGCTAAGAGGGGTCAATGATTCCCCTCTCTGCCTACTTTTGTTTATCAATCAATTTCCCCGCAGGGTTCTATATGAAGGTCCTGAAGCAGCTTTTAGCTATTAAACTAAATTAAAAAGAATTTATTTTTCATTTATTGAAGTGACCGTCTAATTTTTTTTTTTTTTTTTTAAGCGTAATACAGGACCCAAAATAATTCCTCCTCTAGACCAACCCCCTTACGGAAGGGAACCTAGCTGGGCCCATGGAAATTAATCAAGCACGTCCCACTTCCTATACTCCACAGGGTAGCTGTAGCTCTGATGTTAGTCAGTGCAGAGTGCTAAAGACGGCCGATTCTGCCCCTTCTGGAGCCAAGCACCAGCGTCACTGGGTTGCTATGTAAATCAGTTTGACTGCAGATTCACATCTGCTCTCAGCCTGATGCTGTTTCAGGTTGGCTTATCTGCTCCCCAAAGCTATGGGGTGGTGCAGGCAACCAGATCGATGTCGAAAAATAAAAATAAAAAATACCCTTCCTTGTCCTCCAACAGAACCCTCCTTCTTTTGAGGAGTGTCCCTTCTTCCTGGCTCCATGGCGGCCCGAGTCTTATCCCTGGGCAGCTAGGCAAATCAGCTCCCTCCCCGACCATAACCCCCCCTCCCATTCACCGAGTGCCAATTAGCAACGACTGTTCTGTTCACACAAGGTCCAAGGGGCGCCAGGCAGCCAGATCTCCAGAAAATAAAACTTTCTCGCCCCGCTCGTGGCTCCAAGTGGCCGTTTTATTATTATTATTTTTCTCCCTAACCGCAGGACTCAGCCGTCTGTGCCAACCACCACCGGCAGGCTTAAAACTCACGCATATCTACCGTTCCATCCATGCTGTTGATCCGCGCAGATAGATGTCCCAAGCTTCTCACTTCACGCGTGCCCAGTACAGACACCCAGGCAGAACCCTGTCCACAATCCGTCTCGCTCTGGGAGCTTGCAGTGTGTGCCCTCCTACACTAACGCCATCTTGGCCCCTCCTGTCATTGTAGTTTTTAATGAAGTGATTAAGGAAATTAGCCCTTAGACATATAAAAGGACATAAAATTATATCATTACTCCACAAATGTTTATTGATCTACAATGTTAAGGACACTGAACAAAGTGCTGAGACATCAATATATATGATCTTGTTACCATGGAGCATACTGTTTAGCAAAAGAGACAGACATCAAAGACATAAACACAAACATATTTAAATGATTGCTATAAATGAAATGAAATGAGTGTTCTATTAGGGAATACTGGTAGAAAGTGGCATTAATTTTCCATGGCTGTTCTCTGAAGTTGTCTGTGAAAAAGCGATATTTTAGTGGCAATTGAAGTTAGCACAAAGGTGAGGGGAGAACATTCCAGACAGGAAAAATAGTATGCTCAAAATGCATATTCAAAATCTGAGAGTTAAGAAGCATATGGATTATCCTAAAAACTGATAGGAGTCCAGTGTGGCAAGTGTGCAAGGAGCAAGCAGAAGAAGGGGTGGGAAGAGGTATGGAATAGTCACCTTGCTTCATATAATTTTGAACGTAAAAAATGTAAAGAAACAAAAAGATTTAAGATGAGTGACAATATATGAATTATAATTTTAAATTTTTATTTTGGTTGTTATTAGGAAAATGGGTGGAGAGTGTTGTATGAAAAAGGAAGCTAAGGGGCCAGTTTAAAGGCTCTTCTAAGTATACAGATGAGTTGGTTTGGTGGTTTTGATTTGAATAGTGTCAATGCAAATGGAAAGATAGGGAGGATTACTAAGTTTATTTTGGATGTTAAATATTGAAAATTTGGAAAGGGTTTAGATGAGAGAGAAGAAAAAGTACAAGTTATGAGTAGATGTAGAGGGAAGACATCAGCTATTTAGTGTGTATACAAATTTAAAGCTCAAAGGAAGTAGGTAAGATCTCCTAACCAAAGTCTGTGGAATGAGAAAAAGGTGCTGGAGTTTGCAAAAATAAGTTCCTATATATATTTTTTGGAAAACAAGAGAAGAATTTTTTTAAGGAAAAGAGAGGGGCTCACTTATGTGGAGTTCTGTGGTCTTTAGGACCTTAAACATAGAAAACACTACATCACCAGGCTTGAGAAACTCTGCAAAAGCTAAAATCAAGCCCTGGTCATGAAATATAACACGGATCAGTCCACTTCTCATTAAAACAGAGAAGTATCACTAAGCAGGTAAGAGTGGGGAGATGAAGTGGTGGAGAACTCAATATTCATTCCTCATAGTATATTTAACCACCAAGATAGCCCTGCCATTATCTCCTGTCTGCCAGTAAGAGGGGGGATTGAAGATAAACCAAAGATAATTGGCCATCCTCCATGTCCAACATTATTTCAAGCTTGTTTTTGGTTAACCTCTACTGCCTTCGCTTTTCTCAGAGTCTTAACTTCTTGTAAATAGCTGTGTTTATGAAGAAACTCTATCAACCTAGATAATGCATAATTATACTGCAGTTCATGGCAAGAACTGCAACCATCCCTGTTTTCTCTGCTCTGGGTTAGGGTGCTGCCTGATTAACCTATTACCTGCCTTCTCTTCCTCCCATGACTCCCACCTAGAAAGCAATATTGGACACTCATAGTGTTATGATACAGTCCAATCAAAGGAGTGAAACATACTGGTCTCACTTTGTTTCCCATATGAGGAATCTGTCCTTTAAAGACCTGACTTTTAATGCATATGCTTGTACTGTTTAAGTCATAATGCTCTGCACTCTTGATTTTTTATTTTCACAGTTTATGAAACTAGCATAAAGATGTTGTAATGCACCATATGCACATTATTATCCACACTGTAGGTGTCTATTGATAGTTTGCATTCTTCTATGATTCCAGAATAGGGTAGAACTATTGTGGTTAGTCTATAATCTTCTGGTAACTAACGAAAATGTTGTAACAAGATTTTCATACTATTCATCTGCAGATTAATGTTTCCTATATGTTTTTTGTTTTTTTTTGTTTTTGTTTTTTTGTTTTTCCTATATGTTAAAAGACATGTTGCCCAGCAGGAGGTGATTGGTATAAAAATGTTTAATTATAGTCAGTCCTAGCCAGTTGGCAAGAAATGACCTTACGGTCAACACAATAGTGTAACAAAGAGCATCTATTGTTTTCATTTTAAAAGAATCAACAAAGAATATTAATTCTCAGGTCAATTTAAAAATTGAGTGTGATTTATTGAGTGCTTATTATATGCAATTTGTGTATTTTTTGCTAGACAATGGATAGTTTCAAATATTAGTATAAAAATATTATGTCTATAAGAAGGTCACAATTTAGTTGTCCTGACAGCACATGGCAGGCTAAGTGCTATGACAGAACAAAGGTGGTGGGAAGATTCCAGAGATGTTTTCACGAATGAGGCACATTTGAGATGGGATTTGAAGAAGGAATTGTATTTCAAATAGTAGAAAAAAGATTGAAAACAGGAATTCTATGAAGAGGTAAAAACACCTTGCAATCAGGCAAGTAAATCTGCCAGGCATATTTCAGTGCCGAGAGAGCATGATCCATCTTTGATTTCTTACCAAACCTCTTCCTCATGTACATCCTGACTTTATGAAGGAGAGCACCATTGAGGAATTTTCCCAAGTAGAAAGTTGACAAACATCCTTGACTCCTAATTTTAATTATTCCCTGTATAATTTTCCATCACTGAGTCCTGTCAATTTCATCTTTAAATATTTCTCAAATTTGCCCCTTCCTTTTAAACATCACTACCGCTGCCTGGCTTCAAACACTTCTCATTACTCATCAGTTTTATGTAAAACATTCTCTTAATTATGCTATATCTACTGTATCCCAGTCGCAATTTATCTTCCATATTTGAACCAGAATCAACATTTTTGTGATATAACTGTGCCATTACTCTACTCAACATGTTTTAATGACTCAAGGCTATATTACATATACTTTAGCCTGGCAGAAAAGGCCTTTCATGATTTGGCCCCAGCTTCAAGTATTTTACCCATTAATTTTGCCATGTAGAGTCCAGTGTTTCTTCAATATTCAACTCAGTCTCTTTCTTCCTTTCTTTCCTTCCCTCCCCTCCAACATACACACACATTTGTATCCATGATTCATTTGCCCAGAATACATTCCTCTTTTCATTTCCCTTATTTGACTTTTTCTATGCTCTGACTCTATTTATTCCTCAGCTTCTCTAGAATGTGAACCACCTGCTTGACTTTCAAAGTCCAACTTTAGGTAATATGCTCTTCCTATGTGCCTCCATAGCACATTTTTCATATCTCTGCCATAGCACCTAAAATAATCTATTATAATAATTGTTTAGTTGTCTGTTTTCTATTTGACTGTCATGACCAATTGAGAACATTGTCCTTTCATATTCAGTACTTTGCCCATTGTATGCACATAGTAAATAAAAAGTTTCTTAAATGTTGTTGAAAGCCTAAATGAACAAATAAGGAATGAAGGTGGACATTTGTTGTTTTTGCTTGCCCAGAGCCCTACCTTTGGGGTCCCAACCTTGCCCCATTGCACGTGGTCTTAATGGAACTGTAAATCACAGTCTGTCATTTTCTAGATTAAAAGGTCTTCATGCAATTCAGCTGTTTCACACAAGAGCTGTCCAAGAGATCCTTGGCGACCATATGATGGAATGTTTTAGATAATATAAAAGGCTTAGAGGAAACATTGGATTAAAACTTAGGTTATATGATTCAATGAAGATGAGTCCAGGAGATATTTAACTTGCTGTTTATAATAAGGACTGATTGTTTCCTACCCAAGAACTACTCACCATGTCATTGATGCTGGCTGGACTGTTTTATTTAGCTGCCCAACCTCTCCCAAGTGATTTTGAGTTAAATTCCCATTAGTTTAAGCCAATCATGCAGTCCCATTCTTCATGTCAGTGATTACTTTAGAGGTCAATGACACGTGACGGAGTATCTCTTAGGGAGTTTCTGAGAAAAATTTCATGCACTGAAAAACAGATTTATAGGAAGAAACTGTCCTTTCATATTAGTAGAGGGTTTTGCCTCTGCCATATCTCACCTGGGATGGTGGTTGCCACCCTGAAATGAAATATATCGGTACAAAGCCACATACTAAGAATGACAGAGTAAAGAATTCCAAGGCTTCCTTCATGATGATATTGAGTTGCTAAATTAACTGCATTAAAGACACTGAATGCTGGGAATTCTTATTAGATGAAGTGGTAAATTTTCCTTATTGTTAACTCCAGGTGAGATAGGCTTTTGTATTAGTTGCAAACATAATTATCTTAATCAAGGATCATAATATTAAACTGAATTAGAATTTTAGAACAATTTTTTCCTGTGAGGTGCAAACACAAATTGAACTTTCCAAATAGTTTGATAACCTCAACTTTTATTGAAATTCAGTTAAATTACCTGAAAGTTAAATAAAATGAATAAAAGTTAACACTAAATAAGGAATTCCAGTTTATGATATAAAGAACTAAACTTAGGTAGTCATTTGATAAATGTGTTATACATTGATTTGATGGAAGTTTTCAAAGAAATATTCGGAGAAATATGATCTTAATCCAAGTCTCTCAAATATTATTTGCTTTGAGTCATACTAAATAATTTAACCTCAAAATAAGAGTTTATTTTAATATGTAGTATCATAAAAAAATCAAATGACTGAGGAAATATAATTTCCAAAGACTAGACAATTATTGGTAGTGTCATTTTATTTTGTATATATTAAATAAACATATACTAAACACAATGTATAACTTTTCATTTATTATTTATTACTCAGTTCTAAAGGGAAAATGTATTTCATATATAGTAATTATTTAAAATAAACTACTTTACATTCAATCAGTGATATATAATATTGAGAAAAAAACATTAATTTCATTTTATGGAATGTAAATATATTAAAGTAGAAAGCTTTCAGTGGAGGTATATTATGTACTAGGCAATAAGGACACTAATAATCACTGGAATGAAAATACTCACTTTGAAGTACTAATGATTTTTCATTTACATACTGGATGAGTTCAGAAAAAAATGAGAAAAATGTTAAGGCTACATAACAACAGATAACTGAAAGATGAGCCAAAACCACATTTGTCCACCTCCAAAACCTATGCACTTTCTATTTACATTCTAATCTATAGTATTAGGTAGCTGTCATCTATTGTTTACATGAGACTTTTTGATAAGAGTGTGAATCATATAGACATGTTGCAAAGTTACATTCAAATACATGAAAACAGAGTTCATTTTCATATAAATATTAATAAATATTTATATGGAGAAAAACAAAACATGAAGTGTTAAATAGAGTGTTAGGACAGGGAAAAGTAACATGAAATACTGCACAACATTATAATTAGGCATCGTACTTCTATGTGTGTATAAGTGGAGGTAGCCAGTATATTTATCCTAGGCCAAATATTTCCACCTCCAGTTTTCTAATAATTTCTCCCATGCTAAGATAACTGAACACTATGTCAACCAAAAAAAAAAAAAAAAAAAAAAAACCAAAAAAACAAATGAAAAACAGTAACAACAACAAAACATAATTTGCTGTAAAGCAAAATTTTCTGCAAATTAGATAATCTCTAAAACAAGGAAATTTGCACATTTTGTTGAATTTGTCATAAGGTATTTTAGGTCATATTTGGGTTGTATTTGAATTACTAGACAACAGAATATGATATATGAACTACTGGTTCAAGGTGGCAAAAATTAACACATATTTAACTTGATTCATATATAGCAAAGAAGGCATTTTTTCCAACATACCTGAAATTTTGATGAATTTATGGAAAATAGAAAGTAAAAATTGTCAGTAGAATGTTGTAAAACTGAAAAATCCTAGGAATGTTCTATAGGTTTTAGAGTGACCATTAGGGTAATTAATGAAAAGACTTCTGTGGAACTTCTGTCCTGTTTCACATATGAAAACCAGTTACTCGATAATCAATGATTCATATTTGATTGTTCACTGATTTACCATGTTAATAAATATAGAAAAACTTTCAGTCCAAAATTAAAGAGTTAAATTGTAAACACATTGAGATTCATATGGCTATGAAATGTATATAGGAGGGCAAGTAGACAGACCATACAATGAATGTTATCTGGGCTCCAGAGCCCAACTCCAAATCCTACAGTTTCCTAGTTCCATTATTATTTCTTTAAATTTTTTATTAGAGAAGATATGGGTTTACAAAGGATACATAAAATACAGGTTTCCCATACACCACCCCACCTGGCATTGGTGTGGTACATTTGTTACAATAGATGGTGGCACTTTTTGCAATTGTACTATTTTTTTAATAGTTACCTTTGTTAAAATTGATGAGAGATTATTAAAATAGTACTATTAAACTATCATCCATAGTTTACATTAGGTGTATTTTTCCATATTACACCCTATTATAAACACTTTGTATTAGTGTTGTAATTCATGAGAGCACATTGCTATTATTCTACTATTAACTATAGTCCATCATCTACAATAGGATTCATTGTGTTATACACAGTCCTATGTTTTATCTTAATTTTAATTTTAATTTTAATTTTTTGCCTTTTAACCACATTCACCTATATAATTCAGTGCTGTTAATTACACTTACAATATTGTACTACCATCACCATCATCCATTTTCAAGTATTTAAAATCAATCAAAACTGAAATTCTATACAAATTAAGCATCACCTCCCCATTTTCTAACCCTTGGTAATCATATTCTGGATTCTAACTCTAAGAGATGGCTTATTATAATGAGTACAAGTCAGTGAGATCATATATTAGTCCTTTGGTGTCTGGCTTATTTAACTCAGCATATGTCCTCAAGGTTCATCCAAGTTGTGGCATGCATTAGGACTTCATTCCTTTTTACAGCTGAATAATATTCCATTGTCTGAATATACCACATTTTGTTTATCCATTCATCTGTTGATGGACACTTGGGTTGCTTCCATCTTTTAGCAATTGTAAATAATGCCACTATGAACATTGGTGTGCAAATATCTTTTCAAGTACTTACTTTTGAATTCTTCTGGGTATATAACTGGGAGCATGATTTTCTGGTTATATGGTAATTCTATATTTAGCTTCCTGAGAAACTGCCAAACTGTCTTCCACTGTGGCTGCACCATTTTACATTCCCACCAGCAATGAATGAGTGTTCTTTTTTCTCCACATCCTCTCCAACACTTTAGTTTTTTTTGTTGTTGTTTTTTTGTTTTTTTAATGGTATCCATTCTTGTGGGTATAAAATATTTCATCACGATATTGATTCTCATTTCCCTAATAGCTAATGATGGTGAGCATTGTCTCGTGTTTATTAGCCATTTGTATTTCCTCTTTGGAGAAATATTTATTAAGGTTTTTTTTCCCCATTTATTTTTAACTGGACTGTTTGTCTTTTTATTTTTTTAGTTGTAGAATTTTTAATATATTTTGAATATTAAACCCTTATCAGATATGTGATTTCCAAATATATTCTCCCATTGAATAGATGTCTTCTCACTTTTCTGACAAAGTCTTTTCACTGCACAAAAGTTTTTAATTTTGAGGAGGTTCCATTAAATAGTTTCTTCTTTCATTGCCTTTGGATGTAAAGTCTAAGAAATCATTGCCTAACAGAATATCCTGAAGATGGTGCTCTACATTTTCTTCTAGGAGTTTTAGAGTCCTCGTTCTTATATTTAGGTCTTTGATCCATTTTGAAATATTTTTTTGCATAAGTATGAGATAAGAGTTATTTTTCATTCTTTTGTATATGGATATCCAATTCTCACAGTACCATTTGTTGAAGACACTATATTTTCTTCATTGAGTGGACTTGGAGACCTTTTCAAAAATCAATTGGCCATAGATGTGAAGGTCTATTTTAGAACTCTCAGCTTGATTCCATTGGTCAATATGTCTACCATTGTGCAAAAACCATGCTGTTTTGACTATTCTAGCTTTGTAATATGCTTTAAAGTCAGGAAGTGTGAATCCTCCAACTTCATTCTTTTTAAAGATGTTTTTGGCTATTCAGGGTCATTTACCCTTCCAAATAAATTTGACAATTGGCTTTTCCATTTTTGCAGGGAAGACTCTTAGAATTTTGATTGGGATTGCATTGTAAATCATTTTGGAGAAATTTGACATCTTATAGATATCTAGTCTTCCTATCCGTAAACATGGAATGTTCTTCCATTTAGTCTGGACTTCTTTGATTTATTTTAGCAATGTTTTGTAGTTTTCTGTGTACAAGTCCTTTACATCCTTGGTTAAATTTATTACTAGGTATTGATTCTTTTATTTGTTATTGTAAAGTAAATTTTTTCTCGATTTCCTCCTCAAATTGCTCATTACTAGTTTATAGAAACACTACTGATTTTTATACATTGATCTTGTACCCCATCACTTTCCTGAATTCATTTATTAGGTCTAGTAACTTTGTTGTGGATTTTTAAAAGATTTTATATATATAGGATCATCTGCAATATAGATCCTATATATCTGCAAATAGGCAAAGTTTTAATTCTTCCTTTCCAATTTGGATGCCTTTTCTTTCTTTCACTTAACTAATTGCACTGGTTACATCTTATAGTATAATGCTGAATAACAGTGATGACTTTGGGTATCCTTGACTTGTTGCAGATCTTAGAGGTAAAGCTTTCAGTCTTTCACCATTGAGTATATTAGCTGTGGGTTTTTCATATATGCCCTTTATCATACATGACTTAGTTGACTAAGTTCCCTTCAATTCTTTTTTTTCTAAGTGTTTTTTATCAAGAAAGGATACTGGATTTTGTCAAATACCCTTTCTGCATCAATAGAGATGTTCGTGTAGTTTTTTACCTTCATTTGTTAATGTGGTATATTACATTAATTTTCTTTCTTGTATTGAACCACCTTGTATGCCACTTGATCATGGTATAGTTTTTCTAATGTAATGTTGGATTCAATTTGCAGTTATTTTGTTGAGAATTTTGCATTTATATGCATGAGAGAAATTGGACTGTAATTTTATTTTCTTGTGATATCTCTATCTGGCTTTGGTATGTAGGTGATGTTGGCCTCATAAAATGAATTAGGTAGAGTTCCCTTCTCTTCAATATTTTGGAAGAGTTTGAGCAGGATTTGTATTAATTCTTCTTGGAATGATTGGTAGAATTCACCTGTGCTTTTGTTTTGGGGAGGCTTTTGATGACTAATTCAATCTCTTTACTTGCAATTAGTTTGGTTATTCTTCTATTTCTTATAGAGTCAATGTAACTTGTTCATGTGTTGGTACTTGGTACTTGGTTGAAAGTAATGCCCCCCTCTCATTTTTTATTCTCTTTGAGTCTTCTTTTTTTTTTTTTTTTTTGTCAGTCTAGATAAGGGTTTGTCAATGTTAGGCTAATGTGTCAACTTGGCCAGGTAATTGTGTCCACGTGTTTGGTCAAGCAAGCACTGAGCTAATTGTTATACAAGAGCATTTATGGACTTTGATCACCAGTGAGTTTACTGTGTGGATGGCTGGTTACATCTGCATCAATCAGGGAGATTGCATCAGCAATGGGTGATGCTTTTATCCAACCAGTTGCCTTAAAAGGGGAAGTGAATTCAACATTCAGAGAGAATTTCCTAGCTTGTCTTTGGACAGCCATCTTCTCCCAGAAACTCATCAAGGATCTTTCAATGGACTTTCATCAGAGCCCCTGGTTACCAGCCTGCCTGCGGAACCTGGAATTGTGCATCCCCACGGTCATGTGAGAGACTCTTGTAAAATCTCATATCATTGACAGATATCTCCTGTTGATTCTGTTTCCCCAGAGAACCCTGAATAATACAGCTTGGTACCAGCAGTGGTTCTTGAGGAACAGATTCTTAAACATGAGATGTCTGAGGTGGTTCTGGGAGTTTTGCAATTGGCCCTCTACTCCAGTTGGACTCAAGGGCACTAATGACTCCCTTTCCAATAATGAAGGGATTGCTAACAGTCCATGGCATGAGCTGGCAATGGAGATACACAAAATAGTATCACTGGATTCCCCTACTTCGATGCTTATAAGAAGCAAGGATCAGGGTGAGAGTGTTTTCAATACCTTAACAGAATTTTGTGGAGTCAAAAGGTATGACTGGCTCCTCCTAGATACTCTGGATTCAGTTACAAAAGAAAGAGATGAGCTAAAGTTTCCAAATTTGAAACTTAAATGCCGCATTAATGACATGAAAGTTGCTATGTGTGCCTTGAAAGAAAATCTTGTCTCCTGTAGCCACAGACTTGAGCTATTTGAAAATCAAACCCAGACTTTCATTGTACGAGTAGCAAAATTACAGAGGAAACTAAAATCTCAACCTCGCAGGGTTTCTGCAATTAAAGTGAAGGCATTGGTTGGAAAGGAGTGGAACCCCGAGGATTGGGACGGAGACATATGGGATGATGTTAATATTGGTGGGGACATTGGAACCCTAAATTCTGCTGAGACTTTACCAGATAAACCTGCAATGTCCTGCCTGTGGAGACCATACCTTGTCAACCTTGTATCATCCAGCCTGCAGCCTGCCCCAGAGAATCTGGACCTCCTCCCAGCCATGAGGCAGGTACCAGCCAAACTCTGGCATGCACTGACCTACTTCCAATCTGCCCTGAGGAATCTGCCTTCCAAACCCGGCCTGAAGAGATTGATCCTGTCTTACCAGAAGAAAATGCAAAGGAATGCCCTGAGGTCAGTAGCTTGCAAGACATTTCTGATCCTTCTCCTTACCCACCACCACCATCCCTCTTGTCTTCGAGACCTATTACTAAACTACAATCACAACAAGCCCCCAAAGGTGAAATATAAAGTGTGACCCATGAGGAAGTATGCTATACTCTGAAAGAACTGCATTATTTTCCAACTTATATAGACAGAAATCAGGGGATTATGTGTGAGAATGGATATTAAGGGTATGAGATGATGGTAGAAGGAAAATAAAGTTGGATCAGGCTAAATTTATTGATATGGGCCCACTAAGCAGAAATTCTGGATTCAACACCCTAGCTCGAGGGGTTAGAAAGGGCTCTTAACAGTCTGTTTGGGTGGCTGATTAAAACATGGACCAAAAGATGGCCTAGCATGTCTGAAGTTGAGATGCATGGTTTGCCCTGGTATACAGTAGATGTGGGGATTCAAAGGCTTAGAGAGATTGGAATGCTAGAATGGATTTACCATTTGAGACCTGCCCACCCACCCCAGGAATGTCCAGAGGACACAGCTTTAACCAGGACTATGAGGAATAAATTTGTAAGATTAACCCCATTTTCTCTGAAGGGCTCTGTGGTTGCTCTTCTCTGTAGTCCAAATATTAATGCAGGGGGGTGGGGCTGTAATGGAATTAGAATCCTTAAACATTATGGGGATGATTGGATCTCAGTCAAGTAAAAGTCAAGTATTTGGCAGTTAATCACCAAAGGCAAGGTGGGCATGTCTACCACAATGAAAGGCAGATTCAAAGCAGCACTAAGAACAGTCTGAGTCCTATGAAGTTATGCGTTGGCTAATAGATCATGGGGTACCTAGAAGTGAAATAGATGGTCAGTCTACTAAATTTCTTCTGGATCTGTATAAGCAGAAGAGTTCTAGGTTGATTGAACAAAACCTTAACTCAAATTTTAGATGCAGAGAATCACAACCCCTTAATCAACTCCCAGACTTGAGACAGTTTACAAACCCAGAGCCCCTTGACTGAGGGGAAGGCCAGGTCCCCTTGGGGCAGGATCCAGTTAAACTGACAAAAATTTATACTGTTAATCTTCCTCCTGCCTTTCCCCAGGGAGACCTACTCTTTTACCAGAGTAACTGCATTGGGGAAAAGAAAATGATCAGACATTTCTGGGATTATTGGACACTGGCTCAGAAGTGACATTAATTCCAGGAGACCCAAAACATCATTGTGGTCTACCAGTCAGAGTAGGGGCTTATGGAGGTCAGCTGGTTGATGGAGTTTTAGCTCAGGTCCATCTCACAGTGGGTCCAGTGGGTCCCCGGACCCATTCTGTGGTTATTTCCCTAGTTCCAGAATGCAGAATTGTAATAGACATACTCAGTAACTAGCAGGATCCCCACATTGGATCCCTGAGTTGTGGACTGAGGGCTATTATGGTTGGAAAGGCCAAGTGGAAGCCACTAGAACTGCCCCTACCTAGCAAAATAGTAAATCAAAGGCAATACCAGATTCCTGGAGGGATAGCAGATATTAGTGCCACCATCAAGGATTTGAAGGATCCAGGGGTGGTGATTCCCACCACATCCCCATTCAACTCTCCTATTTGTCCTGTGCAGAAAACAGATGGATCTTGGGGGATGACAGTAGATTATTGTAAACTTAACCAGGTGGTGACTCTAATTGCAGCTTCTGTCACAGATGTGGTATCATTGCTTGAGCAAATCAACACTCCCCCTTGTACCTGTTATGCAGCTGCTGATCTGGCAAACACTTTTTTCTAAATTGCCATTAGTAAGGACCACCAGAAACAGTTTGCTTTCAGTTGGCAAGGCTAGCAGTATACCTTCACTGTCCTGCCTCAGGGGTATATCAATTCTCCAGCCCTATGTCATAATATTGTCCGCAGGGACCTTGATCATCTCTCCCTTCCACGAGACATCAAACTGGTCCTTTATATTGATGATATCATGTTGATAAGACCTACTGAGCAAGAAGTAGCAAAGACTCTAGATTTATTGGTAAGGCATTTGCGTGAGAGAGGATGGGAGATAAATCCAACAAAAATACAGGGTCCTTCCACCTCAGTGAAATTTCTAGGTGTCCAGTGGTGTGGGGCATGTTGAGATATCCCTTCTTAAGTAAAGGGAAAACTGTTGCATCTGGCCCTGCCTATGACCAAAAAAGAGGCACAATGCTTAGTTGGTCTCTTCGGATTTTGGAGACAACACACTCCTCATTTGGGTGTGCTAGTCTGGCCCATTTACCAAGTGTCCAGAAAAACTGCTAGTTTTGGTTGGGGACCGGAAAAAGAGGAGGCCCTGTGACAGGTCCAGGCTGCTGTGCAAGCTGCACTACCACTTGGACCATATGATCCAGCAGATCCAATGGTGCTGGAAGTTTCAGTGGCAAATAGAGATGCTGTCTGGAGCCTTTGGCAGGTCCTTATAGGGGAACACAATGCAGACCCTTAGGATTTTGGAGCAAAGCCTTGCCATCCTCTGCAGATAACCACTCCCCTTTTGAGAAGCAACTTGTGGGTTGCTACTGGGCCTTAGTACAGACTGAACACTTAACCATGAGCCATCAAGTTACCATGAGACTGAGTTGCCTATCGTGAGCTGGGTATTGTCTGACCCACCAAACCATAAAGTTGGGCATGCACAGCAGCACTCCATAATAAAGTGGAAGTGGTATATACAAGATAGGGCTTGAGCAGGTCCTGAAGGCACAAGTAAGTTACATGAGGAAGTAGCCCAAATGCCCATAGTCACCAACCCCACCATGTTACCTTCTCTTTCCCAGCCCACAGTTTTTGCCTCTTGGGGAGTCCCTTACAATCAGTTGACTGAGGATGAGAAAACTTGGGCCTGGTTTACCCATGGTTCTGCATGATATGCAGGTACCACCTGAAAGTGGACGGCTGTGGCACTGCAGCCCTTTTCTGGGACATCCCTGAAGGATCGCGGTGAGGGCAAATGTTCCCAGTGGGCAGAGCTTCGGGCAGTGCACCTGGCTGATCATTTTACTTGGAAGAAGAAATGGCTAGAAGTGTGCTTGTACACTGATTCATGGGCTGTTGCCAATGGTTTGGCTGAACGGTCAGGGACTTGGAAGGAACATGATTGGAAAATTGGTGACAAGGAGGTCTGGGGAAGAGGTATGTGAATATACCTTTCCGGGTGGGCAGAAAACATGAACATATTTGTGTCACACGTGAATGCTCAACAGTGGGTCACTTCACCAGAGGAAGATTTCAATAATCAAGTGGATAAGATGACTCGCTCTGTGGCTAATGCTCAGCCTCCTTCCCCAGCCACTCCTGTCATTGCCCAATGAGCTCATGAACAAAGTGGCCATGGAGGTAGGGATGGAGGTTATACATGAGCTCAGCAACATGGACTTCCCCTCACCAAGGCTAACTTGGCTACAGCCATTGCTGAATGCCCAATCTGCCAGGAGCAGAGACCCACACTAAGCCTCCAATATGACACTATTCCTCAAGGTGACCAGCCTGCTACCTGGTGACAGGTTGACTACATCGGGCCACTTCCACCATGGAAGGGGCAGCATTTTGTTTTAACTGGAATAGACACATACTCTGGATATGAGTTTGCATTTCCTGCAAGCAATGCTTCTTCCAAAACTACCATCTATGGACTTACTGAATGCCTTATCTACTGCCATGGCATTCTACACAGCATTGCTTCTGATCAAGGAACCAATTTCACAGCAAATGAGTGCAGGAATGGGTACATGCCCATGGAATTTACTGGTCTTACCATGTTCCCCATCACACTGAAGCAACCGGATTAATTTAACAGTGGAATGGCCTTTTGAAGACTCAATTATGATGCCAACTAAGTAGAAATACCTTTCAGGGCTGGGGCAATGTTCTCCAGAAGGCTCTGTATGCTCTAAATCAGCATCCTCTCTGTGGTGCTGTTTCTCCCATAACCAGGATTCATGGGTCCAGGAATCAAGGGGTAGAAATGGAAGTGGCACCACTCACTATTACCCCTAGTGACCCACTAGGGAAATTTTTGCTTCCTGTCCCTGCAACCTTAAGCTCTGCTGGTCTACAGGTTTTAGTCCCAAAAGGAGGAGTGCTGCCACCAGGGAATTCAAAAATGGTTCCATTGAACTGGAAGTTAAGACTGCCACCTGGCCACTTTCGACTCCTCTTACCTGTGACTCAACAGGCAAAGAAGGGAATTACAGTACTGGCTGGGGTGATTGATCCTGACTATCAAGGGGAAAGAGGACTACATCTACATAATGAGGGTAAAGAAGAGTTTGCCTGGAATATAGGAGATCCTCTAGGATGTTTCCTAGAACTGCCATGCCCTGTGATTAAAGTAAATGGAAAATTGCAACAAAGCAATCCAAGCAGGACTAACAATGGCCCAGAATCTTCAGGAATGAAAGTTTGGCTCACCCCACACGGCCAGCTGAAGTGCTTGCTGAGGGTAACAGGAATATGGAATGGGTAGTGGAAGAAGGTAGTGATAAATATGAACTTCACCACATGACCGGTTACAGAAATGAAGACTGTATAGTCTGAAATAGTCATGAGCCTTTCTTCCTTGTTTCATTATGAGTATGATTGTATATGTACACAAAATGAATTTCTTTGCTTTCCTCCCCAACCTTTTCCTCTATCATATGAATAGTTTTATTCATTTCACGTCATAATATTTAAGGATGTCAAGTTTAAGAGTGACTATTACCCAAGGACTTGCACCCTATTCTGTGGAGAATTAATGTGTTTCCAGTTGTACGCAGGCAAGTTGAACATTGTTAGGTGGAAATATATGTGTATGCTTGTCTGTTATTGTTTTTACTTAGAGACTAAGTATGGTTTAAGGTAATGTGTATGGTTGCTGAGCTGACAAGGGGTGGACTCTGATGGTTAGGCTAATGTGTCAACTTGGCCAGGTAATTGTATCCAGGTGTTTGGTCAAGCAAGCACCAGGCTAATTGAAATACAAAAGCATTTATGGACTTTGTCACCAGTGAGTTTACTGCGTGAATGGCTGATTACATCTGCATCAATCAGGGAGATTGCATCAGCAATGGGTGATGCTTTTATCCAATCAGTTGAATGCCTTAAAAGGGGAAGTGTTTTCAACATTCAGAGAGAATTTCCCAGCTTGTCTTTGGACAGACAACTTCTCCCAGAAACTTATCCAGGACCTTTCATTGGACTTTCATCGGAGCCCCTGATTTGCAGCCTGCCTGTGGAACCTGGAATTGTGCATCTCATGGTCACATGAGAGACTCTTGTAAAATCTCATATCATTGACAGGTATCTCCTGTTGATTCTGTTTCCCAAGAGAACACTGACTAATACAATTTTATGGATCTTTTCCAAGAACAAACTTTTTTAAATTCTATTTTTTCATTCTCAAGTTCATTTATTTCTGCTGTAATCTTTATTTCTTTCCTTCAGCTTGCTTTGGGATTAGTTTGCTGTTCTTTGTCTATTTCCTTCAGGTGTGCAGTTAGGTCTTTGATTTTAGCTCTTTTTCTTTTTTAATGCAAGCTTTGAGGGCTATAAATTTCCATCTCACCACTGCCTTCACTGCATCCCATACGTTTTTATATGATGTTTTATCATTTTCATTTTGTCTTAAGATATTTCCTGATTTTCATTGCAATTTCTTCTTTTACCCACTGATTGTTTAAGAATGTGCTATTTAACTTTCAAGTTGTGGGATTTCCAGTTCTTGACTTATTTATTCCCAGCTTCATTCTATTATGGTCAGAAAAGGTTTTTCTATAATTTTAATCTTCTTAATTTTATTGACATTTGCCTTTGACCCAATATGTGGTATATCCTCTAGAACCTTCCATGTTCATTTGAGATGAATGAACTCTTTTGAAGAGTTCAATTTACTGTTTTGAAGTGCAATTTACCATATATGGTTCTTAAGTCTAGTTCATTTATCATATTATTGAAGAATCTGTTTCCTTATTCATCTTCTGTTTAGTTGTTCTATCTATAGGTGAGAGTGGTGTATTGAAGTCACCAACTATTATTGCAGGGGTGTCTATTTCTCCCTTATGTCAGTGTTTGCCTCATGTATTTTGGGGCATCATGGTTAGGTGCATATTTATTTATGATTGTTCTTTCTTTTGGTGGATTGCCTTTTTTATTAATATATAGTGTCCTACTTTATCTCTTATAACAGCTTTTGACTTAAAATTTATTTTGTCCTATATCAGTATAGGCATGCAGCTCTTTTTTGGTTATTATTTGCATGGGTACTTTTTTTCCTTCCTTTCACTCTTTCAACATATTTGTGTCTTTTGGTCATAGGTGAGTCTTATAAACAACATATAGTTGGATCATGCTCTTTTAATCCATTCTACTACTTTGTGTCTTTTGATGGGGGAGTTTAATCCATTAACATTCAGTGTTATTACTGTATAGGAAGTAATTACTTCAGCCATTTTAACCTTTTGTTTTATGTCTTTTTTTGTCTCTTTTCCTTTATTGCAACCTCCTTTCTTGTATAGTTGATTTTATTTTTTTACTAAGGTGACTGATCCCTTTTTCATTTCTGTTTCTGTATATATATATTTTTTTTAATTTTAAATTTTTACAGAAGCTTTAGATCATATATATATATAAAGCAACAAAAATATAGGGTAAAAAAAGAAAAAAAGAAAAAATTAAAAGAAGGAAAAAAAAAGAAAAAAAAATATATTGGGTAATCCTATATACCCCACCTCCTCCCCCTCCACAATTTCCTCCATTAAAAACATCTTTCTTTAGTGTGTTACATTTGTTGCAATTGATGAACACATGTTGAAGCATTCCTACTAACCATGGACTATAGTTTACCTTATATTATACACTGTGCCTCACAAAATTTTATGGGTTTTGACAAAATGTATAATAGCTTGTATACCTCATTACAATGTCATGCAGGAAAATTCTAATGTCCCAACAATGTTCCTGTGTTACATCTATTATTCCCTCTCTCGCCCCTCAGAACCTCTGTTGGTCACTGCCTTTAAATCAATGATACAACTTCTTCCATTGCTAGAATAATAATAAGACTATAATAGAATAATAACAGAATAATAATAAGTCTACTTTAGTCCATTATTCTTTTCTCAATATTGAGAAAGATTTGGGATAGTGATGCCCACTGTGTTTCTCCATAGCTTAGATTCCATGGAGCAGATGGATGGAATTGTCCTGTTTGCAGTTGTAGAATACTCTCTGTTTTATGGGATGGGTGTTGTCCATCATTATCCTTTTGTTAGTTGTCCTGGGTGAGTCCAGTGAATTGGAAAGTAAGTGTTGGCTGCAACTCTGCTGACATGCAGGGCTCAACTGGCATATGAGCACACTGAAGATTTATGTCTTTGGGACATACATTTAACAAGTACAGTGATTATAAATTCAAATAAAAGGGACAGAAAAGCCATGTGTTGTGAAATTATAAATGAATCTAGTTCTGTTACCATGGGGGACATAAATTTGAAAGTAAGGCCCACTTACAGAGTGGCAAATTCCTGAGATTGGCTGTCCTGCTTATAGTGCCTTGATGTCCATAGAGCCTTCAGAAACCCCACTATTTGAAGCATTGTTTACTGTGGCAGTCATTGAGATCCTGCTGAGATGTGCATAAGCGTAAAATCTGGAATGACCTCCTGACTCACTTTGAAATCTCTTAGCCATAAATCTCATTTATATTTAATATTTTCCCCTTTTGGTCAAGGTCTTTTTCCAGATGCATAGCTTTGTAATAATCCCTAGATGCAAGGAAGCTCATCCCCAGGAGTTATGTCCCATGCTGGGGTAAGGTAATTCATTTATATGCTGAGTTTGGCTTAGAGAGAGGCCACATTTGAGCAACAAGGAGGCTTCCAGGAGGTAACTCTTAGGCAATATATAATACTAGGCTAAGTTTTAATTTCACAAGAAAAGGTTCATAAATACAATCAGTATCAAGGGCCTGGCATAATGGTCTCTCTTCCTTCTTTAGACTCTGCCCATGTACTCAAGGGATTCTTGCTACTGTAAAAGATAATGTAGCAGGATTCCCAGGATGGGAATTCAATATTCTTTCAGTTATTGGGTGGGTTTCCACCCACCAAGACAATGCCCCATGAAAACTTGAACATATTCATATGGCACAGAGGCATGCCCCAGGTGCATTCCTCCCTATATATCCTCCCATCAGTGACACCCCACACCAGTGATCCTCCCCTGCCAGTGTCTGACCATTTTGCAATCCAAAACTTCCCCCAAAACAAAGCTAAAAATAACTAAATAAAATTAATAATAAAATAAAATAATAATAATAAATAACAAATAAAATAGAAAAATAAAAAATCAAAAAATAAAATGAAGTTTTTCCTTGTGTCCTTTATCACTGTAAAATCTGTTATCTTTTATGTACAGTGACAATTGCTTCTGTATATTCCTCCAGTGTCTTGTTTTTTCGGCTTTATCTTCAAAGAAGCTTTAGGTTACAGAAAAGTCTCATAGAAAATATAGAGGACTCCCATATACCCAATGCCCACCTTCTTTCTCACTCTCCCCTATTAATAACATTTTATATGTGGATGGTATGTTTGTTACAATTGACGTACAAACATTGCACCATTGCTATTAACCATGGCCAATGGTTTACATTATGGTTTAAATTTTGCACTATACATTTCTACAGGTTTTGACAATATTTAAGTTGACCTGTGTCGGTGATTGCATAAATCAGTAACTACCTTGAAATGAATGAAAATGAGAACACAACATATCAAAACCTATGGAATGCAGCAAAAGCAGTGCTGAGAAGGAAATTCATAGCCATAAATGCCTATATTAAAAAAGAAGAAAGAATTAAAATCAAAGACCTAACTGCACATCTGGAGGAATTAGAAAAAGAACAACAAATTAATTCCAAAGTAAGCAGAAAGAAAGAAATAACAAAGATTAGAGCAGAGCTAAATGAAATTGAGAATAGGAAAACACTAGAAAAAAAGTAACAAAACCAAATGCTGGATCTTTGAGAAGATTAATAAAATTGACAAACCCTTAGCTAGACTAACAAAGTAAAAAAGATGACACAAATACATAAAATAAAAAACAAGGAAGGGGATATTATCACTGATCTCACAAAAATAAAGAGTATCATAAGAAGATACTTTGAAAAATTATATGCCAACAAGATAGATAACTTAGATGAAATGGACAAATTTCTAGAAAGATACAAACAGCCTACAATGATGAAAGAAGAAATTGATGAATTCAACAGACTGATCACAAGTAACAAGATTGAATTAGTCATCCAAAACCTCCCAGCTAAGAAGAGTTCAGGACCAGCTGGCTTCACTTGAATGATTTTACCAATCATTCCGGAAAGAACCAATGCTAATCCTGCTTAAACTCTTCCAAAAAATAGAAGTGGAGGGAACATTCCTAATTCATTCTATGATGCCAACATCACCCTAATACCAAGGCCATATAGCAATGTCACAAGAAAAGTACAGACTAATCTCTCTAATGAACTTGGATGCTAAACTCCTCAAGAAAATATTTGCTAGTCATATTCAACAACATACCAAATGAATTTTACACCATGACCAAGTGAGTTTCATCCCTGGTATGCAAGAATGGTTCAACATAAGAAAATCAAGCAATGTAATACACCACATTAACAGATCAAAAGAAAAAAAACCACATGATCATCTCTATTGATGCAGAAAATGCATTTGACAAAATACAGCATCTTTTCTTGATAAAAACACTTGAAAAGATAGTAGTAGTAGGAAACTTCCTCAATATGATAAAAGGTATATGTGAAACACCCACAAGTAACCTCATTTTCAATGGTGAAATGCTAGCTTTCCCTCTAATATCTGGAACAAGACAAGGATTCCCACTGTCATCACTCTCATTTAATATTGTGTTAGAAATACTTGCTTGAGCACTTAGGCACGAAAAAGATATAAAAGGCATCCAAACTGGAAAGGCAAAAGTAAAAATTTCAGTGTTTGCAGTTGACATGATCCTATACTTAGAAAGCCCTGAAAAATATACAATAAAGCTTATAGCACTGATAAACTAGCTCAGTTAAGTGGCAGCATATAAGATCAACATGCAAAAATAAGTAGCATTTCTATACACCAATAATGAGCAATCTGAGGAGGAAAACAAGTAAAAAATTCCATTTACAATAGCTACTTAAAGGATCAAATACCTAGTAATCAACTTAACTAAAGATGTGAAGGACTTCAACACAAAAAATTATATAACATTGTTAAAGGAAATCAAAGAAGACCTAAATAAATGGAAGAAGAGTCCATGTTCATAGATTGAAAGACTAAACATCATTAAGATGTCTGTCATATTCAAATTGATTTACAGATTTAACACTATCCCAATAAAAATTGCAACAGCATTTTTACTGAATTGGAAAAGCTAATTATGAAATATATTTGGAAGGGCAAAAGCCCCTGAATAGCCAAAAACATATTGAAAAAGATAATGAAATTGGAGGAATCACACTACCTAACTTTAAAGCATACTACAAAGCTACAGAGTTTCTGTATATTTTAAAAAATACTTTATTTGTGGTTACCCTGGAATTTATATTATACAACCTAAATCTATAACAGGCTAATTTGAAAAGATAACAACTTAGCTTCAATAGTGTGGATATTATCTGTTCCCATAGCCCTCTGTTCCTCCTCTTTATATGTGTATATATATATATATATTTTTTTTTTTTTTTTCCCACTTTACTACTTTCTCATTTGTATGTCCATTATCAGGAAATATGCTGTCTTCTTGTTCAATTGTATTATGACTTTTATGGGAATTAAAGAGTAGAGTTGTCTATTGAGGATACAGTACTATTGGGTTTTGAATTTATAGTGTTGTTAGTTTATTAGTTTGTTAGCTACCTTTATTGATTTTCGTTTCTTCACAACACTCCAAGCTACTTTTGCCTGTCTTTCATTTCAACATGCAAAACTCCGTTCAGTAATTCTTTTAGAGCAGGTCTTTAGTTGATGAACTCTCTCTGTTTCTGAATATTTGTGAATATTTTGAAGGACAGTTTTGCTGATGTCTGTGTTATGACTTGAAGCTTCTAACATAACCAAGTTGTAAAATTACTAACACTGTTTGCATCCAGACATAACACTTTTACAGCTTGTTACCTGAAGACATCAAATGGCAAAATTTTGAAAGACAAGCTCAAACTCCATTAATCTGTCTTTAATCAGTATATTTGATGAGTTCGCATATAAATTCTCCTTTCTTTTTTCTCTCAAAATTGTCTTGTCAACCATAAAGGCAAAGCATAATATGAAAGAGCAAACACTTTAATAAGTTCCAAAGAATCTGAACTGATTTTTCCCTCTCTTACAACACACTTTCTTTGCTTGGTACATATTTTTAGTAGCATTCTGACATTGGACATCTGACCTTTGCTACTCTAATAGCTGTTAATGGAAACTCCACCTCATGCAAAGATAAAATGGATATTTGGCAGCTGTGAGAGATTATGAAGAGTAAGACCCATCTTGGTTGGAATAAGAAGAAAAGAAGGCATCTGTACCTTAAATAGTCAGCTGGTTTTCATTATACATCAAGCCTACATTTATTACAAAGAGGGTAGCCAAGAGACAAACATTGATAGGTCTCTGCACTTAGGCTGCTTGATAAGTACTTCTTTTCATCTTGACCTGAGTTCAAATGACTCTTAAATCTGTTCAAATTAGATGGCATATATCTAGGAGACAAACTTAGGGAGACCTCTACTTTTTTCCTTATCAGATTGGTTTGGACCTTATTTTTATCCTGGGTATAGTGAAATCTTAGTTCTTCCAACTCATTAAAAGAAACAAGTGGTTCTATAAATCCCTAAAGATACATAAATAAACATTTAAAATTGGTTTTGTGATGTGATTTATATATTTTTATTTAATATGGTTTTGTCTTATGGCTGAAGAATTTGCAATACATCCAAACAAAGAAAGAAGTTGTATACATAGTCCTGACATAGAAGCAGTCTGATATGAGTCTACTTTCCATATACAGAGAACAATTGCATTAGATTTCCTGCGGCCATTTCTTATCTTTTGTTTTGGTGTATTTAAGCTATATATTTAAATGTTGGTGATAGTCAATTAAATGCTAGCTCCTGTGATAAAAGCATTTTCTAAAGGCACTAAAATAACTTATAGGTGTAGAATGGTTGTATTTTAGAGAACTGGAAGATAACAGAAAGGTCTAGACCCACGTGTGTAAGTAAAGGGAATTAGAATAATACTATCAGAACAATTCATATGAAATAATTGGGTCACACGTGAGTGGCAGTTTTAGATGTAACATATTTGGAGAAATATTTGTTTACTTGGGAGAAAGCAGTAAGCAAAAAGTAGGTCTCTGTGCATTAGGAGATGCCTATTTATGATGAAAACCAGTTTGTAAAATAAAATAAAATAATAAAATAAAATAGAAGTATATATAAAAGTTGTATACCAAGCATTGTCAATCATAAATATTGGGGATGGAGAATAAGACATGATCCCTATCTTTGAGGAGTTTATAAGCTAATGAAAAGACACAAATGTACAAGTGATTTTGTCCCCACTAAGAATCAGGAAGATAAGCCTCTGGCTAAACTTCTTGGATAGAGAGTTTAAATTTTTTAAAATTTATTTTATTTTAGTTTGTTGTCAGATAATATATTCACATGACTAAAATTGAAAGTATATAAAGAGGTATGTAGTGGAAACTTATCATCCCATCTCTGTTCGCCAAAAATGTTAACCACATTTAGTAGTTACGCATTTATCTTGTTTAGAAATCAATTTATATATGCAAAGCAAACACAGATATATATTCTTTAACCCCCCTTTTGCAAAAAACTGCAACCAATTCTATACATTTTTTTCATTTTGTTTTATTTCACAGAATATATTGGATATATTTCCACTGTATGACTGTATCATATTGTATTTAATCATTATTGAAGTATATTTAAAAAAGAACATTGCTGCAGTGCATAACCCTCTAATATCCTCTCACACACCTGGCGGTATATTTATTAGATGAATTTTTGTATGCAAAAGTATTGAAACAAAGGCTTTATTTATATATAATTTTTATAATATGATAGGTACTGTGGTTATTCACCAATATTCCTGTTTGTGGTTGTTTGGACTTATATATGCCAGAAAACATGGCCTTAATCTTAATCCATTCTTGTGCATGTGGTCCAACAAGAATCAGATAGAGTCTTAATATTATTGTTGGAGAACTTATAGAGAGGGTCACAGAGAAGCCACAGGAAGCAGCCAGAGCTGGAAGGCAAAGGAGAGAAAGGAGAAGATGCTGTCGTGTACCCTGTTGATACCTTAATTTTGGACTTCTCCCAGCCTCAAAACCATGAGCCAATACATTCCTACTGTTTAAGTCAACTCAGGGTATAATATTTGTACCAATATGCACACCCATCAATAACACAGTCTCTTCAACATTGTCTATCAATTATTTTTTGCTGGTGAGATAAATTTTTGGTAAATGGCATTACAGTGTAGTTTTATTTATATATTAGTTATCACGAGTGTGATTAAATAACTTTTCCTATATTTCAGAGGCAGCTGTATGTCATTCTTGTGTACTATCTGTTCATTCATTTGTTTAACAAGTACTTTTAAATACCAATTATGGAGCAGCCATTGTTATAGGTGCTAGAGAAACTATAAGTGGACAAACACAAAGATACCTTAATTTACCTTTCTTGGGGGTAGAGACAGATAAGGAAAGCAATTATTTGAGACCGGGTTTATAGCCGTGGCAAAAATTTAGTAGGAGAGAGAAAAAGGTAGCTAATAGGATAGAGATGGTTTTTAACTATAAAAATGTAGTAGGGGAGCAAAGACCAGAAGGAAATGAGGTAGTAAATCACTGCGATATGAGGGACCGGCATCGCACGCAGGACGAACAGGGAATGCAAAAGCCCTGATGCAGAGGATGCTTGGTGCTAAAGAAGCAACAAGAAATAGTGAGTCTGGAGAGAATGAAACAGACAGAGAGAGGTAACTGTATTGATTATATTAAATCTTGTGGGTCATTTTAAGGACTTTGTTTTTTATGGTGAATGGCATGAGGCCACTGGAGGGATTGAGTGGGGGCGGGCGGGGGGTGGGGGGGAGAGGATAATGTTACAAATGTTTTAAAAGGACCATCCTGAATCCTATGTTCACAATCTTTGAAACACTTTTATTATGTTTTTAAAATTTATTTCTCATGAATTTGTAGCAACTTTGTATATATTAAGATTAACCATTTGTCACAGGAGTAGCAAATTTTTTTTCTCAAATTATGTTTTTGACTTGGTTTTTCATCACTGTCTCTGAAATAAAAGTTATTTTATAATGTAATCAATGTTAAAATTTTTGGATTGCTGGGATTCAGTTAGAAATGACTTCTCCATTCTGAAATTGTAAATTATTGCCCTTTATTTCATTCTTATATATGTTTTTCTTTTCTTTTATTCATGTAAATATTTGATCCTTTTGGAATTTATCCCTTTGTAAAGTTTGGATCTAACCTTATGTTTTTTAGAGATTGTTTTCCAGTTGTCCCAATGCAATTTTTATTGAATAGGCAATATTTTTCCTACTTATTTTGGAAGATCCTTTTATTATGACTAAAGTCCTGTTTGTATAAAGGGGGATTTCTGCACTTTCTATTCTTTCTATTCGTTTACTGGAATTTAATACCATTCTTATAATTGAGATCTTATAGTGTATTCTAATAACTAGTCTCTCATGTAACTGCCTTTCTTACTTTTGTGGTTATTTTTAACATTTTTATTTTATTTTTATAAACTTTAGAATTACTTTATCTTGTTCCAGGAAAAAATATTTTGATATATTTATTGGGGTCATATTAAATGTATAATATTCTTTGGGAAGATTTATGCCTTTAAGAGGCTGAATATTTTATCCAAGATCATAATTAGTTGCCTTTTTTTCTAAATCTTCTTTCATGAATTCCAAAGACTTTTCAAATTTTCATTACAAATCTCTCCCTTACTACTTATTTAATTTATACTTAGATATTTATATTGAGTTACATTTATTAATAGGCTCTTCCATTGCATTATATCTTTTAATTTGAATCTATTTATGAAAATTAAATTTCTAACAATGCTTTTTCATTTTTTTTTGCTTTGTTATGTTATTCATTATTATTCTTTAGTTTTCCACAGTCATATCATCTGCAAATAGTGATAGTTCATCTCTTCCTTTACAAAATTAATTTATTTTCTTATTTTCCCTAATCTCATTGAACAGTTTTCAAGTACAAATTTAAGTAAAAGAAGTTAGCACCATGGTTTTATCATGGTACATATTTCGATTTAATTGATTTATTCTTTTCATAAAAACGGATGTTGAATTTTGTTAATTATTTTTATTCCTTTCTTTCTTCTTCCTTTCCCTTTTTTTTGGTATTTAAAAAAAAATCTAAATGACATTCTTTCAGTATCATTGATTCTAAGTGACTTTAATTTAGGTGTATCTTAAGAGGAGAGTTCCATATTCTTGTGCATCATTCTGTAAGGATTTTTCTTTAGTTTTTTATTTGTTTTCTTTTGTTTTCTGGTTATAAATTTGCTTTTTAATGAGATGTAATTAACATTAGATAAAATTCACTGCTTTAAGGTATACAATTCAGTGTTTCTTAGTATATTCAAAAAGTTATGCAGCCATCACCACTGTGTTTTCATCCCCCTAAAAAGTTAACACTGTATCTATTAGCAGTCACTCCCAATTTCCTCTCCCTCTAGCCACTCACAACTGTTCATCTATTTTCTATTTTTGCATTTTCCTATTCGGGACATTTAATATATATATATAATCATACAAAATGTAGTCTTTTGTGCCTGGTTTCTTTCACTTACGTTATTTTCATGTTTTATCCATATTGTATAATGTAGCAATAATTCATTCCTATCTGTGGATGACTAATAAATATTCCGTTATATGGATATACATTTTATTTATCCATTTATCAGTGGTGGAGAGTTGGGTTGGTTCCATCTTTTTTATTTTATTAATGATTATGTTATATACAGTTAAATACAAATTTTGGTGTGAACATGAGTTTCAATGCTCTTGTGTGTATACCTAGGATTGGAATTACTGGCTGATAGGGTAACTCAATGTTTAACTTTTTGAGGAACTGCAAAACTATTAAATGTATTTAGTTCTAACTTTTCCACATCCTTAACAACATTAAATCCTACAATCCATGCAAATGGAATGTCTTTCTATTCATTTGGGTCATCTTTAATTTCTTTCAGTGATGTTTTGCAGTTTTTAATGTAAAGTTTTGTACTTCTTTTGTTAAGTTTATTCCTAAGTATTTTCTTATTTTTGATGCAATTGTAAATGGAATTGGTTTCATAATTTCATTTTGGCATGTTCATTGGTATCCAGTGATTTCACTGGTCAGTTTGCTTAGTGGTCAATTAAGGACTGGACAGAGATTTCCTTAAATTCTTAGCAATAATTATTCTTCCAACCTTGTCAAGGGGATCTGTGTACATGTTGGGACACTCCTTCAATACTCAGCCAGGCAGTTTACAGCTCTGTCTTAGACTTTGATTCCTGCTTGTGCAGAGACTTACAGTCACTCAGAGGTAAAAAACTAGGGCTTTCTTAAGTTGCCCTTGTTCATGTGCTCTGTCCTAGGCATTCATGTGACTTTCTAGATTCCTAGGAATATGTTTTAAAGATCCCTAGGAACATTTCCTTACCAAGCTCTTCCATTTATTTATTTATTTGTTTGTTTGTTTATTTATTTATTTATTTTTAATTTATTACTGACCCCAACTGTTATCACTACTCAGGTCACTGCAATTTAACATAATTGCTACTGTTTTTTGTCTATTTGACTAATATCCCTGAGGAAATGACTGTTCTCACTGAAAAATCTTTGAGCCAGACCAAATAAAGGGAAACTCTGCAAGTAGTACTTCCCAGAGAGCTGCTATGCAGGTCAAAAAATAACAGTTCTCTGGGAGCAGAACTTTGTTAGAACTCCAAATCTGTTTTGACTCTTTCAGTAGCTGCTAGGCTGCTGGTTTCCACTGTGATTGCAGGCTGCTGGTTTTCGAGGATTTTGCAGAGTTTGGGGGATAATCATGGGAATAAGGCTAGTTAAAATGTTACAAAGCCCATTGTTCCTTTTCAGATCTATCCTTCTTGGGTGTATATGTGTATGTGAATATTTCCTGGATTGTTACAAGCCTTTTTTTTTTTTTTTTTTAATTATTGGGTTGTGCTAACTTATATTTGATGATAATGCAGATTTCTAATTTTTAACAATGCAGTTCATATGCTATATTTCTGATATTTCAGTTTTTGCTACCAAATGGTGTTTTTCCTTTCTTTGTTTTTTGAGATTGTATGTGTTTTTAGTGATGACATTTTGTAATTTGGAAGTTTGGTAATTTGTTCCAGTGATTACTATTAGAATAATAACTATATATAATCCCTAGTTTCTCTAATTCTTTAATCAACCTGATATATATAATTAAATAATAAGCACATTTTCTTCTTTCCTTTCCTCCTTTTCCCCCAACACAAGATTTTAGGCAGAGGTAATACACTATTTAGAGTTTACCTTTTGATATTTTAATATATTTTATATAATAACATGATATAATTAATATATCATATATTATAATTCCATTCTTCCTCTAAATTTCATTCCCCTTTCCCATGTACATTTTTCATTTGTACCATTTTTCTATTGTAAATTTTACTTTGTCTTCTGTGACTCACTCCCATAATTGAGTCTTGTTTCTATTATTAATTATATCTAAATTTCACTACCAGCCTTTTACTTTAGTTTCCCCAGTTATTCCATTGTTGGCTGAAGTTCTTCATCTAATTGCTTCTTCAGAAAGAGTTAAGGGGAAAAACATTCCCTGAAAAATAATTTTTTTATTGGTACTGGTTATGTATAATTTTTTTGAATTATAAAATATGTTACACAATATATTTGGTTCATAGTAATGCAATCATACAGTATTTGTCCTTTTGTGTCTGGTTTGCTTCTCACAACATAATGTCCTCCAGGTTCATCCATGTTGTCATATGCTTTATGACTTCATTTTTTTTTTTACAGCTGCGTAATATCCCATCATGTGAATGCACCACAGTTTGTTTATCCATTCATCATTTTGATGGACACTTGGGTTGTTTCCAACTTTTGGCAATCATAAATAATGCTGCTATGAACATAGGTGTGCCGATGTCTATTTGTGTCACTGCTCTCAGTTCTTTTAGTTATATACCCAGTAGCGGTATTGCAGGGTCATGTGGCAAATCTATATTCACCTTCTTTAGGACTTGCCAAACAGTCTTCCACAGTGGTTGTATCATTCTGCATTCCCACCAACACTGAATAAGTGTTCCTTTTTCTCCACATCCTCTCTAACACTTGTAGTTCTCTGTCTTTCTAATAGTGGCCATTCAGATAGGTGTGAAATGATATCTCTTTGTACTTTTGATTTGCATCTCCCTAACCATTTGTGACATTGAGCATTTTTTCATGTGTTTTTTTTTTTACTATTTGTGTTTCTTCTTTGGACAAATGTCTGTTCAAGTCTTTTGCCCATTTTTTAATTAGGTCATTTGTCTTTTTATTGTTGAGTTGTAAAATCTCTTTATATATCCTGGATATTAAACCCTTATCTGACATGTGATTTCCTAACATATTCTCCCATTGAGTCAGCTGCATTTTCACCCTTTTAACAAAGTCGTGTGAGGTGCAAAAGTGTTTAATTTTGAGGAGGTCCCATTTATCTATTTTTTTCTTCTGTTGCACATGCTTTGGGTGTAAGGCTGAAGAAACTACCGCCTACTAAAATGTCTTGAAGGTGTTTCCCTATATTTTCTTCTAGTAGTTTTAAGATCCTGGCTTTTATATTTATGTCTTTGATCCATTTTGCGTTGATTCTTGTATAGGGAGTGAGATAGGGGTCTTCTTTCATTCTTTTGATTATAGATATACAGTTCTCCCAGCGCCATTTGTTGAAGAGACTGTTTTGTCTTGTTAACATGGACTTGGTAGGTTTGCCAAAAACTGGTTGACTATATAGGTGAGGGTTTATTTCTGGATTCTCAATTCTATTCCACTGATTGATGTTTCTATTTTTATGCCAGTACCATGCTGTTTTGACCACTGTAACTTTGTAATATGTTTCAAGGTCAGGCCGTGAAATTCCTCCCACATTGTTCTTCTTTTTTAGAATGATTTTGGCTATTCGGGTGCACTTTTCCTTCCAAATGAATTTCGTAATTGCCTTCTCTAATTCTGTAAAGTAGGCTGTTGGAATTTTGATTGGTATTGCATTGAATCTGTAAATCAGTTTGGGTAGGATTGACATCTTCACGCTATTCAGTGTTCCAGTCCATGAATACAGAAAGTCTTTCCATTTGTTTAGGTCTTCATTGATTTCTTTTAGCATTGTTTTGTAGTTTTCTGTGTATAGGTCCTGTACTTTGGTTAAATTAATTCTTAGGTATTTGAGTCTTTTTGTTGCTATTGTAAATGGAATTTTCCCCCTGATTTCCTCCTCAGATTGCTCAGTACTAGTGTACAAAAACATAACTGAATTTTGCATTTTGATCCTGTACCTGCCACTTTGCTGAACTCATTTATTAGCTCAAGTAGCTTTGTCATGGAAGCTTCAGAATTTTTTAAATACAGGATCATGTCATCCCAAATAGTAAAAGAGAGTTTAACTTCCTCTTTTCCTATTTGGATGCCTTTAATTTATTTTTCTTATCTAATTGCCCTAGCTAGAACTTCTGGTACAATATTGAATAACAATGGTGACAGTGGGCATCTTTTGCTTGTTCACGATCTTAGAGGGAAAGCTTTCAATCTTTTCCCATTGAGTACTATGTTGGCTGTGGGTTTTTCCTATAGGTCTTTTATCATATTGAGGAATTCCCCTTCTATTCCTATCTTTTGAAGTGTTTTTATCAAAAAAAGAATACTGGATTTTGTCGAATTACTTTTCTATGTCAATTGAATGTTCATGTGGTTTTTTTCTCCCCTTCAATTTGTTAATGTGTTGTATTATGTTGATTGATTTTCTTATGTTGAACCAGCCTTATACACCAGGAATAAATACCACTTGGTCATGATGTATAAGCCTTTTGATATGCTAGTGGATTCTATTTGCAAGTGTTTTGTTGATAATTTTTGCATCTATGTTCATTAGAGAGGTTGGTCTGTAATTTTCTTTTCTTTGTAGTATCTTTATCTGGCTTTGGTAGTAGGGGATATTGGCTTCATAAAATGTGTTTGCTAATTTTCCTTCCTCTTCGATTTTTTGAAAGAGTTTAAACAGGATTGGTTTTATCTCTTTTTGAAATGCTTGGTAGAATTCACCTGTGAAGCCATCTGGTCCTGGACTTTTCCTTGTTGGGAGATTTTTGATTATAGAGTCAATCTCTTTAATGTGATTGGTTTGTTAAGTTCTTATATTTCTTGTAGCATCAGTGTAGGCTGTTTTTGCATTTCTAGGAATTTGTCCATTTCATCTAGGTTGTCTCATTTGTTGGCATACAGTTTCTCATAATATCCTCTTATGATCCTTTTATTTCTGTGGGGTCAGTCATAAGTTCCTCCCTTTCATCTGATTGTATTTATTTGTATCTTCTCTCTTTTTTAATTTGTTAGTCTAGCTACGGGGGTGTCAATTTTATTGATCTCAGAGAAGAAGCTTTTGGTTTTGTTGATTTTTTTCTATTGATTTTTGTTCTCAATATCATTTATTTCTGCTCTAATCTTTATTTTTTCTTTCCTTCTGCTTGTTTTGGAATTGGTTTGCTATTTTCTTCTAGATTCTCTAGTTGTTCAGTTAAATGTTTGAGTTTAACTCGTTCTTCTTTTTTAATATAGGCATTTAGGGCTATAAATTTCCCTCTCAAGACTGCATTTGCTGTATCTTGTGAGTTTTGATAAATTGTGTTTTTTTTCATTTGTCTCAATATATTTACTGATTTCACTTGCTATTTCTTCTTTGACCCACTGATTATTTAGGATTGTGTTATTTAGCCTCCACACATATGAAAATTTACTTTTTCCCTGTCTATTATTGATTTCCAGTTTTATTCCATTATGATTTGAGAAGGTGCTTTGTATAATTTCAATCTTTTTATATTTATTGAGAGCTGCATTGTGCCCTAACATGTGGTCTATTCTGGAGAATGATCCACGGGCACTTGAGAAGAATGTATAACCTGCTGACTTTGGATGCAGTGTTCTGTATATGTCTGTTAGGTCTAGTTCTTTTATCATATTGTTCAATTTCCCTGTTTCCTTGTTGATATTCTAGTTGTTCTATCTAATCATGTGAATGGTCTGTTGAAGTATCCAGTGATTATTGTAGAGATGTCTATTTCTCCCTTCAGTTTTGCCAGAGTTTGTCTCATGTATTTTGGGCTCCCTGATTAGGTGCATAGATATTTATGATTGTTATATCTTCCTGGTGGATTGTCCATTTTATTAATATATAATGGCCTTCTGTATTTCATAACTTTTTGCATTTAAAATCTGTTTTGTCTGATATTAGTATGGCTACAGCTGCTCTTTTTTGGTTCCTATTTACATAGAATGCCTTTTTCAAACCTTTCACTTTCAGCCAGTTTGTATCCCTGGGCCTATGACAAGTTTCTTGTAAGCAGCATATGGCTTATCCATTCTGTCAGCCTATTTCTTTTGATTGGGGAGCTTAATCCATTCCCATTCAATGATATTACTGTAAATGCCTTATTTACTTCCACCATTTTATTATTGGTTTTCATATGTTATATATTTTTGTCTGTCTTTTTACTCTTTTGGTTATCATTTCTGCTATACTTTCTTCTATACTCTCCTCCAGGCCTTTCTCTTCTGTAATTTTCTTGCTGGTTCTAAGGCTTCCTTTAATATTTCTGGCAAAGGTGGATTGTTTTTTATGAACTCTTTTAGTTTCTGTTTGTTTGTGAATATTTTATACTCACCTTCATATATGATGGACAATTTTGCTGGATAAACAATTTTCGGCTGGCAGTTTTTCTCTTTCAGTATCCTAATTGTATCATACCACTGTCTTATCACTTCCATGGTTTCTGAAGAGAAATCCATTGTAAGTCTTACCAGGTGTCCCTTGTATGTGATGGTTTTCTTCTCCCTTCTCTGAGAATTTTCCATTTCTCTTTGACATTTGACATTCTAAGTAATATGTGTCTTGGTGTAGGTCTATTTGGATTTATTCTGATTGAAGTACAGCGTGCTTCTTCGACATTTAAGTTCAATTCTTTCATGAGAGTTGGGAAATTTTCAGCTATTATTTCCTCAAATACTCTTTCTTCCCCTTTTCCCTTCTCTTCTCCTTCTGGAACTCCTATGACACATATGTTGTTGCATTGTCATTTGTCTCTCTGAGCCCCTGCTCAATTTTTTCCATTCCTTTCTCTCTATTTTTTTTTCTCTCTTCAATTTCAGCTGTTCTGTCTTTGGTATCACTTATTCTTTCTTTGGTATCACTTATTCTTTCTATCATTTTGAGTCAATTGAGGTTGTATGCCTCTGTTGTGTCTTTCATTCCCATGAGCTCTGTTCATGGGATTTCAAATTTTTCTTTGTGCTCACTCAATGTTTTCTTGATGTTGTTTATCTCTTTATCCATTGTTTTTCAACTCATTAATTTGATTTTGGAAATTTGTGTGCATCTTGCTAATTAGTTCTCTCAAATCCTGCATCTCTTCTGGGGCTTTGAAATATGCCTTTTCTTGGGCCATGTCTTCCATTTTCTTAGTATGACTCATAATTTTTTACTGATATCTAGACATAGGATTAGGATGTAGTTTACTCAGAAGCTCAAATTCTTTCACTTTTGTAGGGACTTAGTGGCAGGAGACTGTGTGTTACTGCTACTCTTTGATTCTTGACTCAACCTGGATCGTTAGGATTTTTCCTGCTAGTTGCTCAAAACTGGGCTCTGGACTCAGTAATTGGTTGCAGACCCACTTCATAGGGTCTTGGGGAGGGAGGTTATAAAGGCTGGAAAAAGCCTCTCTTAATTTTCTCACATACACTTCCTTGATCTGCCAGCAGATGGTGCTCTTTGGCAGCCCTCTCAGTTCAATGCCTGGACAGAGTGTGTGTGTTGCAACCCAGGCAGTATCAATGTGATAGAGCTTCCTGTCTGGAGGCTAGGAGCCTTGTAGTTCAAATCTTCTCTGAGATGGTTCTCCAGCCTTCTCTGGCAGCTCCCTTCTTTTTCCTGGCTAGGAAATATTTCCACCTCTCTCTGAATCCTCAACAATCAGTCCCAGTTAGGCTAGAAGGAGATTGGGAGGGTCTTTTATCTTTAGCCCCTTGCAGGCTCCCAAGGCAAACAATGGCATGGCCCCACCCCACCAGGAAGGGCTCCCGGGACACAGCAGACCAAATCTGTGGGTCAGAAGCTGAGTGAGCCTTAGGCTGTATTCCTCTCTCTCCCCTTTCCAGAGGTGATGGATCCCTGGATCCCCCTTTGTCTGTAGCTGCAGGCCCAGAGGCCTGAGAATTTTAAAGTGTCTTTAGCGTGGGGGAGGGTGCTGGCAGCAGCAGCTGTTGTTTTCAGCTCACAGTTCTGGCATGGTGATTCCCCTCCTTTGTCTCACTCTCCTCTGGGTGGTGTCCAGCCTTCGTCTGGTGCCCTAAACCCTAGAAGATATTTTTCTAGGCTGTTTCAGCCAGTCTTCTAGCTATTTTTCTGAAGGAGAAGAGAGTCCCATGTCTTTTTAGTCCAACATCTCCCTGAAACTTTTTATGCCCTAATTGTCTTTAGTTTTTATATTTGAAAGATATTTTGTCTCACATTTTCTTTATTTGAATATTTTTAAGTTGATTATTCACTGTTTTCAGGCATTGGATTTTGCTGTAGAGAAATTTGAGACCACCATCACTACCCTACACTACCCACCTCTTGCAATTTATAACTTACCTTTATCCTATTTATTTTTTGATATCCACTAACATTATTAATATTTATTACAATGTTGACCATAATGGATTTGGATAAATGTTTTATGGCACTGTAGTGTGCCCTTTTCATATATACACTCATTATTTTATTTTGGGAATGTTTTCTATAACTATATAAATATTTGTTCTATAAAATTATTTTGGTTTTCTTTAAAAAGTTTCAGTTCTGTATATTATGGAATGTATTTGCCTTTGATATCTTTAATTTCCACTGTAATTGATCTATGAACTTAAAAAAAATAGTGCCCAATACCACTGCATTTATTTTTCTTAATTTTCCCCTTCATATGCCTTACTGTTTTCTGTACTGTCTATGCACACTTGTGACCCTTCTAATTTCATATTTATTTCTTGTTGTTTTTTTTTTAAATCTGTCATTTTGAATTTTCTTAGGCTGTTTTATCACCTTCTGATATATCATGTATTCCCTGAGTATTTTTTTTTTTTTTTTTTTTGTCAGAGTTTTTGTCTCTCACTGAACTATTATTTCTAATCAAGGATTTTTTTTCAATTTTCCTCTATTAATGTCAACAGGTTCTCATCAATGTTCTTCATTTGTTAATACATTTAACATTTGGTTACATTTGGTTTCACTGAAAACGAAGTTTGCATTTCTGTCTCTTATTCCTTTAGTCCCATTTAGATTACTTCTAGGAAGAGAGATAGAGAATGCCTTAGTATACACAGCCAAGTTCATGGGAATCTCAGATTGACATTTACTTATTAACTAATGTTTACTTGGATATGGGGTAAGCTTGCATTCTAATGTTTGTTTCTCTTTTACTTGTATAAACAGAAGGCAAGACTTTTTTTTTTTTCCAGGAATACAGCACAGAACTAATAAAAGTTCCAAGTATTTGAGAACCGTATAATTCTAAAGCTTATAATATATATAATTTGATTGTTTCATGACTAGTCATGAATCAATCTTGAAATACAGGACTAAGTTACCAAATCTAGATGTTACTGAATATATTCACAGTGAATTTGAGACTGACTGTAATGTGATTAAAATGCTGAAGGATAAGTTGCACTTTAAAATTCTGTTTAGAAATGTAAATATCCATGTAGATTCACCAACCATTTGAAACCTGCTTTATGGTCACTAATCTCGGTCACTATATCCTGCAACTGGCAATAAAACTTATCAAGTAAATAAGAAGTACCAAATAAGCTAAGACAAGATCGTGCATTTGTTAATTCACTAATTCATTCATAGTTCATTGATCTTGTGTGTTCATTCAACACACAATTATATATTGCACATTGTACAATGCTGATTAACGTATTCAGAGCCTTGCTCTTGAAAAGTTTGCAATTCATTGGGAAGCCAAAGCTGAGGAAATTTGGCAAGAACTGGCCCTATGAGAGTGTACAAAGGCGTAACTTCTGTTCTTTTAAACTTTTTTTTTTCACATTTTATAAAAGTAAGGAAGAAATTAATTATTTGGTTAAAGTTCTCTGTTGCACTGAAAAATAGCAATAAAATAAAATCTGTAGAAATTTGTAACATTCAAAAATAACTTAATTCAAGTAAAATAGGAATTTTGACAACTAGAACTTGAAAACAAGATTTAAAATGGAATAATTTCCTGGTGTTTTTATGTTTTTGTAAATCTTTCAACTTTTCCCTTTTCTAAATATTTATTACTTCAACTAGATGACTCATTTTCCCAAATACTATTTTAGGAGGCTATGATATATGAAAGAGTAAGATTTATAGGTAAAATGTTTCAGTCTCAATTTAATATTTAGTTTAATACTTTTTAATTTAGTTTTAGTTCATTCTGTAAAATCCATCTTTCCTATAGATACCTACTTATCAAAACATCAGAAATGTGTTCTTTTAAATTTAGGGTTGTTCTGCTATTGCAAAATGGTTTGTAGATGAACTTAATTATATTAGCAATTTGATTTATGGCAATAATAATAGTAATTACTTTTTATTGAACATATGCCCTCTGCAAAGCACAACACTAAGCACTCATCTTGCATTTTTCTCATTTAAACTCCCTAAGAGGTATAAACTGCTATTTTACCCACTCATAGAAGAGGACACTCAGGACTACTGAGATGCAAAAATTGTCCAACATGACATAGTTTGAAGAGGAAAAGCCAAGATTTCAACCCAGATTGTCTGGCTCCCGACCCTGCATACCTAATTGCTATGCTACACCACAGATTATTAATCTTCTTTGTGGACCACGTGAATTAAACAAATCATGCACTCTATAAAAGGAAACAGAAGCTATTTACTGAATATTGTAAACAGAGGAACAATTATTACAAGTTTCAACCCTCAGTTACCTTATCTAGTTTCCTAATCACAGTACATTCATGGCATAATGTCTCCCTCCTTTGGTGTGGCAGATATTAATGACTTTTTAATTAATGACTTCTTATTTTTGCATGGTGGCTTGACTTCATGGTCCTCAACTTTTTTCTCCACAGTAAGTTGAAAGAATCTCATGGCATAACATGAACAACATAGATGTCGTAGTCCAATATGACGGATTTAAGTCCATGACTGAGAATCTGGAATTCCTTTAGAGCACATGCATTTCAAGTTACAATCAGTCAGAATAAGGTCAGATTCTCTTTGAATGCACCTGTCTTCCATTATCATTACTTGGGACGACATTATTCATTAGTTTACTGATTCTGAACATCTAATGGGGAGTTAGGAGTCTAAATAATATAGGATAGGTTCTTACCTTATTTTAAGGTGAAAAGACAAATAATATTAGCCTATCTTTTCAGATCCAGGCCACAAACCTCGTATTTTTCACCTTAAGCCAAAATTTTCTTACTTTGTAAACATAAAGGATATTTAGAATTATGTTTCCCATCTTCCGAGGGAACTCAATCTTAGTAATATTCTGCATGAATTCCCTCCTAAAGTGTGAATACTTGTTTTCCTTTTTACTTACTCCATACCACTTATACTACAGTCCTACAAGATGAAAAACAAATCACAACTATAACTTCAAATAATCTCCCCATTAGCTATCACACTGTACATATGTGTCAATAGTATTTCCTTTAGCAAATATTTACTAAACATCTACAAAATGACAAATGCCATATTACATAGCGGAGAGAGAACAGCGAATAGAAATTTACAGATTGCTGCTTCCGTGGAGATTGCATTCTGTCTGAAGACAGCCAACTTACATATTGAAAATAATTTTTAAAACTACTTCTGTTATGTTCTGTGGAGAGGTCATAATAGGGATTGTTTAACCTTGGAAATAAAGTCACCAAAGGTTTTCCTCAGGAAGTACTGAACAAAAAGAGATCTAAAGAAATGGGAAGTACAAAACAGAAGAGCTCTTCCAGGAAAAGACAGCAGTAGTTGAAATAACATTTTGTTTGGTTTTGTAGGGAGGGACACTAGGGGAGGCTTCGCAAACCCAGGGATCATGATCAGAGGAGATAATGAATGGTATCAAGGGTTCCTGAATACAGAGAACAAGGTGGTTTTGGTGCAAAATGTGGCTTGTGTGTTAAACAAGGGTCAAACCTTCCAGGTTCTTGTAGGCTAAAATGTTGGATTTTATTCATAGAGAAATGAGAAGTCATTGAAAGACTTTAAATAAGGAGTATGTGGGAAAGTAGAGTGGGGGCATTATCGGATTTGTATTTTAAAATTATCTCCCTCTCTAAAGAGGAAATTTGAGCAAACAAGGGTGGACATAGTGGAAGCCTGGCAATAGTCCTGGTGATATATAACAGCATTTTCCTCTAGGGTAGTTACATGATAGATTGAGAGAAGTGGGTAGATTCAACATATATTAGAAGGCTGGTTGTATGACATAGGGTTGTATTAGGGATAAAGGTCAGTGAAAGAGAGGGAAGGCTAAAGAATAAAACCTCAGCAACTGTCGTCACAGGATGGTGTTTAGTAAAGCAACAGGGTAATCTACCAGAATAATAATTGTTCTTTTGTTCTCCATTGTGTGGGATCAGAGGAGAACATGCTACCTTAAATTCAGCCTAGCTTTCCTAGTCTGGACTACTTTTTTTTTTTTTTTTTTTTTTTTTTTTTTTTTGTGGCAGAAGGGAAAAGAAACACCAGGCTCTGTTTTCCTCAGGATACAGCATCCCAATAGTGGGTGGTTTGTCCAAGAAGGCTGAGATAATTGTTTGAAGAAGAATGGAAGTACTGGACGGTTATATTCCCTGTGAAACAAGGGATAGGTGGTTGATAGGTTCCAGGAAAGTCAAACACCTGTGCTCAACTCCAAAGAAGGCTCCTAGGAATTTAAATGCTCCCAAAATGTGGTGTTGTCTCAAATCAGGACACTAAAACTAGGTACAAAAGTCATAAGAGCTGAGGGAGATCCTGGCAGAGAATAAAGGGATGCCATGAGCAGCAGAATGTGTCTGCAAATAAACCATGTATTTTGGAAAGTAAGTAATTTTGAGGTAACCACAATGGACTGAAATCCAGACAAGTTTTACCCAAGATCCTTAAGGGTCTCATTTGTTTGAAAGAAAAGAAAAAGAGCCTCTCTCCTCCGCAATTATTCAGAATGGATTTTCTGCCAACCCTGACAAGTGTAGACTCAGCCAGATTGGATTTGATATAGAGAAACCAATTCCTGCAACTCAAATGTCATGCAACAAATATTTATTGGTCACCATAGAGTGACATTTAATGAGTCTGTTTCTACTTAGTAATGAGTTATTTTGTAGTTGGGCTTACTATGAATTTTTTTTTCTCCTATAACAAGTTGGGTAAAAACCCACTCCCCAATCATAACATGAGTAGGGGACTAATGCAGCCGACATATGGCAAAACAGAGCATAAACCAGAATTTTTCTGATAAACCAAAAATAACAGATGAGAAAGTTTAAATAAGCAGAATATAAATCTCAACTTTAAGAGAGACAGAGCTCTGAACAAATGGAAAAAGACCCTATTAACATGTAATAATCACCTAGGACAGCAAAACATATTGAAGAAATACTACTTAAAAATATTGTTTAGGAAAACCGTGGTTTTACCTAAAGTTTGAGCAAATGTAGATTAAGAGATTGAAATCTCTCTAAATAGAGTGAAACACATAGCACTTGAAAGTTTACCTGACCTCAATAATTTAGGGAAACTTGCACTGAGTGCCTTATGTCACAAACGGGGCATTTGCAACATTCTTCCCCTTTATGTCTGTTATAGATTGAATTGTGTCTCCTCAAAAGACATGCTCAAGTCTTAACCCCAGTCCTATACATATGAATCTATTTGTAAATATGATTTTTGAAGATGTTATTAGTTAAGATGAGGCCAAAGTAGATTAGGGTGGACCTTAATCCTATATGACTTAGAAGGAGAGGAAATTTGGACACAGAGTGAAAGACAGAGTCAGAGAGAGGGACAATCATGTGACAGAGGCAGAGATTGAGTTATGCCACCACAAGCCATGGGATATCAAGGATTGCCATCCGCTCACCACAAGCCAGGGTAGAGGCATTGAATGGATTTTTACCTTTAAGAGGAAGCCTGGATTTGCCAACACCCTAATTTCAGACATCTAGCCTCCAGAACCATGAGGCAATAAATGTATTTAAGCCAACCAACTATTCCATGGTACTTTGTTACAGCAGTCCTGGCAAATGAGACCAATATCTGTAATTACTGACCTCTGCTATGGTATCCACCAAGCTCTTCAGAGAGTGTGTGAGTGCCCACATGGAAGCAACATTTCAGCCTTCCTGACATCTTCAAGTTATCTAATTTCACCATATATATCATATATTTGTAATTTTTAATGAAAATTTGAAGTACTAGGGGAGGAGGGTATCCCATAGAATGCCTGTCCATCTTTTTAAAAGTATCATACTTCAATTTCAAAATCCCATCTCCTCTCCCATGTGTGATCCTCTCCAACAAATAGAGCATCCTGGGAAGTGTAATATATTTCCTCCTATTTGACATCATGGTCAAAGGCAATGGGCTGTGTCAGGCTTATTTGTCTTTGTCATCTCCTGCTGGAATGATGATAAATAAAACATCTCCTTCTTGTCTCTGCAATAATTGTATTAATACAAGAAGTTATAAGTGACAATAGACAAATGTGGGACAGGAAGCAGTTGGGCAATTAAGACACAAAGAGAATAATGTGAAAAAAACAAAAATCCATAGCAGTTTAGAAGAGAATCTTAGCTATACTGAGTCATGAGATTCAGAAATTACTAGAAAGGAAAAGTTAGAATTCCATATATCACAACATGCTATACAGTGTTTAAATTGCATAGCTCAAATTACAGAAACTCACTTGCCTATTTAAATTTCTGGATCGTAAAGCACTATTCAATGAAATGTAAGTCACAAAAGTATTAAAATAAATAAGCTTTTTTACTGCTTACATTTCTTGCAGAGATTTTACATAAAAAACTAAATCTTGTAGGATTTTATAGGATTCAATAAAACTTTAATATCTTAGTGTTATCCATGTCCAATTTAATTTTCTATGTAATTTTATCAATTGGTACAATCTTCTGTTTTGTATGCCTTACTTATACTATTCAAGTATGTGGTAAGCTTTCTCATTCAGTATGGTATTATGAATATATTATGCTGTTAATTACTAATTTCTATAAAGATATTTTGATGATGTATTTTCCATGGTAAGAAAATTTCATCTTAAATGAATTAATGACATTTTGGCATTTTACTTACTTTTCTTTTTTAGATTTCACTCACATGAACTGCGAACATATCTAAATAAATCATTGCAGAAAATCAACCCTATTTCCTCAAGACATTTTTCTAGAAGTGTTATGGCCAAGCTAAAGAATGTATAAAATTTTAAGATTCTTCAACTATATTAGCAAATAAGACATTTGATTTTTTTTACTAATTTACATTATAACTACATGTATTTTCAATAGTATATAGAATATGGTGTTCCATAAGCCTAGCCACAAATGAATAATGCATATTTCCATTATGAATTTTATGCCTTTCTTTGTAACATTTAAATTACTAATTAGGAAAATATTTTTCACATTTTTCAATTTGGTAATTTTTTTTTACCTCTTTATTTGTCCCATTGCAGTTCCAATTTTATGAGCTATTCTTGTCTTTGCTTGTATCACTATGGCATTTTTATTTTTCATTGTTCATTGTCTACTCACCTGAGGCCCATAAGTAGACAGACATATGACGAAATACAAAGTCTGAAAATATTCTTTAATATAAAAGTATTTTTAAATTAGGAATGGTTTTGAATTTTATTATTTTTATTGATTTTTATATATTTTTCTCCTTTGACATATAAATTTTATGACATTTATTAACAATTTCCTAAAATTAAGCTCTGTTACATTCTCAGAATACATGTTTCTTGATGTTAGTGTTGTGTTCAATATCCTTTGTGTTACATGTTAATATTTTATTTAAGATATTTTAATTTATATAAATACATAAATAAGAAGCTTATTACTTTTGTAGTGTTATCTACTTCAAAGTTTTGCATTGGAGATGTGTTAGCATGGTAAAATAAATTAACAAGGTTAAAATTATCTGTGTTAAAAAACTGCTTAGTAAAGAATTGTCTGAGTCTTGTTTTAAAGAAATCCTTAGCCTCCTATATGGAAAGGGTGGTTGGACTCCTACCACGTGGTAAGAGGCAAGATGGCAGCCTATCTCTGCTTTCTCCTCCAGACTCACTTTCTCCCAAAGCTCAGCTGAGGGCCATCAGGGAAATGGCTCATCTCTTCCCTGGCCTGTCTCTTTAGCTTTGGACTGTTCCACTGAGTCCAGCTTCTGGCCTCTCTCATCCTCTCAGGGTTTCCCTGTCTTTCTGCAGCAAAAGGTGATCCTAGAGTCCTCTTTCTCACATGGCACGGCCAAAATGTTTTCTCCTCCGTTTATATATGACTCCAATAAAAGATTAGGACTCACCCTGAGCCCCAAAATCTAACCAAAGGCCCTTAACTAAAGCAATCTAATCAAAGGTGATCTAAGCAAAAGTTTCCATATAAAATAGGTTTACATATGCAGGAATGGATTAGCTTAAGAACATAATTTTGTGGTGTCCACAAAAAACTCAAATGTGGACATTCCACCCTCTGGACTGCCAAAATACATTTTCTTTCCATATACAAAATGTATTCATTCTACAACAATATTTCAGAAACTTTAAATCATTTCAGTAACAATGCTAAGTACAAAATCACATAAAAATCAGTTATAGTCATGCAGTCTGTCTTGGGACAAAACTTCTCCTTTTGCTGTAGACCTATGAAACTAAGATAACAAGTTATCTGCTTCAAATATACCAAGAAGGGACAGGCATAGGATAAATAGCTGCATTACTATACAGAGAAATTGGAAGAAAACAAGGGTCGTGGGTCCCAGACAGTTCTGAAAACCTTCAGGGCATGCTCTATGAACTCATAAAATAGCAAAATATACCAATTTGTGAGCTATTGTAATAAATATTTCTTAAAAGTTATTTTAAATTTAAAATACTACACTTCTCAGTAAAATTATTTTGCCTATAAGTTAGGTTGTGTTCAACTCTTGCAGCTCTCTTTCAATTAGGATGTCTTTTTGGATAGAATAAAGAAAACAAAGGAAGAGTTTTTAAAGGAATTTTAGTTGGTTTCATGTTAGACGGACATGGCCTTGTTCACTTTAGATCACATCCAGTGTCCTAGTAAGATGTGGCTATAAAAAGTTTTCCATCAAACACAAACAAACAAAGTAACATTTTTCCATCAATTATTTCTTGAGTAAATAAGACAGCATTAGTTTGGGTTGGAAGGATATATTTCAACACACACACACCAAAAAAAAACAAAAAAACAAAACAAAACATAAAACTCAGATTTGTTTTTCTCGTGTGTGTTCTGCCATAGCACCATGCTTGAAATAGTGGTTGGTGCATAATAAGATTTTTTAAATCTTAAAAAAAAAAATCTTGTGCATACATACAAATGATATTACAAACAAAATATCTTTAGTAGCAATTTTATTGTGATATATTCATATACAACATAATCCATCCAAAGTGTACATTCAGTGGATATTGGTATAATTATAGAGCTGTGCATTCATCACCACAGTCAACATTAGACCTTTTCCATTACTTCAAAAGGAAAAAATCCACCCCTTAGCTTTTCAATCTCTCTGTCTACCCCCTGCCATACACATCCAGCAATCTAATTCCATCTCTATATATTTATTTATATTTACATTTTATATAAATGGAGTCAAACAATATGCGGTACTTTGTGTCTGGCTTCTGTCACTTACAATAACTCTATTTTCTTTTTACAATTGATGAAAAAATAATACAATATTACTATTCACTACAGTCTACAGTTTTGCTTTAGGTGCATTTTAGCTCAGATACTACCTGTTTTAATTTGCCACAGGACTGTGGATGTAAAGTACCAGAAATGGGTTGGCTTTTATAATGGTAGTTTTATTTGGTGTAAAAGCTGACAGTTCCAAGGCTGTGAAATGTCCAAATCAAGGACATCGTCAGAAATGATTTCTCACCAAAGTCAGCTACTGGTAATCCTGGTGTCCTACCACTTGGTGATCAGGCAAATGGCAGGGCTTGAACTGAGGATCCATCCTCTTGGGGGCTTCGTGTTTATGCAATCCTCAAGGCCTCTCTCACATGTCAGGATGACATAGCTATGCTCCCTTTTTCTGTGTCTCCATTTATATCAGACCCAGCAGGAGAGCAGGGATTCATTGACATAGTCCACTCAAAAGGGTCTCACACCCTCAAGAACAGACTAGTTAAAAAAACATACTCTTTCTCTTTTTGGGATTTGCAAAGAATTTCAAACTCTCAAATCACCCTATTATTAATATCTTGTAATATTAATGTACACTTGTTATGTTTCAATGATAAACATTCTTAAATTTTAAACAAAATGTCTTCAAAGTATACAAGTCACTTCACATTCAGACTTAATATTCTGAATCACTTTTTACTCTGAATCTTGATGTCTTTGTTTTTTGGGTTTTTTTCCCCCACATATTATTGTCTTCTTGGTCAGCAGTTTTCTAAATAATGCCCCACTATTAGCTCTACTGTTCTCTTCTGTTTCTGACAACCATCCTTCAAAATGATAATAATTTCATCGTAGTACTTCCTGCATCTCACTGTCAGGTGACAACTGAAGGTTTTCAATCAAAAACATGTATTCATGTTCCTTTCTTCAAGTGTTCCTCAAATGGTTTGCTTATGTAAGCTTGGAGAGTTTGCCTTAGTTTGTCTCCAGGAAAAAATTCTAATCACTAAATTTTTTTGTGTGACTTTATTTTTTAAGTGAGTTCAGGCATTCTCACCTACTCATGACTCTGCCCAGCCAACAGCAATTTGAAATCCAGTCCAATTTTGGAGATGATAATATATGAAACCAATGTGTGTCTTAAGTTAAATGAAATATAGAATAGTCTCTTAGAAACAGCTACCTCATGTAGGAAAGCAGCTTCTAGCATGGTAACAAGCAGCTGTTGATATTGCCAGATATTAAACTCCATTTGTTGTAGCTGCAGCAGAAGAAATCTGCCCTTTGTTAGCATTTGCAAGGCTCTGTAAAGACCCCTATTAAACAAAAGGAGTGTTCTGGAATGAGCTGAAAGTCTATGATTTGGCTGGTGGACATAAACCAGGGATTTCATATTTATTTTTTGTTACAGCTTAGCTTTTAATCCCTTCATGGCAGGGCACTGTTGAGAAACATAATATTTCATTAAAGCTTGGATAATTTTTATTGCAATTTCACATTTTCCTACCACAGCACTGTAGAATTTTAGTTCTACTAAGTAACACTATTTCTTGAATAATTTGCAAAAATGATTTCTACTATTTTCAACATCCAGGGACCTTGATTGTCTCTCCCTCCCACAAGACATCACACTGGTCCATTATATTGATGTTATTATGTTGATAGGAACTAGTGAGCAAGAAGTAGCAAAGACTCGAGACTTATTGTTAAGGCAGTTGCATAAGAGAGGACGGGAGATAAATCCAACAAAAATACAGGGACCTTCCATCTCAGTAAAATTTTTAGGTATCCAGTGGTGTGGGGGATGTCAAGACATCCCTTCTAAAGTGACGGATAGGCTGTTGCATCTGGCCCCTCCTACGACCAAAAAAAGAGGCACAATGCTTATTTGGTCTCTTCGGATTTTGGAGACAACACATTCCTCATTTGGGTGTGCTACTCCAGTCTGTTTACCAAGTGACCAGAAAAGCTGCTAGTTTTAATTGTAGACTGGAAAAAGAGGAGGTTCTGTGACAGGTCCAGGCTGCTGTGTTACGTGGAAATAAATAGCCCTCAATGCTTACATTAATAATAATAAAAAACTAAAATCAAAGACCTAACTACACAGCTGGAGTAACTGGAACAAGAACAGCAAACTAATCTCAAATCAAGCAGAAGGAAAAAAATAGCAAAGATCAGAGTAGAAAGAAATGAAATTGAGAACAAAAATCAATAGAGACAATCATCAAAACCAAAAGGTGATTCTTTGATAAGATTAACAAAATTGACAAACCCTTATCTAGACCGACGAAAAAAGAAAAAAAGAGAGGAGGTGCTAATAAATAAAACCAGAAATAAGAGAAGGGCTATCACTGCTGACCCCAAAGCAATAAAAAGGTCATAAAAGGATACTATGAGCAACCATATGGCAGAAAACTAAAGAACTTGGATGAAATGGATGAATTCCTAGAAATGCATGAACAACTTACACTGACCCTAGAAGAAACATAAGACTTCAGTAAACAAATCTCAAGTAAAAAGATCAAATCAGTGATCAAAAACTCCCTGTAATAATGAAACTAAGCCTAATTTTAATTAATGCCTAAGAGTTACAGCATGAAAAGCTCCTTGTTCCTAAAATGTGGCATCTCTCTAAGCCAAACTCTGACTATAAACTCACTACCTTCCCTCCAACATGGGATATGATTTCCAGGGATGATCCACCTTGGCACCAAGTGATTATTGCCCAGTATGAATTAGTAATACATATGGAGGAAAAACCTTGATCAAAAAGGGGGAAATATTAAATAAAATAGAGGGTTATTTTTATGGCTAAGAGATTTCAAAGTGAGGTGGGAGGTCATTCCAGAGGTTACATTTATGCAGGTCTCACACAAATATCACAAGCTGCCACAGTAAACAAAAATGCTCCAGCGGGCCATAGGGATATCTGGACACCATAGGCAAGCCACAGCAGTTTCATGAAATTAACACGCCCACAGCAGGCTTTATCTCAGAATACATGAAAAGCAATTTCCCCAATACAACAAAGTTATACTCATTATAAATTTTCTAAGAACGAGTCTTCTATTTCTTTTATTTAAACTATAATTTTCAAAGTATCTGTTAAGTATATTTCGCAGAGGCTTAAAACCTTCAGGGTATTCCTATACCAGTTGAACCCTGAAACCCAGCAGATATGCACTCAACTCCTACTCTCCAATTTCTCAGTCTTACCCTGAACAACTAACAAACTGATGATTATGGGTCAGCTCCATCCCAAAAGCAAGGAGTATCTTCAACTGCAAGCAAAACAAATCCATTCCTCTGCCTCATAATATCTATATCCCTTCTCAGCCCAAAGCAGAGTTGTCATTGTCCTAAATGCCTCATTTATGAGGAATGAACAACAATAAGGGGAAGTGTAACTGCTGACTGAATAAAATTTATTATTTTAGTTATTACACTATGTTAACTGATATCTTATAACATTGATACAAAAAAGAAATAATTTTTAAAAATAAAAAACATGAAAAAAAAAAAAAAAAAAGACAATAGAAGCAGCCTTGCAGTGATCGTAGATACCAGAACTATCAGACACAAATTATGGATCACTTCTACTTACCATAATTAAAGAAATAAAGTTAATTGAACAGGAAATAGAAAATCATAGAATATTTGAAATATTAAAGAACTTGATATAAAAGCAATTACAAAAATAAAGAAATTCTAACAGCATGTTAAAAGAATTATATACCATGATCAAGTGGGTTTTATCCCAAGTATGCAAGAGTGGTTCAACAAAAGAATATCCATCAATGTAATAGACCACATTAATAAATTGTAGGAGAAAAATCACATGATCATCTCAATTGATGCAGAAAAAGGATTTGACAGAACGCAGCATTTTTTTTTTATAAAACACTCCAAAATATAGGAATAGAAGAGAATTTTCTCAACATGATGAAGGCATATATGAAAAATCCACAGCTAACATTAAATTCAATGGTAAAAGACAAAGTTTCCCAGCTAAGATTGGGAACAAGACAAGGATACCCACTCTCAACACTGTTATTCGATATTGGGCTAGAAGTTTTATCTAGAGTCATGAAAAGGAAATAAAAATTATCCAAATCAGAAAGGAAGAAGTAAAACTTTTGATATTCACAGATGATATGACCCTATATCTAGAAAGTCCCCAAAAATCTGCAACAAAGCTACTAGAAGTAATAAACAAGTTCAGCACAGTGGAAGGATACAAGATTAATATGGAAAAAAACAGTATTGTTTCTATACAAAAGTAATGAGTCTTATGAGGAAATAATCAGGAAAAACATTCCATTTACAATAGAGACTAAAAGAATCAAATATTTTAAGCATAAACTTAACCAAGGTTGTAAAGGGCCTGTATTCAGAAAAGTACAAAACACTGCAAAAAAGAAATCAAAGAACTAAATAAAAAGAAGAAAATCCCCTGTCATGGATTGGAAGAGTAAATACTATTAAGATGTCAACTTTTATCCAAATCAATTTACAGATTTAACACAATCCCAATCAAAATTTCAATAGCCTACTTTGAAGAAATGGAAAAGCCACTTATCAAATTTATTCGGAAGGGTAAGTTACCCTGAGTAGCCAAAAATATATTTAAAAAGAAGAACCAAGTCAGAGGACTCTCACTTCCTGAACTTAAAGCATATTAATTAGCATACAGTGGTTAAAAAACAACATGGTAATGGCATAAAGAAAGACACATTGACTAATGGAATTGAATTGAGTGTTGAGAAACAGAATCTCACATCTATCTATGGTCAACTGAGTTATGACAAGGCTGCCAAGTCCAACTAGGTGAGTCAGATCAGTCTTTTCAAAAAATGGAGACGGGAGACCTGGATATCTATATCCAAAAGAAAGAAAGAGCACTTCTGTCTTTCACCTTACGAAAATGAACTCAAAATGGTACACAGACCCTAAATTTAAAAGTCAGCTGCATAAAACTCAGAGAAGCAAATGTAGGGAAACATCTTCAAGATCTTTTGGTAGGAGGTGGTTTCTTAACACTTACAGCCAAGACACTAGTAACAAAAGAAAAAAAATAGACAAATGGGACCTTCTCAAAATTAAACATATTTGTGCTTCAAATGACTGTCAAGAAGGTGAAAAGTCAGCCTACTCAATGGGAGAAATTATTTCATAACCATATATCTGATAAATATATAAAGAGATCACACAACTTAATGATAAAAATACAAGCAATTTCCCAAATTCCTCAGGATTGGGAGAAGAGCTATGTGCTAGAGTGGACTTACTGGTATTCTACTATAGACATATCGTGATTCAAGCAATGGAAATTACAACATTGATGTCAAGCCAGTGGCCACAGGAGGCTCTGGGGGCAGGGAGAGGGAAAAGCAGTTGTAATAGGGGGGCTTTTTTGGGACTTGGGAATTGTCCTAAGTGACATTGCAACGACAGATATAGGCCATTTTATATAATCACATAACATGTAGAACTGTGTGGGAGAGAGTGTAGACTACAATGTGAACTTTGGTCCACGCTTAATGGCAAAGCCCCAGGATGTATTTACCAATTGCAATTAACGTACCACACCAATGAAGGATGTTTACGTGGGAGGTTGTGGGAGGTGTGAGAGGTGGGGCATATGGGAATCCCTATATTTTTTGTGTAACATTTATGTAATATAAGTATCTTTTTAAAAATAATTTTTTAAAAAATATAGGCAATCCAATTTAAAAATGGGCAAAACACTTGAACAGACATTTTTCCAAAGGGAAAATGCAAATGGCTAAAAAGCACATGAAAAGATGTTCAAAATTACTAGATATTAGGGAAATGCAAATCAATACTATGGGATATCATTCACACCTTATAGAAGGTGTGAAAAACAAAAACAAAAACTGCAAGTGTTGGAGAGGGTGTGGAGAAATAGGAATACTCTTTCATGCTGGTGGGAATGTAGAATGATTCAGCCTTTCTGGAAGACAGTTTGGCAGTTCCTCAGGAAGCTAAATATAGAAGTGCCATATGACTCAGCAACCTCATTTCTAGGAATGTATTCAGAAGAACCGAAAACAGGAATACTAACTCACATTTGCACACTGATGTTTATAGCAGTGCTATTCACAATTGCCAAAAGATGGAAACAACCAAGTGTCCATCAACCGATGAATGGATAAACATTAATGTAGTATATACATACTATGAAATACTATTCAGCTGTAAGAAGAAATGAAGTCAGGATGCATATGACAACATGGATGAAGCTTGAGGACATTATGTTGAGTGAAATAAGTCAGACACAAAAGCACAAATATGGTCTCACAATAAGAACTAAATGCAATGAATAAAGTCATGGGGTTATAGCCTAGAGCAGGGGTTCTTAACCTCTTTTGTTCCACGGATCCCTTTGCTAGACAGGTGAAAACCATGGACTGCTTACTAAGTACACACTATACTAGATATTAATTAATATATCATTCCTACACTAACACATCCCCACAAGAATAATGTTTTTGTTTTGTTTTTTTTTATTTTCAATTCAAGCTCATGGACCCCTTGTTAAGAACCCCTGATCTAGAATATATGTTACTAGGAGATAGAATGAGGGTTGAGAAGGGAGAGCCAATACTTAATGTCTGTAGAAGCTTTACTAAGGTTGATTTTAAATGTGTGGAAATGGATAGAGGTAATGGTAACACATAATAGTGAGAATAATTAACCCTGATAATTTATAAATGTGATTGTGACTGAAAGGGGTCATCTAGGGTCATAAATATCAATAGAAAGAAAGCTGGAAGATAATATTGGGACTGTAGAACATAGTGAACTCGGTGGTGGATGAAGATTATGGTTAAAATTACAAATACATGAATATTCTTCCATGAAATAGAACAAATGTATGTCACTATTAAAAGGTGTTAAAAATATGGTAGTATGTGGGAAAAATACTACTAATGTAACTTATGATCTATAGTTAACAGTGATATTGTAATATTTTTGTATCAATGGCAACGAGAGTTACTTTATCAGTGCTAAAGGTGAAAAATAGGGTGGTATAAAGGGATATGGGATTTTCTTTTTAGAGTGATTAAATTATTGAATGTACCTCACTAATGAAGGATGTTGTTAATGTGGGAGGTGTGAGGAGCGGGGCATATGGGAATCCCCTATATTTTTTATGTGACATTTGTGTAATCTAAGTATGTTTAAAAAAATTTTTTTAAATAAAATATAAAAGTACCAAAGCACTCAAATGCAACAAAGAATTATATTTTTCCCTTTAAGTACATTAAAAGATAATTCCACCGGGAAAAAAAAGAAAATAAGATTGCTTCATTTTTTGGAGGGGTGGAAATGCCTCAAAGTAAAGTAAGATAAGGACTATAGTTAGTAGTAATATTTTGACGATGGTCTTGCATAGTTTGCGAGAAATGTTTCACAACAATGCAAGATGTTGGTGGAAGGGTGATGTATGGGACCTCTGCACGATGTATGCGTGTTTATTTTGTAAGTTCACAACCTTTACTATATTCTTATTATTTATGCATGCTTATGTATGAATGATATATTTCAATAAAAAATATATTTTAAAAAATATTCTAAAATTGACTGTAGTGATGACAGCACAACTCTGTGATGATCCTGAGGGCCAGAGTTTACACTTGGGATGGATTTTACAAGGCTTTGAATGGATAATACAGTGGACCCTGTGATAGATAATAGACTGGTTAACAGTAGAAATATGAGAATGCTCTTTAATATAACAAATGTACAATACTATTACATGGTGTTATAATAGGGTGATTTAAAGGAATAATACACCTAATGTAGGCTATAAACTATAGTTAGTAGTAATATTTTTATGTTTTTTTTCATCAATGGTAGCACATGGATGTTCCACACTAATCAATAAAAGTTCTTGGTGGTGGGGTGATGTATGGGAATCCTGTATGTTATGCATGATTGTTTTGTAAACTCACAAGTTCTCTAATTAAAAAATGCATAAAATTCTGAGTAAAACTAATAAAAAATACACAACTACAACTGAAGTCTATAAAATTGTTGAAAGAAATTAAGAAAGATCTAATTAAATAAGTGTTATATCATGTATATAGACAGGAAGATGCAATATTTTTATGTTATCATTTCTTCCAAAATTGGCTTATAGATTCAATGCACTCATCATAATCCCAGCAGTTGATTTTTAATTTTTTTTGGACTTTTTTTTTTCTGCTAAGAATTGACTAGCTTCTTCTGAAATTTAAATAGAAGTGCAACTGATCTACAATATCCACGGCAATCTTGAAATTGAAGAACAAATTTAAGCACTTATATCAACTAATTTGAAGATTTATTGTTGTCCTGCATTAACCAAGAGAATATTGTAGTGGCATTAAGATGGGGGATAAAAGGTGATTGGAACAGAATAGAGAACCAAGATGATCCAATACTTGCACAGTCATTTGATTTTCAACAATTGCAACTAAGTGATTCAATGGGAATAGAAATATATTTTCAAAATTCAGATGCGAGTACAATTGGATATTCAACAGAAACAAAAATGTGACTCAATACTTATTACATACCATGTCAAAAATTAATTTTATTTGAATCAGAGAACTAAACATAAAATCAAAAATTATGTAAAGTTTCTAGAAGAAAACATAAGTATCTTAATGACTTAGCAATAAGTAAAGGTTTCTATGGCTGCACAGTTTAAGCAATTACAAATGAAAATGATCAATTAAACATCATAAAATTCTATTCATTACAAAAGAGTTTAAAATAATCTTTAAAAATAAATCAATGTGCAATGCACTGAGAAATATTTGTAAAAATATATAACTATAAAGCACTGTAATCCAGAATTTTGAGAATTTAACAATAAAAATACAAATAAGCCAAAAATAAATTGAGCAAAGAATTAAATGTATACTTTAAAAAGGGTAATACTTATAAATGACAATATATATGTGAAAACATATTTAGTATCATTGGTTATTAGGGAAATACAATGCAAACCATAATGAAATACCACTACATGTTCCCCAGAATGGCTACAACTGAAAACCTAAAAACACCATATGCTGGCAAAGATGCACAGCAACTGGAACTATAGTGCATTTTTTTTAATTAGAGAAGTTGTAAGTTTATAGAAAAATCATGCAGAAAATACAGAGTTCTCATATATCCTCCCTGATTAAAACCTTGCATTAGTGCAGTACCTTTGTTACAACTGAGGAAAGAATGCTATTATATTGTAGTTTTAGTTGATAGTTGGTTCACTGTTTTTGTTGCACAGTCCTTGCTTTTTTTTTATTCTAGTAACATATATATAATCTAAAATTCCTTCTTGTTAACTACATTCAATATATAATTCAATGCTGTTAGTTACATTCACAAAGTTTTGCTACCATTACCACCTTTCATTAGCAAAACTTATCCATCCTCCATTATTGATGAAAGTGTAAAAATAATATACTTCAGAAAAAGTTCTGCAATCTTATAAAACCTATCATACATCTACCCAGTAGTCCAGTAATTCCAATCTTACTTATTTACCAAAGATAAATTAAAACATATGTCAATAAAATGACTTGTACAAGAATATGATAAAAGCATTATTCTTAATAACTAAACATAGAACCAGATCAGATAATGACCAATAACAAAATGGATAAATTTTGGTACAGTCATACAACGGAATACTGTCTATCAATAAAATGGAAAAAAGTCTGAAACATGTAACACATGTATTAATCTCTAAATCATTATGTTGAATGAAAGAAGTACAGAAAAAATACATATTGTTTATTTCATTTAAGTAAATTTGTAGGACACGAAAAACTTACCTATGATAAAGGAAAATCAGAAGATTGATTGCTTCTGGCGGGGTGAGGATGAAGCATTAATTGCCTGTAAATGAGTATGAGAAAACATTTTAGTATCTTGGTATTGGTCTTTATCTTGCTGGTAATTTGTGCCATGCAGGTGTATGCTAGTGTCAAAATGTACATAATGGTACACTTAGACTTGAACATTTCCACACAGAAGTAAATTTTACTTCAAAAAAATCTATACCTAAATATTTACTTTTAAATAATGATATGTGTGCTGGCATACTGATGTCTGCAACTTACTTCGAAATGCACAAAAAATAAAATGAATTGGTAGATGGATGGAGGGATTCAGAGTTGGATAGACTGGTGACAAGCAAATGTAGCAAAATGTTAATTGTACAATTTAGGAGATGGGAATATGGGTTATTAATGGTCAATTCTTTAGAGTTTTATATATTTGAAAATTTCAAAATATAATATCATAAATTTTTGTCCTGAGATGGATACAAGCAAGAATATGTATCATTATCAGTCTTACTAAACATTTTATTATAGGCCCAAGTCAGGACAATAAAGTCTAGAAAATGATATAATGGATATGATTTTAAAGGAAGAAATGAAACATCCATTTCTCATAGAAAACATGACTGCATTTTTGGAACAAACAGGATCTAAAGATAAACTATTAGAATTGATAAGTAAATTTCATAAATTTGCTGTATGCCATGTCAAGCCATAAAATTCAAACATATTTCTATATATCACTAATTATTTACTAGAAAATGAAAAAAATTATCATATAGTAAGATCAAATATCTAGAAAAAACATATTGAAATGGTATGATTATTCTGTAAAACATAATTGATAAAAATTAAATATTTAAATTAAAGTGGGACTTAGTTTAGAAAAGGATATAGAACATGTCAATCACCCCAAATTAGTGTACAAATTTAAAGTAGTCTCAATCAAATCACAGCATGTTTATAAAATTGACAACATGATTCTTAACTGTATGTGGAATTGCAAATGTCTATGGTATTCTAGGACAATCTTGTAAAAGAACAAAGCTGGAAGACTTAAACTTCCAGATATTAAAACACATTTTAGCTATGAAGCAATCAAATCATTATTATAAATCACAAGTTTTGACCATATGACCAATGGAATGAATATGACTTTCAGAAACATACCTACAATCACATGATTTATAAAAAAGATAATTGTTTAGTTTACCAAAGGGCTGCTGATGCAAAGTACCATAAATGTTTTGGCTTTTATAAAGGGATGTATCTGGGGTAATAGCTTATAATTCCAAAGCTGTGTAAAGTCCAAACTGAGGCACCTCAGAGATACTTTCTCACAAAAGTCAGCCACTATTGATCCCAGCATGCTGCACGTGGTGAAACAAGATGGCTGCTGATCTCTGCCAAGCTTTCAGCCTTCCCTTCTGGACTCACTCTTTCCTTTTTTTTTTTTTTGTTTGCTCATTGTCTGCTCCTTGTTTGCTTGTTGTCTTACTCATTGTTTTTTTTCTCATTGTTTTTGCTCATTGTCTGATTGTTGTTGTGTTGTTTGTTTTGTTTTTTGCTCAACGTCTGCTCATTGTCTGCTCATTGTTTGCTTGTCTTCTAGGAGGCACTGAGAACCGAGCCTGGTTCTCCCATGTGGGAGCTGGGTGCTCAACTGCTTGAGCCACATTTGCTCCTTCACCATTTCCTTTTAAGATGCTCCACGGGCCCAGCCTTTTGGGAATTCATGCTTAAGCTCTCCTCTCTCTTACATAGCTGGATCAAACACAGCAGTTTGTTTTCCTCTGTCTGTCTAAATGAGTATCTCTCTCTTTTTCTGTTTATATCAGACCCAGCAAGGGGGTGGGTACTCAACCTGAGTCTTACCTCGGTGGTATAATTCCATCAAAAGCCCTAAAGTAATCTTATCAAGTAATATAATCAAAGGGTCCTCAACAGAATTTAATACAATAAAATCACACCCAGAGGAATAGGTTAGTTTATAAACACAAACTTTCTCTTTTTGGGATTCATAAAATAACCTCAAAGTGCCACAGTAATATTGTAAGGAAATGAAGAAAACATGGTCATTTCAATAAAAAGTACTGGATCATATAAGGGGAAAAAATAATTCTTGATGCCTATATCACAACATACACAAATGGTTTAGTACCAGATGGTATATAACTGTAAATGAGAATAAGACAATAAAGTTCCTAGAATAAAGCAACACACCTTTGTGGTTTTTGAAAATTGAAAAATTTTCTTAAACACAAAATACACTAAAAATATTGATACATCTGTCTACATTGATATTAAGACTTCCTCTTTCTCAAAGGAGACCAAAAGAAGTGAAAATTTAAGATGCTGAGAGACACAATTAGTGATACATATAATCAACAAAATTTTCTCAACTAAAATTATATAATTAATCTCTATAATTCAAAATAAAAGAGAAGGAACCAAAGAAACCAAGAAGAGGAAAAGAATGCAGAAAGCAGAGAAGAAAAATCAAAACCACTAAAACAAAGAAAACTAATGTGTACTCATTGCTCACTAATAAATTTGAATGGCTTTGAATGACTGGAAAAAATGTTTTTTTTTTAGAAAAAATAAACACAATATTGTCCCAGAAAATATATAAATTGAGATTTGCCTCAGAAAATTCTCAAATAGAGAAAACATCCTTTCATAAATTGAGAAAAGTGATTGCAGGAACCATGGTTTTGCATCTTCTTGAGCACCTAATCAAGTACTTAGCACTTAGTAAATTAATTAATTCAACAACATTTCTTCAGCATTTATTTAAAAACAAGCAACTTTATAAACTAGGTACAGAAAAATAAAGCTTTTTGTAGAGTGGAAGCAAGTGATAGTAATTAAATCTCACCAAAATATCTGTAAGTGTTCAGAAGGGAAGAATTAGAGGACTATTAGTCTGTGGTTTTAGTGGGATGGACTAGGGAGACCATTTATTAAAGTTATATCTAAAGGATGCATAAGCTGTATGGGGTGTAGCTAGGAGAAAAGGGGGAAGAGAAATTTCCAAGAAGACGAAGCAATATATATGCATTTTCCTTGAGGTAAGATGGAAGTGATACCCAATGATGGATGGACTATGTAAAGATGAGTGAGAGAATATATTAAAGATGCTACCTAGGTTTCTAATTTCTCATTTGGACACTATGTGATGGTGGAGAACTTCCAGATGATATAGAACTTTAGAAAGGAGCAGGTTTGAAGGGCGAGGGAGTAGTGTAGTAGACGGTGATCATAACTTGACTTGGAAATATGTAATTTGAAGATTTGAATTAGCAGCAGAATAATATTCATTATAATATGGTTTATTTGCAACATTTCTTTTTTATTTATATATATTTTTATAAAAACATTTTGAATTTCTGTATGAAATTGCTTCTTTTAGAACAATTTTAAAAGATGACTATCTTGTGTTAGAGGGGTTGAATCCAGTTTGTATTGAATGTATATTTGGTATGAAAACAAATTTTGTTGTTAATTCTTTTATAATGGATAAATTATTTTCAAAATTGATTTATTCAGCATGAATAAAATATTTTGAAACCAATAAGAATTTTTATGGATGTATTAATATCAATTATTTAGGTATTTGAAATCAAATTAATACTTTCATTCAGTTAAAATTAAATAGTACCGGATTGTGGGAAGATGGTGGCAGACTGACAGGCAGAGCTGAATATGCTCACAAAAACATTGGGGAAAGAAACAAAAGCTTTCTTTTGGGGGACCTGCTTTGGGGGTCAGCAGACAAGAACAGTGCTTCCTAACTCCCAGGAAGGCAAGGGACAGAGAGACAAAGAAGCTGAAAAGATATGCGTGAGTTACCAAGCGCCTGCAGCAGCTGGAAGGGCTCCCCTTTCCCACCCCCAAGATATTAAACTGGGGTAAAACCCCTGTCTCATTGTAGTCGACTGAGAGGGGAACAGACATCTTCTTCCCTGTCAGCTATTTCAAGGGAAAAGGGAGGGGAGGTCAGGGTGCTTTTTTTTCAATGAAATCAGCCAGCAGAACATACTTTGAATCTCCAATCTGGAGATTTAACATAGGAACACAAAAAAGCCCAGACTGAAACATCTCCATGGAAAGGTGTGTTGACTATCACCATCTGCTGGCCTATCTGGAAACTGAAAGGACAAAAACTGATCACGCTTTTTGTATCCAACCCCTGGGAGAAAATCTGTGCCCCATAGTGAGTCCCTGGCCTGATTTTGAAAACTTAAGCTGGGCAATTTTAAAGACTGAGAGTAAGTTGAACCAAATATCAAGGAAGAGCTGTGAAAAAAAAAAAAAAAAAAACATTAGGTAAGAGAAAGAAACTTGCTATCAATAAATACACCAACATATTCAGATGCCTAGATATCAGGAAAAAATTACAAACTATACTAGGAAACAGGAAAAGATGACCCAGACAAAAGAACAAACCAAATGTCCTAAAGAGATACAGAAGTTAATACAATTAATCAGTGATAATCACACAATTCTCCTAAATCACTTCAAAGAATTTAAAGAAAATATGACTAAAGAAATAAAGGATATTAAGAAGACACTGGGAGAGTGTAAAGAACAATTTCAAAGACTGCAAAAAAAAAGAAATAGACCTTATGGGAATGAAAGACACAATAAATGAGATTAAAAATACATTAGAGACACATAAGAGCAGATTTGAATGGCTTGAAGATAAAATTAGTGATTTTGAGGACAGAACATCTGAATTGGAAAAGACAGAAGAACAGAAAGAGAAGAGAATGGGAAAAATGGAATGGAGTCTCAGGGAATTAAATGACAATGCAAAATGCACAAACATTCTCATTATTAGTGTCCCAGAAGGAGAAGAGAATGGAAAAGGGGCAGAAAGAATATTTGAGGAAATAATGATAGAGAACTTTCCAACCTTTACGAAGGGCATAAATATCAATATCCAAGAAGGGCAATGCACCCTGAACAGAATAAATCTGAATAGAACTACCCTGAAACGCCTACTATTCAGAATGACAAATATCAGAGATAGAATTCTGAAAGCAGCAAGAGAAAAGCAAAGCATCACATTTAAGGGAATCACAGTAAGATTAAGTGCCAACCTCTCATCAGAAACCATGGAGGAGAGAAGAAAGTGGTATTATGTATTTAAGGTACTGAAAGGGAAAAACTGCCAGCCAAGAATTCTGTATCCAGCAAAGATGTCCTTCAAAAATGAGGGTGAGTTCAAAATCTTCACAAACAAAAACTGATAGACTATGTTACCAAAAGACCAGCTTTGCAAGACATACCAAAGAGGATACTGCAGTCTGAAAGGAAAAAACAAAGGGGAGAGATTTGGAGAAGAGTTTATCAAAGCTTGATGAAGGAAAACGCATAGCATGAATTATTTGAACCTTCTTTTTTGATTATCATTTAAAGTTTTAGACACAGGGACATTTATTCTGGAGAAACAGGGCAAAACTCATGTTTGTAAGATAAGCCTTTCAGATGAAGCATATAAATCTAAATGGAAGCATTATTGTATAATATTTGGACTATGCTTTGATAATTTATGGTTTATACTTAAGATTAGAACTCTGAGCATATTTTTGAGGTATACATTTAATTTAATCCAAATATATGGATGGATACATTTTAAAGACACAACTTGAAAAGCAAATCCTTGAATTTAAAATAATTTGGTCAGTGTTATTAAAATGTTGACTCATTGACTTTTGTTTTATGATAAAGGAAATAAGTGATTGTTTTCTCTCATAGAAATATACTGCTGATACTATTCACTCTGTTTTCCTTGCTTCTGTAGAGCAAGTTTGTCACAAGGCTTAAATGTTTTTAATATTTATTTAGACTCAAAGTTGTGGTTTTGCTATATGTTGAATCTTTGAAACTTTAGCCAAAAATGCATGCAAATGTGAACATTCTGAAGTTTCTCTTAATTCTGATTTGTGCTTAAGTTTTTGGCTTTAAGGACGTTATAAAAATGGTAGTTGCCTCCTTCAGTATTTGTTAGATACGTGAAGTACTGATAAATGTCACGATGGTTTTATTTTTTATATCTTCACTGTAGGTAGTTTAAATGACAAGTGAGTCATTGTTTTAAATGTGCATTTTTTTTTAATGGGTGGATTTTACAGAGACATCATAAAATGTACTGCTACATTTAAAAAAAACAGGGATGATGTGGGAGAGGGAGGTGCATACATGGGAATCCCTCATAATTTTGATGTAACTTTTCTGTAATCTAAAACCTCTTTAAAAATAAAGTTTATTATATATGAAAAAACAAAAACCTCGATGTTGAATGAAGCAAGCCAGACAGAAAAGGACAAATACAGTATGATTGCCCTACTATGAACTAAATATATTATGTGAAATATAAATATATTATGTGAAATATGAATATGGGTAGAATTGCATATATAAGACTATTTTTCTTTGAAGCTAAACAAATATAAGTTAATAGTACAAAATGTTAATATCAGACAAAAAAAATTATACTAAGTAAAGAAGACCAGACACAGAGTACTACATATTGTATGATTCCATTTATATAAAATGTAAGTATAAATCAGTTTATAAAGATGAAAGTAGATTAGTGGTTATGTAGGTCTGAGGAAGGAATGCTAAGGGGTATGGAGTCTTTCTTTTTGGATTAATGAAATTGTTCTAAAATTTTTGAGATTACGAATGTACAAAATTGTGATTATACTAAAAGTCATTGATTATACACTTTGGAGAGAATAGCCAGAAACAGCAGCTATGTACAGTGGGGGAGGCATAGAAAGATTGAAAGGTAAGGAATTTTCTTGTTTGTTTTTCATTTATTATTGAAATAATGAAAATGCTTTAATAACGATTGAAGTGATGAATGCACAACTGTGTAATTGTAGCAAATACCATTGATAGTACACTTTGGAAGAATTTTTTATTAATATGTATCAATAAAATTGATTTGCTTTAAAAAAATTAAATAATACCAACAAGATTAAACAGCAAAGACTAAAATGAAAAATATTGTCTCTGGCTCCCATCTCTCCTCATTCCCAGCAACACTCCCAAGTGTGAATCACTCTTAGGTCTGATTTTTTTATTGTTACTGTTTTTTTGGGGTAATAAATGTAATGTCTTACCTAATCTCCCTGAAGTTATCAATTATTTTTTTTTAAATTCTGTTTCCTGAATTACTTCAATTTTCTCTTAAGCATTATTTTGATATCTGTTACTCATGATGGTTTTATGCTTCTCTCAAATACCTGATAATCATCTTTTTGGCCTTCATATTTATGAATAATTCAAGATTAACCACTGAGTATGAATTATATCTGTGAGTTACCTTTCTTGACTGGTAGTCTTCATTCTAGAGTAAATAAGAAGGGAACTGATAGTTACATCTTTCACTCAAAATGTCAAAAATATGGAGGTTTCATTACAGTGCATTAAGTATACCCTAAAAATCTCTAGAAAATCTATGGAATTTTTGAAAAAAACAATCCTTTTATTTCCATTCCCTTTTTTTTTTTTTTTTTTTTTTTCTTGGTGGTTTTTGCTTATTTGTTTGGGGAATTGATAGTTAGTTGCTGGATAAGACCAATGGTTAAGTTTGGGATGGATAATGGGCAATGCCTGCTGTTCCAGTGAAAAATCTTAAACTAGTTTCCATGCTTTCAGACACTTAAAACTCATTTCAACCATTCATCACAGGTAACATTTCTGAATCAGGAATCCTTGAGAGCCAAAACAAACAAACAAACAAAATCCCATTCAGGATTTTTCTGGACAGATTGCTTCCTTCCAAGTCTTAATACTTTCTACTCCTTATGGTTTCCTCAGCACTTTCCTTCATTATTACACCTCCATTCTCTTTCTATATTCAAAAAAAAAAATTCCCGCAGCAGATGACTCCCATTCATTTCTTTTCCTGGTTTTGTGTTAAATTTATATAATTACCATTTTATACATTTCCGTCATTTTAATTGACTTTCATATTTAAGAGGAGATATCTGAGTGCTTTTTAATCAGAAACACATGTGTTGACATAATTTATAATTTATATTTCATTATTTTGAAAAGAATGACTTAATTATAATAAGATTACTACAGCTGAGGGAAAAAAGTCTTACTTTTTGTATGTAAATGTCTCAAAGAACATAAGACAAAGTTTATGTAGATGTAATCCTAGGAATTTTACATCACTTATCTGGCCCTTTGCCTAAGAGACAGAAGGCGTTTGATAAATATTTGTTGAATAAATGAAAATATATGGAACTATTATCTTGAATATTAAAAAACCATCCTTCATGTCACAATGGACTTTCCTCCTTTAATTACTTCTTATACAATCTTGAGGGTCTGGAGCTGTTTAATGGAAGTAATTCCAGTAATGCTCTTAAATAAGGTTCAAGCCTTAAGGTCAAACACACATGTTTTCATTTATTTTTAATTCTTCAATCAATCTAAACACAGAGAAACTCATATAATGAGGTTTTATAAAATATCTTTCCAATAAAGAAAAGCTTGGGATTATGCAAAAGAGAGTTTCCACTAAATGGAATTAGAAGAAGCTTAAAATTAAAATTTCCATTTAACAAGAGCAAGGTAATTGAAGACATGGTTTTAAAAATCCATTTAGTCACTTTGGAAAAGGCAGGAAGCACAGCTTCTAGAGACTAGGGAACTCCATTTGGCAGTCCTTGCCATTAATGATAGTATTGCCATTAAATTACATGAATTCAAACTCTGTTCTACAGCCTTACAAATAAGACATAATTTACATAATGTTGTAAATTATACTTGAAAGGATTTGTTATAAAAATAAATACGCATATCCATTACAATTTGCATTGGAGGAAGAAGCCATTTAAATAAGTATCACTTAAAATTCTACTTGTTCTCCTATTATTTCATCAAAATGATGTTCATTACAATAATATTACTATATTAGAATCTTAAAAAAAGTCAGAAACACAATGTCAGGTTAGTTGTCAACAAATGTTATACTATCTGTTCTTATGGAAATTGATATGCTATTAACATATTGATATTTCTTTTTAATGTTAAGAAGAATTGATGATTCATATGTTATAGGAATTTAACATGTCATATGAAGTATGTTAAATTTAGTTATATAGATTATGGGAATCATTTTCCATAAATCAGAATCTGATTGTCCTAGCAACATCTTTTCTGCAAATCTTTTTTGTTTTTGTCAACTCACAGTAAGATGACTCTACAATGGTATTGCTGATATTAAAACAGCTTTAATTCAATCATAAAATATTATAAGGTGGCTTACATTTAAATTTTAGTTGCCAGCAATATTTGCCTGTGGTCTGAGTAAAATATTTCCACCATAACATTTTATATACGTTGCTTACTGTAAAACTCATTTTCACATGGTAAAAGTCCTAAAGTTTTATTTAATAGTCATTTTCTGTAAGTGAAAATGCATTTTCCACAAGTTCATTTCTGGCATTGAAATGTTATTTCTGTGTGATTTAGACAATAGGCCACTATGTTCACTTGGCAAAGATTAAGATGCTAATGGTTGGGCCTTCATAATAAGACCTTTGCAATTGAATGAAGGCCAGTTTATGGTGGCATTTTCATTTAAAACCTGAGCACTATAATGATGTTAACTGCAAAAATGTTATTATATTTGTATCCAGGTCATCTCTTCCCCCACTAATACACCACAAATGGTAAGTATTAGATCTTGCATATAAATAAGTATTCAGTGTAACATGAAACTATGTTTGATTATGGTTAAATACTTATATGGATTTTTTTTTTTAAACTGCCAGGGAAAGAAACCATTAAGCAGCAATTTAAAGTAAGTCTCTTATTTTTTTCTTACTTTCAGTTAAAGTGAACATGTATTCTATAACATGACTAAATGATGTATATATATCATTTTAAAACAAAGTCATTGTCTGAGTCTTTGGTGCTCTTTGAAATAATGTAAATAATTATTTTATTTGCTTAACAATATCTGTGTAAAATAATGTTCTAATGAGAGAGAACATCTGTCTTGAGGAGTATTGAATACCACAGAGGAAAAGGGAAAATATATATGAAGGGTATTTTTATTGTATTAGATGATATGTTATCCATGCTCCTATATGGTTTTTATTAAATGTCATGGAAACTGCATTCTTCATTATTGGTCATTTAATTATTTTACATATTTTGCATTCAATCCAAATATAAAGTACTATACACAAAGAATTAATTTATAATAAACCACTGATACTTATTTCTTACACTGCATAATTTCATTTCACCAGACTAAACTTATTAATTGAATGAATTAAAAAATGGAAGACTGGAAAAGGTTGCTTTTCCCTTAAATGTCACCACACTAAGGAGGCAAAATATAGATATTATTATTCATCATTGTTTTACCCTACACTGTAATTTTCTGGCCAGTAGTCAGTGATTTTCCATTGCAATTTTAGTCTTCATAGAATTTTAGTTATATGATTTTATCCAACAATAGCAACTAACTGCCAAGCTCTTTTAAGTATTGAGCCAAAGATAAGAAATATCCAAATATGTGGTATGAGGTTTATACCTCATTAGGTCTAGGCCTTCATTACCAAAGTTTATATTATTCATACAGAAAGTTGTATTAAAATCCCAGATACTATCGCTTCCTGGTCTTTTGGCGAAGATCAAGTGTAAAATCCCAAGTACTATATCTTTAATATAAATAAATACTACTTCCAGTAAAAGGGAAATCAGTGTGAGCTGAGGTAATCTGGGAAGACCTCTTGGAAGAGGTGAACTGACAATGAAAAAGATTAAGAAGTCATAACATTTATAGATATTAATAACTCATTTATTAACAACTATAAATATATTGATACAAATATTATCCTACTTTATAGATGGAGAAAGTGAGGCATAGAAAAGGTAAGTAAATTGCCCAATATAACAGAGCTCGTAAGTGTTGGACCTGGAATATTAAACCCAGGTGGTTTATCTCTAATCAATACTGCTTCTCAAACAGTTGGAGTTTGATTTAAAATGGAGCATAGCTTACTATTTTCTCAGTATTATATGACATACTCCATGAGTGAGAAAAACATTCACAATCTTTATCAGGATCATTTTTTTACATGTGTCTGGGACGTGCGTGTGTGTGTGTTGTGTGTGTTTGGTTAGAAATCATTACCCACGCCTTCTGGATTTTCATGTTCTTTTATGTAGATTTTGATAAAACCTTTAGTTATGAGTCTTGCTTTAGCTAATCTAAAACAGTAACAAAAACTCATTCTCTCATTGTAGAGGTAAATTATATTTTAAGAGAGAAACTTAGCTGGATTTATGAATCTGTGAGCTTATTACATTTAAATAAAAAGTGAATAAATCATTTTTGAAAATAATTTACCCATAGTAAGGGAATTAACAGCAAAATTGTTTCGTACGAAATATACTTTCAATGCAAACTGGATTCATCCTCTCTAACACAAATTAGTCATCTTTTTAAATTGTTCTAAAAGAAGCAATTTTTTTGTTTGTAAAGAAATTCAAAGTGTTTTTATGAATGAATAAAAATTTTTAAAGTTTACATTATAAACATTTTTAATACATGGAGATATTATCATGAAATTATTTCCTAATCTCAAGTTATACATATTTGTATGTGAAATAATGCATTTCTCAACTACATCCATTATTTTTATTAATCTATCTTTCAAGGTATTTTTCTGGTAAAGAATTCCAAAGAATAGTAGAGAAAATGAGAATCCCTACATATAATTTAGATGTTAAGACGATATATGTGACAGAATTACATTTGCCATTTCAGGCTTTATATGCTCCAAAAGGGAGGACAGAAGGAGTGTTTAGGATTTCTAATAACTACATATTGATTTTCAGACTGCAGTTGGAGTATGTGAGCCCATCAATTTCATTGCAGGAAATCGAGATAGTCAAGGTATTTCAAGCAGAAAAGGGTTCCTGGAAGATAAATTAGATGGCTGCTTCTGGACTATTAAGTTGAAGCTGTATTGCAATTCAGAGGTAAGACAGAAAAATGATTTTTAAAAATGGCACAGATTATAAGTCTGTTTTCAATATTTTTGGCCCAAAATGCTAGAAGATAAGGCTTGAAAAGTTGACTGGCTCTATATAATAGAAAGCTAAAGACATAAAAGAGACAGGAATGTGGGCAATGAAGCAAACTTTGTCACTTTTATATTATCTGAAGCATTTTCTCCAATAAGATTAAAATCAAATGTGGTCAAAGTCCAAATTCATGTGCTATGGAGAATCATTTCTCCAAAATACTTCCCCAGATTTTTAATTTCTCTTTCATTTTATTTTGTTTCTTCTTCTTCCTCCTCTTCTCCTTCTTCTCTTCCTTGTCTCTCTTTCTCTTCTCCTCTTCCTCCCCTTCCTCTTCCTTTTGTCCTTCTTCATTCTCCCCTTCCTACTTTTCTTCTCCTTCCCCTTCTCTTTTTTCCCTTCTTTTTCTCTTTCTCTCTCTTTTTTTTTGAGAGGTGTGGCTTTCCCTGGTCATCTCAAATCCTGTTTAGGCTGAACTAGTTCAATAGTTGAATATCTCATTATTTACAAATTACTGTCTTTCCTCTGAATGACTCACACCCCTCCACCACCAACAAAAAAGTCCCCTATCCCTTATTTCACACACACACCCCCAACTATTGCACTCACCAGGAAGGAGAATTTACTATATGGTTGGATTTGCCAAGTATTTCCATTTCCTGACTAAAAATTTTCCTTTGTATAAACCAGAGAGTATCTCTTAATTATAATTAAAATTTTAGATACAGATATTTTATATAGTTTTAGATTTTATTGAAAAGCATTTTAGATACAGCTTTAGGTATTATTAAAACTTTTTTTTCCCAGTAATACAATGGAAAGTCCATGGTCCAGAATAAACACACCTTAATCCAGATTCTATCTATAGAACTGTACAGTGGGTCCTTCAAATATTTTATTAGAATTTCATTTCTACCAGATGCTTCCTTTTTGCTTTATCTTCAAGATATTCTTCTTGTTAGTCATGTTCCCTACCCGAATGATCCAAAAATGTGAGTAACAACCAAGAGGAAGTCAAGGCCATATGTTCTGAGTCCCTAAGGTATTCTGATTTTCCATTATATTTTTTACATTTCTAAAGTTCATTGATTGATTAGGATTGAAATATTCTTGAACAAGAGCCACCAACAGTCAGATTTGTATTAAAAGAGTGTGCCTTGCCTAAGATGAAAAACAGCAAAAGGCATTATAGGCTGTCTGGTATTTGTGGCATCAAATGAAGTTCTAGATATCTGCTGGCTGCTATGATTTGCAAATTCTAGAGACCTCAGCACAATAGCAGTCCCTTAAGTTCTTCTCTTACCATTGTTTTATATACTACCTGAAAAATTCTTCAGACTCTTTTCCTCCATCTTCATACCTGGATTCTTGGAGTTTCATCCAAGGTACTTGGCTGTATTTTTGTGCCAGCTACTACATATTTAACTATGTTATATTGACTCTCCACCAACCTATTTACCTGGATATTTGAAAGCTTTCCACCTAATGCTTACTTTCTACCCTAATAATGTTTCCTCCAAGTATGGATCCAAACAAATTTCCCACCTATTCCCATATGACTCTCTGCTACAAGAAATATAAATCACTTCATGTGTTTGGGGATATCAACTTTATTCCTGTTTCAATACTACTCTTCAAGCTATCCCCATTTCATATAGTTTCTTTGTTTTTCCTCTAATCTAACTCCTATCTATACTTCAAGGTCTTGTTTCATTTTACCTCATTCTTATTTTATTAAACAACTGTATAAGTTTTTCATGCTATTCATTCATTCATTCACTCATTGGTACCACAATACACAGTTATGAGATTGCTTCAATAAAACTATATTATCACCAAACACCAAGTCTTTAAGTCTGGGAGTTGAAAAAAGATAACTATAGCTACCTCACATGGAATGTGACTTACACACTTTCTTAAGTCTGAAGAATGCCATATGCATCATATCTATGTGGCCGCTCCACCCCATCCCCGTGTTGTAACATGTGCATACTATGTATCTATAAACAGGAAACTTACTGCACAAAAGACCATTTAGATAATGACATTTTGTCATCAAGTCATTCAAAAACATATTCCATATTTCAGACAACTCCTTTTATTTTGGTATAGCATTTTTCATATAAAACACACTAATATTCTATAAGAAGTAACATTTTGCTTGGTGAGCATGTCATGTTTATAAATAAAAAATAATTTAAAAAATAAAAGTAAAGAAACAAATAGTAGTTAGTCAACAAGCCTTAGCTCTCCTTTATCAAGGTGTGTTTATGTGTTTGGAGGATCATAAGCTTTAGAAGAATGGTGGGGATACGGATAAAATACAGATATCCTGGCCCTGCCCCAGAACTGGGTCCAGAAATCTGCATGTTTTACGGTTCTCTGGTGACTCTGAGAACACTAAAGCATGAGGATCACTATTTTGAAATTTCTTCCATTTATATCTACAGGTTTAATAGATACCATTAAAATTCTGATACTAAGGAATTTTTAAGAAATCAACAATATGCTTGGCTTGTGCTTTATAAGCTGTTAAATGTGGAAATTACAATATTATAATACACTGAGCTCACCAAATAGGTCTATGCAAATGAAAAGATTTCTAATCCTTAGATATATTAGTCTTGGATTCTAGGTCATTTTAAGAACCAAATAAGGTCTTCAAACATTTATTGTTAATTAGGTATCTGTTGAGGCCATGAAGGTGTATTTTGAAGGACTCCCCAGGATCAATGCTAACTTTTAGAAGAAGTAAGCTAGAAAAATGTTTGCTGAATTTGGAAATGGATCTCTGAAACCGGTTAACACCATTGTTTTTTTTCTCACATTAATATTTACCATTTGCTCTCTAGGCCTCATAACACTCCTTATAAAATTCCTGTTCTATACATGAGAGTATGAAATTCAGAAAGGTTGTATAAGTTGCTTGAGCTAGTAACTTGCAGACACAAATTCAGATAAGGTCAGTCTGTCTCCTTCTTCAACTGCAGTGACTGAGTCTGCAAGGTATGTTCAATTAAAAAAAAAAAAAAACAAGGAGGAGGAAGAGGAAGAGGAAGAAGAGGAGGAAGAGGAGGAGGAGGAGGAAAGATATTTTGATAATGTAATTTCAGGCAAAAACATCCTCACCATTTTATTCAAAACAATACTTTCTAGTCAGGGAATATCATATGGAAGAAATTTGAATCATGCCATGATTAATAAACCCCAAACTATAGTTTCGACAGTCACATGGCTGATGAAATATTTGATGAGTTATTTGATGACATATCTCGCTGAATAAGATTTGGAGCCAGGAGAGACTAGAGACTGGTTATTCAGTAAGGAGTATATTAAGTCAAAGTTGACTTTCAAATTTTAAACCCAGATAACTCTCTATTGACACAAAAGTAGGAAATTCAGGAGGAGAAGAAGTTTGATGTTGTAAAATGAATGCAAGAGTCTTTCATGCAGAAAAAGATAGTCAAGTCCATAGTATGAGATGAGTAAAGAAGCCTGAAAAGCAGGTTTGGTAGGGGGAAAAAAAAAATATATATATATATATATATATATATATATATATATGAGAGGGAGTACCCGAGGAAGAAGTAGAGAAAGAGACAGAGCTAAGTAGACTAAGGATTGCACAAGGAATAATATATGGTCATTTGACTAAAGAAAAAAAAAACAACGGAAATAATGGCCAATAAATTAAATTGAATACTGAATGAAAAATGAGAAAAGTATAAGATATATGGTAATAACATAATCTTAGAGTGATTTCTGTATTGTGGTAGAGTAAGAAGACAGATTGCAAGGAATTGTGGAGTAGAAAAAGGTGAAGAATACAAACTAAAGTTAAGAGAAATTGCAGGGAAAAGGAAAAATGAAAATAGAACACGAGGTCTTATAAATTATTCAACATTTCCTTCATTGATTGAAAATGCTCCCTTCACTCTTCCAAGGTCACTTATTGTCATGGTCCTACTCTCATCTTTCAAATTAGCAGAAATAGCAACCTCCGTATTAGGTTTATTTCATCCCTGCCATTCCCTGACCGTCATTTCTTAACTTTGTAGCTCACACTCTCTAATAACTCATTTTGGAATTCTTTGACTTCTGCTGACTCCCCAATTTATTGAACCAGAATCACTTTTTCCTCTTCTTTCTGCACTTCATATCCATATTTCACCATTAAGATAGCTAAAAGTAGGCAATCATGTTTCCAGATTACTAGTGCCCTTAACCACTTAGAAGAAGAAAAACAAAGAATGTCTGCTCAGGAACAGTTAAATTAATGTTAATACCCACATTATTTCTACAAATATCTGGTTCTTAATAAAAGGTAACAAAGTAAATGAAAAACAAGTCAATATTAATAAAAAATGAGAAATGAAAAACAATACAAACATAAGAATAGAAGATCCAAATATTGAGCTATTAGAAACAAACTTTAAAATAAATGTTAATAAATTCATGTAGTAAAAATAAAAGAAAATGAGAATTTTCCTAGAAAGCCAAAATGAAAATAAAAAAGATATGTAAATTTTTGTTCTCCAAAATTAAATAAATTGAAATTAAGAATTTATTATATAAGTTTAACAACAGAATTGACATAGTCAATGAGAAAATTACTGAATGAAAAATAGATTGCAAAAAAATATTATCAATGCTTCATAGAAGCCAAAGGGATTAAAATTACAGAAAAGGGTATAAAATCTAAGCTAAATCATGAAAATAACTAATATTTGCTTGATTTGAACCCTAGGAGGAGAAGAGAGAAAAAAATAGTGCAAACTCTATGTATGAAGATCAAATACCTAAGTATATTCCAAAATTTCCATTATTTCCAATTCCCAGATTCAAGTAGGTCTCAACTCCAATCTAAATAAATACAAAGATAACCAAAATCAGGAACACCATAATAAAACTCCTGACATTTAAAACCAGGAGAATATATTAAAATTGGCAAGAGGGAAATACCTTCAAAGAAGTAATGATAGCAAGCAATAAAACTGGCAAATTTTAAGTATAAAGGTAGTTAACTTTGGACAAATATATTTGTCTATACATAACTGCCACCACAATCAAAATACAGATTTTCATCTCTTCAGAAATTCCCATACCATCTCTTTGAAGACAATTCCCATACCGCTACCCTAGGCAACAATTTGTCTGATTTCAATGTAATAAATTTTGCTTATTCTAGAATTTTATATCAATATAATCATAAAGAATGTATTATTTAAGATTTATTTTATTTATTTATCCGCCCCACTACCACCCATCATTATTTGTGCTCACTGTCTGTTCTCTCTGTCCATTCATTGTATCTTCTTTATAGGAGGCACTGAGAACTGAACCCAGGATCTCCTATGTGGGAAAGAGGCAACCATTGGCTTGAGCCACCTCTACTTCCCAGAATGTATTATTTTGTACCTGGCTTATTTCACCCAGCAGGAGACTTGTTAGATTTGTCCATGTCACAGCATAGATCAGTAGTGTATTCCTTTTAGTTGCTGAGTATTTCATTGTATTACAGGTGGGAATATGGCCAACAGGTTAGGCAGATAAACCTATGCTGTCATTAAAACAACTGAGAGGGTGCCAAGAGCTGCCTTGTTGACCTGCTTTGGGGTACAGCAGACCAGGACAGTGCTTCACAATTCCCAGGAGAGCCAGGGACAGAGAGGAAGAGGCCAAAACAGCAAGCTGTGAGTTATTGATCTTCCTTGCTGTTGGGAAGGCTCCCCTCCCCCACCCCTGAGATAATAAGCAATGATAAAATCCTGGTGAATTGTATCTGACTGAGAGGAGAACAGACTTCTTCCTCCCTCCCTGCCAGCTCCTTTAGATACATATAGAGCAGGAGGGTGTTCTGGGTCATCTAGGAGGGTACTGGAAAGACAAGGAAGTCAAAGAAAAATCTTGAGTTTCTCATCCCTGTGGCTGGAAGTGGCACATATACCCCACCCTCAGGACAAAGAGCCTAGGTCAAGCTGCCAGCTCCCTCCTCCAAAGGGAGTATGACTACAACCTCCCTGGGAGGAGGAGGGGTCTGGGAGGGTGGAGAGTGGTTTCTTTGCAGTTATTTTAACCATTGGAGCTGTCCTTGGTGTCAGAAGGGACCCTAACACGACAGGGATAAGGGAGAGAGATCTCCTCAGGCAGGTTGTCTCACCCAGCAGCCTAAGTAAGGAGAGGAATTACATCAGAGAGGAGACAGAGATAGCAGACTAAGCAGCAGGATTGCAGGGAATCTAACCTGCCCGAGGGAAAAAAGGCAAGTGGACTTCCAAAATGCTCTCTAGCCTGGAAGACAGATTAGCTCAGTGGAAGAATTCCTGACTAGCATAAACAAGGTCCCTGGTTAGATCCTGGGCTCCTCTCTTAGAAGTGATACATGGTTATGAGACAACCAGCTGAACCTTTATCACCGGGAGCATATTGGCATTCTCTTTGTATTAGGTATTCTTGGATCTCTCATTTAAAAAAAGAAAAAAAATTCCTTTTTTACTTTCCCTATTTTACTCACTAAGAACTAGCTTAAAACTTACAGAGGACAGGCTGCATGGAGATTAATTGGTGAATAGAAGCAGCCTGAGAAGATCCCTAGGGGTCTAAGAGAGTAGGCTATTTTTTTCCATGTTTATCTTTTTTTTTTTTGTGATCTCTTTTTTGCTTTCTAACTTTTTAAAAAACTAGTAACTGCAGTGTTGTTTTCTTGTTGTTGTGTTTTCCCTTCCTTTGTTTCTGTTTTTTCTTTTTCATTTCTTTTGTATACCAATTTTTTTTTCTACCTGCACTATACTTTTCCTCTTCTTTATTTTTATATTTTTGGTTTTCTGTTGTTCTCTCATTCCATCTCTTTTTGTTTGGTTTCAATTTTTCTTATTCTCATTTCTCTCTCCCTCCTACTTTCTCTGTTTTCTTTCTTTTTTTTTTTACCTTTTTATTTCTTTCTCTCTTTTACTTTTTCCTTTCCCTCTTCCCATCATTCCAGTCTTTTAAGTCATTCTGTACCTCTCTCTATTCTGTTTCTTATTTCATTGTTTCTATTCCACTTTTCTAATCTTATTCCTCTATACCTCTTACTCAGGTTAATTATTCAATTTCCTAGGTCTTGTACATTCCCTCTTCTACATTTTACTATTATTACCACTATTATTTTTTTTCACTTTCTCTCTCTTCTGATTTCTCTGGTCCTAACTTTCTTTCCAAGGGAACATAAACAAGAGCAAGGAAATAGAATAAGAGGAACGAAGTGTCAAAGTGAAACTTTACCACACTCAAAAACAATAAAATAAAACCAAAGTGTAGAGAGGGAAACTAACCTACTGAATAAACCCATCAAGATAAACAGATGCCTAGACACCAACAAAAAATTACAAGCCATACTAAGAAACAAGAAGACATGGCCCAGTCCAATAAACAAAGTAAAAACCAGGAGGAGATGCAGAACATGGAAAAACTAATCAGAGCTGTCAAAAAAAAGTATCATGAATCAATTTAATGAAGTGAAGGAAGAGATTAAGAAGACATGGGGTGGACATAGTTAAGAAATTATAAACATTCATAAAAAAAATAACAGATATGATGGTGATGAATGACATAATCCAAGAAATAAAAAATACACTGGAAGCACATAACAGCAGATTTGAACAGGCAGAGGAAAGAATTAGCTTCAGACAGTACATCTGAAATCAAACAGATAGTAGCACAGATAGAGAAAAAGATAGAAAAAATCCAGCAGGGACTTAGGGATTTGAACAACAACAGAAAACACACAAACATATGCATAATAGGTATCCAAGGGGGAGAAAACAAGGAAAAGAAGGCAGCAGAAGTGTTGGAGGAAATAATGCTGAAAACTTCCCAACACTATTGAAGGAGATGGATGTACATATCCAGGAAGTGCAGCACACCCTAAAGAGTATAAATCCCAACAGGCATACTCCAAGACATATACATGTCAAATTGTCCAATGCTCAAGACAAAGAGAGAATACTGAAAGTAGCAAGAGAAAATAGAACAATCACATACAAGGGAAGCTCAATAAGATTAAATGCTGATTTCTCATCTAAAACCATGAAGGCAAGAAGGCAATGGCATGATATAGTTAAGGTGCTAACAGAAAAATAAAATCTTCCAGCCAAGAATTCTCTATCCAGCAAAGTTGGCATTGAAAAGTGAGAGAGAGAGATCAAAATGTCACAGATAAACAGAAATTAAGAGAATATGTCAATAAGAAACCTGTACTTCAAGAAATACTAAAGGGAGTTCTGCAGGTCAAAAGGAAAAAAACAGGTGAGAGAGAGATGGTGGAGAGTGTAAGAACAACTAAAAAGACAAAAAGAGAAATAAAAACAACATACGACATACATAAATCTAAAGAAAATATGGCAAATGTAAGTAATTCCTTGACAGTAATAACATTGGATATTAATAGAGTAAACTCACTACTCAAGAGAAACAGATTGGCAGAATGGATAAGGAAATATGACCTATCTATATGCTGCCTACAAGAAACCCATCTTAGACCCAGGGATGCGAGTAAATGGTTGGAAAACAATTTTACACAAAAGCAATAAACAAAAAAGGGCAGTAGTAGCTATACTAATATGAGACAAAATAGACTTTAAATGCAAAACTACTATAAGAGACAAAGATGGACACGTATATTAATAAAAGGGATAAACTTTCAAGAAGAAAGAACAATCATAAACATTTATACACCCAACCAGGGTGACTCAAAATACATGAGACAAACACTGGAAAAACTAAGTGGAGAAATAGATACCTCTACTATTATAGTGGGAGACTTTAATATACCATGTTAACATTAGATAGAACATCTCAAAAGAGAATCAATAAAGAAACAAAGACTTTGAATAATATTTTTGAGGATCTGGACCTAACAGAAATATACAGAACACTATAGCCAAATAAAGTGGGATATACTTTCTTCTCAAGTGTATATGGATCATTTGCCAAGTTAGACCACAGGATAGGCCACAGAACAACTCTCAGTGAATTCAGAAAGATTGAAATCATAGAAAGTAATTTCTCTGACCACAATGGAATGAAGCTGGAAATCAGTAAGGGCCAGAGACCAGATTAGACCCAAAGATATGGAAGTTAAACAACACACTCTTAGACAAACTTTGGGTCAAGGAGGAAATCTCAAAATAAATCAGTAACTACCTTGAAAAAAAATGAAAATGACAATACAACATATCAAAACCCATGGTATTCAGCAAAAGCTGTATAAGAGGGAAATTTATAACCATAAAAGCATATATCAAAGAAGAAGAAAGTGCTAAAATAAAAGACCTAACTACACATCTGGAGGAATTCGAAATAAAACAACAAACTAATCCCAAAGAAAGTAGAAAAAAGGAAATAACAAGGATTAGAGCAGAACTAAATAAAATTGAATATAAGAAAGCACTACAAAAAATAAAACCAAAAGCTGGTTCTTCAAGAAGATGAATAAAATTGCCAAACTCTTAGCTAGATTAACAAAGAAAAAAACAGAAAAATGCAAATACAGAAAATATGAAACAAGGAAGGAGATATCAACAGTGACCCCACAGAAATAAAGAGTATCATAAAAGGATACTTTGGAAAATTATATGCCAAAAAGAAGGATGACTTAGAGAAAATGGACAAATTCCTAGAAACACACAGCAGCCTACATTGATGAAAGAAGAAACTGATGAACTCAATAGACCAGTCACAAGTAATGAGATAGAATCAATCATCAAAACCTCCCATCTAAGAAGAGCCCAGTACCAGACGGCTTCACAGGTGAATTCTACCAAACATTCTGGAAAGAATCAACAACAATCCTGCTTAAACTCTTCCAAAAAATAGAAGTAGAAGGAAAATAGTCTAACTCATTCTATGATGCCAACATCACCCTAATACCAAAGCCAAACAAAGACGCCACAAGAAAGGAAAATTAAAGGAATCTCTGTAATGAACCTAGATGCAAAAATCCTCAACAAAATACTTGCTAATCATATTCAACAACACATTAAACGAATTATACACCCTGACCAAGTGGGTTTCATCCCTGGTATGCAAGGATGATTCTACATAAGAAAATCAATCAATGTTATACACCACATAAACAGATTGAAAGAAAAAAATCACATGATCATCTCTATAGATGCAGAAAAATCATTTGACAAAATACAACAACGTTTCCTGATAAAAGCATTACAAAAATAGTAATAGAAGGAAACTTCTTCAACATGATAAAGGGTATATATGAACAACCCACAGCTAACATCATATACAATGGTGAAATCCTAAAAGCTTTCCCTCTAAGATAGGGACAAGACAAGGATGCTCACTTTCACCACTCCTATTTAACATTGTGTTAGAAGTACTTGCTCAAGCATTTAGGCAAGAAAAAATATAAAAGGCATCCAAATTGGAAAGGAAGAATTAAAAATTTCACTATTTGCAGATAACATGATCCTATACATAGAAAGCCCCGAGAAACCTACAACAAAGCTTCTAGAGCTTATAAATGAGTTCAGTAAAGTCTCAGGTTACAAGATCAATGTGCAAAAATCAGTAGCATTTCTGTGCACCAATAATGAGCAATCTGAGAAGAAAATCAAGAAAAAAATCCCATTTACAAAAGCAACTAAAAGAATTCAATACCTAGGAATAAATTTAACTAAAGATGTACATGACTTATACACAGAAAACAACACAATAGTGTTAAAGGAAATCAAAGAAGACTTAAATAAATGGAAGAATATTCCCTGTTCATGGATAGGAAGACTAAACATCATTAGGATGACTATCCTACCCAAACTGATCTACAGCTTTGATGCAATCCCAATAAAAATCACCACAGCATTTTGAACTAAATTGGAAAAACTACCTATTAAATTTTTTAGGAAGGGCAAGAGTCTCCGAATAGCCAAAGACATATTGAAAAAGAAAAATGAAATTGGAGGAATCACACTACCTGACTTTAAAGCATACTAAAAAGCTACAGTGATCAAAACTGCATGGTATTGGCACAAGGATAGACATACTGACCAATGGCACCGAATGGAGAGTTCTGATACAGATCCTTGTATATACAGTTATCTAATATTCAGCAAGGCCGCAAAGCCCACTCAACTGGAGGAGAATGGCCTCTTCAACAAGTGGTGTTTGGTGAACTGGATATCCATATATAAAAGAATGAGAGAGGATCATCATCTCACACCATATACAAAAAGTAACTCAAGTTGGAACTAAGATCTAAATATAAGAGCCAAGACTATAAAGACCTTGAAAGATAATGTAGGGAAGCATCTACAGGATCTTGTAATAGGAAATGATTTCATGAACTTCCCACCCAAAGCATGAATGGCAAAAGAAAAAATATAGATAATTGGGACCTCCTCAAAATTAAAAAATTTACCTCAGAGGAGTTGTCAAGAAAGCAAAGAGGCAGCCTACCCAATGGGAGAAAATATTTGGTAGCCACATATCTGATAGGAGCCTAATGTCCAGCCTATATAAAGAAATCCTATACCTTGAAAATAAAAAGTCAAACAACTCATTAAAAAAAGTGGTCAAGTGATCTGAATAGATGAGACTCCCTGGCACCGAGGTATTACTATCAAGCACCAACTGGCAATGCAACTGAAAAAAAAAAAGACCTTGACCCAAAGGGGGAAAAAGGTAAAGACAAATGAGTTTACATAGCTAAGAGATTTCAAAGTGAGTCGGAGGTCATTCCAGAGGTAATGCTTACACATGTCTCAACAAGATCTCAATGACAGCCAGAGTAGATGCAAACCCAAATAGCAGGGCTCCTGAGGGCTCTGGAAAAATCTAGACACTATAGTCAGGGTTGATAGCTCAGGAGTTTGGTTCCTTGCCAGTGGGCCCTACTTTGGAATTTATGCTCCCCAGTGTGACAGAGTTGGACTCAGTTGTGGTTTCCCTACACATGGCTCTTCTGACTTTCTATTTGTACTTATAATCAGTACTAAAGTTGGTAGGTGTATGTCCAAGAGACTTAAAACTTTGGACTGTCCATGTGCCAACTGGGCCCTGAATCTCAACAGAGTTACAACACCTACACTCCAGTTCATTGGACTCATCCAGGACAACTAACGAGGAGATAATGGATAACCAATATATCAACGAACCAAGAGTGTCTACAACTGCATGCAAGAGAGTCCCATCCATAGGCCATATGGGATCGAAGCCACCCCCTCAGTTAAAGGTGGAGTGGGCATCACCATCCCAGAATCCTCAGGATTGGGGAATGAACAATGGACTAAAGTAGACTTATTAGTATAGTACTATAGACTTGTGATTCTAGCAATAGAAGAAATATCACTGATATGGAGGCAGTGGCCACTGGACGTTTTGAGGGTAGAGAGAGGGAAAAACAGATGTAATATGGGGGCACTTTCAAGACTTGGGAATCATCCTGAATGACATTACAATAACAGATACAGACCATTGTTTATCTTGCCTTTGCCTACAGAATTGAGTGGGAAGGAGTATAATGTAATGTAAACTATAATCCATGTTTAGTGGCAATGGTCCAAAATGTGTTTATAAATTGCAATGAATGTACCACACTAATGAAAGATGTTGCTAATGTGGGAAATGTGAGAGGTGTGGGGAGCAGGGCATATGTGAATCCCCTATATATTTTCTGTAATATTTATGTAATCTAAATATCTTTTCAAAAATAAAAAAATGAAAAGACAATACATATATATGTTTTACAATTTGTATAGCATTTTCTTGCCATTTAGATGCAAGAAAATGGCGTATAAATTTAAGGTTTGGAAAGGAATAAATGAAATTCATTTATATATGCCATGAAAATATATGTAGTTTTATATATATTTATAAATATGCATAATAGATTTTACACCTTGAGTAAATTTACTGAATACAGGTCAATATAGACCAAATAATATTTTGTATGTTATGTGGAAGTTCTTTGGGTGATGAGATACAAACACGGATAGCCAGACAGCCAAGAATGCATTGTTGATCAAAGGGCCTAGAGAGGGAGTGGGAAGAATGAGGGCAGCAGAGAGATCCAGGGCTTACCTCATCTGGGCTTCTGCGAGGTTCAGGGGAGGAAAGAGTGGGAGAATGGAAACCCAAATGGGTCCCAGTCTCTCATCTTTATTGTGACCCAGAGGGGAGAAGTAGGGTTTCTCCATGGATACTGGACATTGGCAGCTTTAAACAATGGTACACAAAGGGAAGAAGCTGCAGGGGCAGTTTGGGGAAGCTAAGGGTGGCTCTTATCATCCAAACCATATGGAAGTACATGCCTTGCTCTTTGCAGTGATACTCAGGGCAGAGTTAACTGGAATGGTCATTCAAAAGGGGAACTTAGGTCAGACAAGGTGACGAGGCACCAAATATAATTTATTTTATGCCATTACAATGACTTTATAACAGCAATAAACAGAAAATGAAATTAAGAAAAATATATATTTCCTATAGTGTTAAATAATATAAAATGCCTATCATTAAATCTAAGAAATCTAATAATAGAAGTATAATAGTTCCATACAAAATACTATAAAATATGATTGGGAAAAATTTTAAAGAGATTTAAATAAATGGAAGGTTATGCCATACCCATGGACTTGAAGATGCAATGTTATAAAAATTGCAGTTCTTCCTCAATTGATTTATAGATTCAATGTAATTGCAATCAAAATCTCAGCAGGTCTTTGTTATAAATTGACAGATTTTATTTAAATTTATATGAAATACAAAGACATCATAATAGTCAAGGCATTATTAAAGAGAAACTGCAAAGAGAAAAGATTTGATTTTGTAGACAGCAAGATGTATTATAAATTTATATTAAATTAAGTCAGTTTTGTCACAAGAACTTCAAATATATCAACAAACCACCCATATATGTAAAATTGATTTATGACAATATGCAAACACAGAACACTGGCAAAAAGAGATATTTTCTATACATGGTGTTGAGTCAATTCAATCCGCATGAGAAAAAAAAGTCAGACTTACCCGTAACTCACATTACATACACACATACATACCCACACAAACATCAAGTGGATTATGTATTTAAATATTAAAAGAAAAACTATAAAGTTTCTAGAAATTAATGTAAGTGGATATATTCATGACCTTAGAATCAGGAAAGACTTCTTTAAGAGAACATAGAAAACACTAACCTTAAAGGAAAAGACTGATAAACTTTCTACATAAAAAGATAATGCTAAGAAAATAAAAGACAACCTTAATAGGGAGAAGATATTTGAAGAACTCATTGTACAGCATTCCATCAAAAGGTTATTCAATTGGAATCTAAACATACATCAATTTTCTCAATATATTTACTAATCATGAAAAAGCACTTTGAAAGCACAATAACTTGTCATTGCATACTCATGGGAATGAAAAATTATAAAGACTGAAACATCCAATGATGGTGTGGATGTGGAGAAATGGACATCCTCATTCACGGTGATTGAGAGAATAAATTGGTTAATTCACTACAGGAAAGTATTGACATGATTTATTATCTGAACAAATTCATCACGAGAGGACAAATTCTACCAATAAGGATATATTCAACTGAAAAGCATACACATGGAAAACCCAAAACACACAGAGAAAAATATTCATCACCTCATTTTTTTACTAGTCGAAACTGATAACAATCTATATACTCATAATAACAGAATGGAAAAATAGTCATATATTCATAAAATGTTTTAATACATAGCAATGAATCAAATTAATTAAAGCTACATACAACAGCTTAGATGAATATCATAATCATAATATTGAGAGAAAGAAAACAGGCACAAAAGAAAATGTACTGAATGATTTTGATTATATTAGTTTCAAAAACAAATTATCACACGAGAAGTCAGAATAGCAATTACCTTTGGGGAGGAAAAGGTGACATAGTTTGGGAAGTGTCACAAATGAAGCTTATAAAAAGCCAACAATATTCTGTTTATTGATCTGCTTTTGGTTACAAAGGTGATAATTCACTGAGCTGTATATTTATAGTTTGTGTACTTTTCTCTGTGTGATTAACACTACATAAAAAAGGTAAAAACAGGTAAACACAACCACATTGACTCTATAATCATGATCCTGAACCCTAAGTAGATCCTGAATTCTGCCAGGCAGTTATATTTTATGTTTTCCCCCATCGATTAGAATGAGAAAGAGATGCCTTTGTTTCTGGAATTTGCATCCTGAATTGCTTTAATTTCATTAAAAAAGAAAAAATATATATATTCTGATGAATTAGTTTCATATGAAAAATTAACTAGGTGGAAAAGGTTCAGAATCCATAATGTGGGGTTTGGAATAGGGTTTTGTTTTGTTTTTTAAATTTTTTTTTTTTTTTTATTTTTTAAAAGATACTTAGATTACATAAATGTTACATAAAAAATGTAGGGGATTTCCAAATGCCCTACTTCCTACCCCTCCCACATTTTCCCATATTAACATCCATCATTAGTGTGGTACATTGATTGCAATTGATGAACGCATTTTGAAGCATTGCCACTAAGCATGGATTAAAGTTTACATTGTAGTTTACACTATCTCCCACCCAATTCTGTAGGTTATGGCAAGATATATGGCCTGTATCTGTCATTGCAATGTCATTCAGGACAATTCCCAAGTCCCAGAAATGCCCCCGCATTACACCTGTTTTTCCCCCTCCCTCCCCTCAGAACCTCCAGTGACCACTGCCTCCACATCAATGTTATAATTTTTTCCATTGCTAGAATCACAATAAGTCTATAGTAGAATACCAGTAAGTCTACTTTGGTCGATATTTCAGTGGAATAGGGTTTTGTTTAGAGATCAAATGATTTCTTGTAAAGCCATTTCATAACATCATTTAACACACCTTCCAGCCTCATCTCTAAGTGTTTTTTTATGAAAATCTTACAGTATTGTCAAACTAAGGTCCTTATAATGGCAAATATAGCTCCTTTCTTCATTCCTCTTTGCCTCAATCTGTTTATCCCAGAATAGGTCCAAGAATTTTCTTTCACCTTCGGACAATTGCAATAACCCAATAGTGTGCTAACATTTCTGGAGCTCTCTGAGCCCTTACTGATCATGGTCAGTTTTTCTGTCCCCCTTAGGTTTGTCTGAAGCATATTTCTTCATCAAAGTTAAACCTTATTCTCCTATTTTTTTGGAGGCCCAACTTTTACACTCAAATTTTGTAGAGGTCTATGACAGGAAATGTCTCCCTGAGAACTGTTTTTGGTTACATAACCAATATCCTTTCTTTTCAGCAAATATTTTATTCATTAATTTGGAAAAGCCATATGCAAAAGCAAACACACATGGAATAACATGGATGAATCTTGAAGACCTTATGTTGAGTGAAGCAAGCCAGGCATTGAAGCATGAATAGTACATGACCTCACTGATTTGCATTGAGGAAAGTGAGCAGTCTCTGAGAACCATTGTCTGAAAGATAGGTTAACAAGAGCGAGAAAGGGAAGAGAAAGTTGTGAGCCATCACCCATATGGACATAATCTTTGATAAAGTGATAGAGTATAGTTGCATATTGAAGGATAGGACAGGAGGGTACTGATATTACTGAGTTTGATGGTGCAGGGTTGACAGGTGGGTAGATTAGGAAGGGCGGGTAAGAATACCCAAGATACTGGGGGGAAAGATGGGAGAGGGACCATTGAACATGAACATGGGATTTGTGGGTATGAGGTTGAAAGTGCAGGAGTGGGAATGCTCTTATGGCAATATGACAAGGTAGTGTCATCGGCTTAGGGTGTAGGTTGGGGGGGCATTCAGGATGGGGTGCATCTGGAGTAGGTTTCTGGGGAGTGTGTGAGTGTTCGTCCTGTCATAATGTGTTGTGTTGGAGAGTAGAGACCCACACAGTGAGTGAGAAGGAGATGGACCCCCATCTTTGGGAGGACCGATTCATCCAGAAACAGACAGGTGGGTGTCTCTTAGGAGCAAGGGTAGTTCCTAATAGGGGAGGACAATCAGTGTGTCAAGACCTCTTGTTGCATGTAAATATGAATCTTGTCAACCAATGAGTCAAGATGGGGGGGGGGTGTCATGTGCCCCAGGGGAATGGGGAGGAAGGAACAGAAAAGATCAAACAGGGGGTATTTAGTGGTCAGGGGAAATGTTTTTCATCACCTTACAATGATGGACACAGGACATGGTAAATATCATCAAAAATTATTAAACTGTACCATCTAAATTGTAAACTATACTGTAAACCATTGACAATTTTAGTAGCTATATTTCACTATCTGTATAACAGTTATAACAATGCTACTATCCACATAAAAAAAAAGGTTTTAATATGGGGTGAGGAAAGGAGGAGGAGGTTGGGTATATGAGAGTCTCTAGTATTCTGTGTGTGACTTTGCTGAGACCTAAACTTCTTTGAAAATTAAATGAAAATTTGGGAGACACTGGGGAGTGAGAAGGGAAAGGTGCTACAGTACAGACTGGACACCTGATACTGCAGGGATAAAAGGAAAAATGTTTAAAAACAATTTTTCCCCCATGTTTTGAATATCCTAATCCTTGAATTTATTTTTAGTGTTTTTTAAAAAAGTTTCCATGTATTTTATCTCTTATATTTAAACTTATCATTACTATTTCATTTTCCTATTAATTGTATTTGGCTATTATATGGGCTTCATCTTCAAAAAAGGTTTGGATCACAGAAGGGTTACAATGGGGGCAGGAGAGGGTCATTGATGGGGGGTGTCTGGGATGGGGGTTTCATGTGAGGAAGTTCACCTGAATATACATGAAAGATATATAAAATTGTTCAAATTATCAAGGGGTGGGGCATGGTCACAGTGGGTAGAGAATCACTCAATAAATGAGAGAATACTGAATTCCCAGCCTGGAGAGCTCTGCCACATTCTCCAAGGGAGCAGCAACAGTCCCCCAAGTGCAGGGGCAGTGTGTGGCAAAGGAGTATGGTCCACTAATGGGTTCTTGTTATTGATGACTAGCCTTATGAGTCTTTGCTCTTGTAATAGAAACTTAGCCTTCTGTTATGGGGTGCCTAAGGGTTGCCACCTGAAAGCCTCCTTGTTGCTTAAATGTGACCTCTCTCTAAGCCAAACTCAACATATGAATGCATTACCTTCCCCTCAGCGTGGGACATAACTCCCGGGGATGAGTCTCCCTGGCAATGAGGGATTAATTCCAAGTGCCAACTGGCAATACGACTGGAAAATGACCTTGAATAAAAGGAGGAAAAGGTAAAGACAAATGAGTTCATATGGCTAAGAGACTTCAAAGAGAGTCGGGAGGTCATCCCAGAGGTAAGGCTTATGCACACCTCAGTAGGATATCATAGAACTCCAAAGTGGATATCATCCCACAGAGAGGGGCTCCTGAGGGCTCTGGAGACACCCAGGTCCTATGTAAGGGGGGGATAGCTCCAGAGATTGAAGCCTTATCAGTGGGCTATACTTTTGGAATCTGTGTTCCTGAGAGTGACAGAATTGGACTCAAGTCCTCCCTGCACATGGTCCCTCAGACCCTTCTATTCAAACCTATACTTGGTGCTGGAGTTTGTAGGTGTACTTCCAGAAACTGGAGCCTTTGGCCTGCCCATGTGCCAGCTGTGCCTGGAATCTCGGTGGAGCTGCAACTCCTACTCTACAGCTCAATGGACTCATCCAAGTCACCTGGCGAGGAGACAATGATGGACAATGGCCATCCCAGGGAATGGAGAGAGTCTGCAGCTGCAGGCAGGATAATCCCATCCATCTTATCCATCAGATATAAGCCCCCTCTCACTTGGAGGTGGAGTGGACATCACCATCCCAGCCTCCTCAGGATTGGGGGAAGAGCTGTGGACTAGAGTAAACTTACTGGTATTCTGTTGTAGACATATTGTGATTCAAGCAATGGAAGAGATTACAACATTGAGGTCGAGCCAGTGGCCACTGGATGCTTTCGGGGCAGGGAAAGGGAAAAGCAATTGTAATACAGGGGCTTTTTTGGGACTTGGGAATTATCCTGAGTGACATTACAACAACAGATATAGGCCATTTTACATCAGCATATAACATGCAGAACTGTGTGGGAGAGAGTGTGGTCTACAATGTGAACTATGGTCCATGCTTAGTGGCAAAGCCCCAGGATGTGTATATCCATTGCAGGTGATGTGCCAAACTAATGAAAGATGTCTATGTGGGAGGTTATGAGAGGTTTGGGAGGTGGAAAACATGGGAATCCCTGCAATTTTTGTGTAACACTTATGTAATCTAAGCATCTTTTAAAATATTAAAAAAAAAAAAAAAAGACATTGGATAGTAGCAATTCAAAAAGGAGATATACATGAAAGCATACATGTTTGAAAGTTTTTCATCATGCTATTATTGCATATATTATTGATTTATTGTATGAAAATGAAATAAAAGCAAGAGGTATTTTCAAAAACAAAACAAAACAAAAAAGCAAACACAATACATATTAAGTTATAAAAGGAAAGGCTGGCAAAATTCAATGTGTTATTCTGTGTTGAGTCCTGGAAGTAAAGGAGGATATTAGTGGAAATAATAATGAAATCTGAATCACGTCTATATTTAGTAAACAGTATCACACAAATGTTAATCTCTTCATTTTGACAAATGTATCATTAATATAACATTAAAGGAAATCGGGCAAAGGGTGTACAGGAAAAATATTTTGTACTATCTTTGAATCTGTCATGTAAATCTAAAATAATTCCAAAATAAAGAGTTTTAAAAAGGTTGAAAATCAAACTCCAGGTATATGTAATAATTTTTAAGTAGGATTTTTTAAAAGAAATATAAATAAAATGGGGGAGACATATAAGTTACCAGAGGAAGTGAAATGACTTTTTGCTTACTCTCTTCTATATTTTCCTCATTTTGTACAATAAGCATGTAACATTCATTAAATAAGAACATAAACATTCACGTATATGAATGTATGAACACACACATCCCAAAATCCACATAATTTACAAGATTTATCTCTGAATTTATATTCCTGGGCTGAGGGTTCATTTTCAAATCAGAGATAATTGGAGAAATGTTTTCTAGCTTGTATTGGCTCATACCATCAAATCAGTTTACTTCCTGGAGGTTCATGCCCAAGCACTTGACATTTTAACGAGAATAGCTCACATTCAGAACATTTATTTTTTTAAATAGAACCTGATCTCTTTCCTAAATTAAAGATGAAATCATTGATTTGGTAGAATATCATGTAAATATTCTCTTAAGACTGTTTACTGAAATTGAAATATTTAGTTACATATTGCTTTCTTTTACAGGAATGTAAATGCCACAAATTACACCGAGCATTAGGCTGAGAACCTTGTTTTAATCATTCTAGTTTAAGGAACAGCCATTAAATATTAATATTTAAATTTAATCATTAAATATCTGTTGTTGAAGATGATGACAGTATATATCTGGAAAAACTTTCTAAAAATATATTCAACTAGTAGAAGCTAGTATTTACCAAGAATATGCCAGAAATAATTTGTCCACAGATACGTTTATAACCCTTTTGTGTGCAGATTTTCAACTAACTTTTCAATTATAACTCAGATAATCTGTTGAAGAAAAATGCGCATTTATCATTCTTCTCTAAGACAAGATTATTAGAAAAGAGCTGTGGAAATTATTTTCTTACATCTGTGACTATGGAATTTAACCACGAGAACTACAGCAACCTTTTAATTCCTAGTTTTCTCCAAATTTTCAATAAATATAATCTAAGGAAACCAAAGTATTTTCTATGTTATAAGAAACCACTTTTCGAATAGAATGTTCTCTGGCTGAGGATGCTTACTTACTTGGACAAAACATCTTAAATGTTATTTCACTTTCTACTTTCTAAATAATTTTTTTTTTCTAAAAGATGACATTGAGAATTCAGTTCTATTTATTTCTCATTTCCAGACACATTAGCAATATGTTCAACATCTGAAGACGCTGTACAGAAAACAATCATTTTATTTTGTTTTATATCTACACAGCTCTACAGTTTTTGTTTCAGACATTTCCAGCTTAACTCTCTAAAGATAAGTTCCTTTTAAGTCATGGAAATGAAGAAATTCAAACTTTGTTTTGGAAATTAGATTAGGAAAGGAGAAACAACTAGAACCTAATTTACTGTTTGTTTTAATAACTAGCATAAAACATGCGTATATGTTCCTTTGAAGCAGATTGGGTAGAGTGACATTAAATATTTTATCATGAAGGCAATATGTAACCACATATTGACCTCATTCTTTGGCTATGTTCATAGCTATGTCTACATATCTCCAAAGGACTTTGTTTGATTCGTTTCACTGATTTATAGTTTTAAACAACTTCATTGTTTCAGAATAGTATATGTAACCTATGCCACTGTAACTCTAAACATTCTTTTGGCAAAGGTGAAATTGTTACATATGGTTATAGGTGGTAATATCTAATAAAAGAACTGGCCTTTCCAGCATAATCTTTTGATCAAATCTTTACTTGGAAGGATCAACTATATTCAAGTGAAGGAGATGTCTTTCTCAAATATTCCTTTGCTCCTTTTTTACAGCTGAGCATGCTAATCTAGTTCCTGACAATTGCCTTGGAGTTCTTGTAGAGAACTGTGTATAATATCCCTAATGTTAAAGCAAAAACATTATTGGATTGAGCAAAATAAGTGTAAGAACACACACACCACTGAACAGAAAGTTCTCTTTTTACAATTATACACCGTTTTTAAAAATAAAATTTATTGGATGGAGTAAGGGAAAGTTAAAACAGAAAGCTGAAAGCATAGTCCACAATTATGCTTGAACAGAAGTTGGTGTAAGTCTCCATCAAGTATGTGTTTTCAATTATTGCCATTGATAATATCCATACAATTCATAAAGGCAGAGTTTACAAGATATCCTGGAAAAGTAGCCAAACAATAATATTTTCAAATCTATGCTCAGGAAAATATTCCATGTTAAGGTCATAAAGTCAGTATTTTCATAAATTTCTTTTCTATATCTGAACCTCTTACTGTTTTTCTTATTTAATTAAGGGCATCAACATCTGAAATTCCTATGTACAACATTTTTGAGTGACTTCTAACTCTTATCTTGTCTAACAAACCCTATGACTATTAAGTCATATCAGAACATCAATACATAATTCTTTGTATTCTATGTACTATTACCCAATTTGAGATCTTCTTTATTTATAATTGGACAAGTGGCATAGTCTTCTTATTGTTTCCTTTACCTCTGGTCTTAATTTCTTTAATTGTAAACTACATATTTTTGCAAAATAAATCTTCCTAAAATATAACTCTATTCACATCATCTCGTTCAGAAATGTTTACTGTTTTCGCATTTTCTATGAAATCCAAACTCCTAAAATAGTGAGGATTTATAAGGCATTGATTTGCTCCTGATTCAATTACATCTTCTAAACAACCCTCAGAAAGTATAGTTCCTGATATTTTATAAATGAGTTAAGTTAATGATAAATTGCCCAAGATCACAGCTTGGAAATAAACTAATTTGTAAGCTGGTCTGTCAGACTTCAAAGCTCTTTTCTGGTTTCTTTCTTACTCTCACATCTCAGCACAGGGAATGAGAAGTTATTGTTTACATTCTATGATGAAACACCCAATACACAGAAAAGTTACTCAGTTATATATCTTCACAAAGAGGAGTGGTAAACTAGATTTTAAAGTCAGGTCATTCTGGCTCAATAGCCTCTTCTCCTTTCTGCACACTATAAAACCTGGCATCTACATGAATGATATTTTCTTAAAATCTAATTAGGAATGCTTTCTCTCCTTACTTCCCTAACATATCTGTCTTTTTTAAGTTTTACTCCCCTGTTGGCACACTCAATGTCCTATACAGCATTATAAGTTCTATTTATTTGTGTATCCATATGATTTTCTGGTATCTACTTGAGGCTTAATAAATATTTGATGAATGGATAATCAGTAGTGTTTAGATATATAAAGGAGAATATTACAAATGAAGCATATTATAAAATACTAAATACAAAATATTTTAATTAATTATAATATATCCCTAAACTTTGTCACCTTAGGGCATGGGATTCTTACAATGGTGATTCATGGGTTTTTTTTAAAAATAAATTTTATTGAAACATAGTCATAAACCATACAATCCATCGAAAGTGTTCAATCAATATTTGGTATAATCAGAGTTGTGCATTCATCACTTCAATCAACATTAGAGCATTTTCATTACTCCAAAAGAGAAAGAAAAAAGAGGAAAAACAACAAAATACATAAACAAAAGTCTTACCCCTTAATAGTCACCTCTCATATCTCTATATTTCTCCTGTCATATATAACTGATAATCTACTTCCATCTCTATAATTTATTTGCATTTACATTCTGTGTAGATGGAGTCAAACAATATGTAGCCTTTTGTCTAGTTTCTTTCACTTAGCATACTTCCTTTTTTACTATTGATGCAAGGTTAATATATTACTATGCACTACTGTCCATAGATTGCTTTGGTTGTTTGATTCATGTTTTTAATGATAAAAATGAATGCAGATTTAGAATATCAAGAAAAAGAACCCTCTGCATGCTGGAATCAGTTCTATGAAGATACTGAGTTAGTATGTTATTAATTTTTTTAAAGAGGGTAGAATCAGCTATTAATACCTTTCAATATAATGTGATTCAACATAATATGTAAATGAGCATATTTAAAATTGTGCATTTTGAATTTGCTTGTAAAACTTAACCCTCTTTTCTGACTTTCTAATACTTTCTCTTAAATTGGAGATAATGAAAATACTTGTGATAAAAAAATTAGTTATAACGGATTAATATAAGTTTAAGATATTTAACTGCAAATTTCTTCATTTTATTGATATTTTTCAATATTATATTGTAACTCACATTATATTGAATACGATGTGATTAAACACATAATATTATGACCTTTTGCAGTCTGGGAAATGGCTAATTGTGTTAGGCAGAAAGTACAATGGACCTGTACTAAATAGGAATTATGCTTTAAGTTTCTGGAAGAATTAGGGACATCAACCACTCTTCTCAACATCACAGTGTTTGATGAACATTGGTACAATGCAAAAAATCCAAGAAAAAAGGATTGATAGCACATGAACAAAAATTAAGGTTAAAAATAAAATATGCACCCATCCTCAATGGAATTCAACTAGAAATCAATAATGGAAATTGTACTGGAAATTCAGAAAAAAAATGACAGATCAAAAAACACACTTAAAAATGGCCCATAGTCAAAGAAAAATGTCTCAAGAGAAATTAAATGTTATTTTGGACTAAATGAAAAGGAAAAGATATCTTATCAAATATTGTGAGATGTAGCAAAAGATGTGAGTAAAAGGAAATGTATAGCATCAAATGCATATATTAGAAAAGAAGAAAGATACAAAATTAAAAACCTAAGCTTCCTATAGATAACTAAAGAAACAAGAACAACTATAAACAAAAGTAAAAGACAACAAATAATAAAATTATGCCAGAAACCAATGAAACTGAAAACAAGAAATCAAGCAAAACCTGGTTCTTTGAAGAGACCTGATAAACCACTAATCAAGATAATTAGAAAAAAAAAAAGGGAGAGAAGATACAAATTACCAATATCAGAAATACAAATGTATCATAATTACTAATCTCAAGAATATTAAAAAAATAACAAAGGGATACTATGAACAATTCTATTCCCACAGAGTTGATAACTTAGATGAAATGAACCAATTCCTTCAATAAAACAAACTTCTAAAACTTACACATGGAAAAAGAGATAACCTGAATAGGACTATATATTAAAGAAATGGAATCGACTTTTAATAACCTTGAAGAAGTAAAAGGACAAGACCCAGATGGTTTCAATGGTAAATTCTACCAAACCTTTAGGAAAGAAATGACACCAATTCTTAACAAGTATTTCCAGAAAAGAGAAGCAGAGAAAGACTTTCTAACTCATTCTATGAGGCCAGAATTGCCCTAATACCAAAAGCAGATAAAAACATTACAAGAAAGGAAAGCCACAGACCAATATCTCTCAAGAACATAGAATTTTAACAAATTGAATCCAACCATGTCCAAAAAGAATTATACACTATAACCAAATGGAATTTATTCCAGGCATGCAAGGATAGTTTTACATTTGAAAATCAGGCTTTATAGTCCACCACATGAACAAGCTATAGAAGAAAATTCATATAATCGTATTTATTGACAAAAAAAGGATGTGACAAAATTAAACACCCTCTCATTAAATAACTCTCAGAAAACTATAACTAATTCCTCAGCTTCATAAAGACCATCTATTAAAAAAAAAGCCTTTGGCAAACATGCCCCAAAGTGAGAAACTGGATCTTTGCCCCTAGGATCACAAGCAAGGAAAGGATAATTTCTCTCAACATTTTACTGGAAGATCTAAATAAGTCAGTAAGATAAGAAGCAGATAGTTATTCAAAGCAGATACGATGAAATGGATTAGCTTGAAACTATGTGCATGCATTACCTTACAGTTTGAAACCATGAGAGTATCCAAATCAAGGCATCATCAAGATGATTCTTTCTTTCTGAAGACCAGCTACCAGTGATCCTTGAGTCCTCTGCTACATGGCAAGGCACGTGATGGCATCTGCTCATTCTCTTCCTTCTCTTGCTGATTTTGTTGCTTTCAGATTCTTGCTACATTGGCTTTCTCTCTCTTTTTCTGATTTTCATTCTCTTATAAATGATTACAGTAAAATGATTAAGACCCACCATGGGCCATACCCTAACTGTAGTAACCTCATCAAAAGATCCTACTTAACAGTAGGTTTACACCCATAGGTATGGATTAGCTTCTTAAACATGATTTGCTTGGGTACATACAGTTCCAAACCACCACACAGATTGAGAAGGATGAAATAAAACTGTCTTTGTTTGCAGATGAAATGATTGTCTATGTAGAGAATCTTGAAGAATAAACAAACAAAAAAAATTTCCTGGAACTAATAAGTGAGTATGGTAAGATTTCAGGATAAAAGGTTAAAATACAATACTTTCCTATATGCCAACTATGAGGAGTTTGAATTTAAATTTAAAAATCAACTATATCATTAAAAATAGCAACAAAAAAATGAAATAGGTATAAATCTAAAAATAATAAGTGTAATATCGTTATGTGGAAAATCATGAAAATCTGAGCAAAGATTCAAAGGAAATCTAAATAAATGGAAAGTGCACATTCATAATTTAGAATGCTCAATATAGTCAAGATATCAGTATTGGTAGGCGGCTGTGGCTCAATTGGTTTTACCATATGGGAGGCCCCAGTTTTGGTACCCGGGGCCTCCTGGTGAAGGAAAGCCTGCTCGCGCAGCGCAGTGAGCTGACGCAGCAAGATGACGCAACAAAGGGAGAAAGCAGATGCAGAAAAACGCAAAGCAAATAGACACAGAAAGCACAAGCAGCGAGGGGGGGATAAATAAATAAATAAAAATAAATCTTAAAAAAACAAAAAAAGATGTCAGTATTCCCCAAATTGATCTATACTTTCAATATTATACCAATGAAGACTCAACAAGCACATCTGTAGGTATTGACAAACTGATATTAAAGTTATATGGGTAGGCAAAAGAGCTAGAATACCAACACAATATTGAAGAAGAACAATGTTAGAGAGCTCACACTACCTGATTTCAAGACATAAAGTTACAGTAATTAATACAGTATAGTATTGGCAATATAATAGACACATATAGGTAGAGTGAATTGCTATACAGTGTGCTGTTGAAATATTCACTCAGGCACAACAGAGATTCCCAACAAATGACTACGATATTACTTACATAGTACAAAGGGTCCAAAAGAGCAGGGAAAGAGATACTATCACGTCTGGTCCCCTAAGTAGAACATTTGCTCAGGTCATGGTGGGTGAATGGCAGCTTCACATGACCTGCTTGGTGTTAGAGAAAGGGACCCTGTGCTGATTGAAGGCTGGGTATGTATACACCTCAGGAGAAAGGGGCCAATCCACGAGCAAAAAGTATGTGTCAAGCAACATTTGTGTAGCATTACCTTCTTGCAAGTAGCTAGGACTACTTCTTCCCAGTTTCAGGTTCTAGGTACGGTTAGTCTGTTCCATTAAACCTAATATCTCCCCTGGGCTGCAGAATGGAAACATATAAAATTATCTGCATGCAGAAAGCAAGTTAGAGGGAAAAAGGAGAGTATACAAGGGCAGGGAGATGGCCACTGAGCATATCTGTGACTTCTCAAGCAATAGATCAGTGGATTGGAATAAAGAGTCCAGAAAAATACTCATACAAATGCAATCAATTTATCTTAGACAAATGGAGCAAAAACAATTTAAGTGAGAAAAAAAATGTTTTCAGTAAATTGCTAGTAAAAGTGGACATCCATAAGTAAAATAATCTAGACACCAACCTTACAACTCACACAAAAAATTAACAAAAAATACACCTCAGACCTAATGTAACATCCCCAAATATAAAATTTCTAAAAAAAAACAAAGAAGAAAATCCAGGTTACCTTGGGTTTTGTGATAAATTTTTAGAAACAACACTAAGGAGAACTATTCCTTAAAGAAAAATTCGTAAGATGAATTTTATTAAAATAAATTTTTTTCCTCTGGAAAATACATTGCTAAGAGAATGAAAACGCAAGCCAAGAACTGGGAGAAAATATTTGTAAAACACATATCTGATAAAGGACTTGTATCCAAAACACAAAAAGAATTTTAAAGCTCAAGAATAAGTAAACAAACAACCCAATTACAAAATGGGCAAAGATCTGAATAGACATCTCACAAAACAAGATATGCAGATGGAAAATAACCATATGAAAAGATGCTCAACATCATTTGGTATTATGGAATTGCAAATTAAAACTACAATGAGATACCATTACACATCTATTACAATCACTAAAATTCAAAACTGATGATACCAACTACTGGTGGAATGCAAAATGGTCAAACCACTTTGGAAGACACTTGGGCAATTTCTTAAAAGCTCAATATAGTTTTAAAATACAGCCCAACAATTGTGCTCCTATGTATATACCTAACTGATTTCAAAACATGTATACACAAAACCCTGCTCATGAATGTTTATAACAGCTTTATGTTCACAATTGCCAAAAATCAGAAGCAACCAAGATACCCTTCTGTAGGTGTATGGATAAATAAACCATGGTACATTCATACAATGAATTTTCAGACCTCAAACTGACATGGATGAATCTTAAATGCATATTGCTAAATGGACTAAGCCAGTCAGTAAAGGCTATACACTGTATTATTCTGATTATATGACAATCTGGAAAAAGCAAAACAAGAGAGACATAACAACAATCGGTGGTTCTTAGTGGTTTGGGTGTTGGGAGAGAAAGGCTGTACTGGTGAAACCTGGAGGATTTTTTAGGGAAATAAAAATAGTCTATATGATTCTGTGATTGTGACACATGACACAGCATCTTTCAAAACCCATGGAATTTTACAGCACAAACAGTATACTTTTATGCATACAAATAATAAAATGAATAATTTAGGAAGCTGGAGTAATCCCAAGGTGGAATTCAGAGTGTGACAAAATAATCGAAAATTATTATAAATGTTATGAAAAAACCTCATTGTAGGATATGGATGAAAAGTTGCTGACCTAAATAAGTTTGGAAAACAGTTGAATCTGTAAAAAAAAAGGCAAAATAATTATATTTAAGTGTTGTACTCTACTTTGTAAATTTATTGCACAGGGGAAGGTATGGATTAAGAATCCTCATATGGCTATACATGTAAAGTGGTATCAAACAATTAAGTAAAAGGGCTTGAATGGTGAGAGTCAGATTTCTCACTATTGAAGTAGGAGTTTACAAACAGATGAGGTGAGGAGACTAGAATAATGTATGTGGTAATGCATTAGAGTTGGAGACATCAGTATGAATGAATGTTTAGCTTAATATAGATACAGATGCTTACACATAGAAATATTTATAAATATCTTTGTATATATAGGGTTTAATAGATGCACATCTATTTCCTTACAATGCCAGCTGCAAAAGTCTAGAATCAATGGCACCTCAGAAGCAACAAATACACTTAGCACCCAGATTTTGGTTTCTATTACCATTCTACAATAAAAGGAATCAAGTTTCCTTGGAGAAATGCTTTATTCTAGGACTGGTGTAGGAAATATACAAGATAAATCTGGAGCTTCTTGTACTGCCAGAAAATAATGAAGTGCAAAAATAAAAATATAAATAAATAAATACCACAATAATGGGGATATATTTCAAAGGGAAAGAAGAACTAACTAATAGATCTAGTAGTTGCCAAAGTTGTAACAATTTGTGTGGCAAAATCAACAAAGAAGCATTGGATTATAACCCATAGTATAAAACCCATATCCATTTTTCCATACTGACATAAATAAATGATTGATAAATAAACAAATGTGGAGAAGAGAACAAAGGTCCTGTGCAGAATAATTCTTCCTACTCCTCTAAGTGGGGATGGGAGGACTGCACATGGTAACTTCCTTCTAAAGAGTACTATATGGAAAGGGGTAGGGGATGGAGAAGAAACCTGATGAACATTCCTTGAGCCAGACAATCAAGGTCAACATCAATAGTGCTATGTTGATAGTATGTACCCTTGATTTGATATGATGATAATTGCATCTTTTCTCTCTGTTGTCTCCCCTAAAACCTATAGCTACAGTCTAATCATGAGAAAAACATCAGACAAATCCCAATAGAGGGACATTCTTCAAAATAGATGACCAGAATTCCTCAAAACTCTCAAGTTCATCAAAAACTTGGAACACCTAAGACGTTGTCACAGCCAAGGGAAGCCTAAAGGAATATGACAATTGAAATGTAATGTGGTATCCCGGATGGGACCATGGAATAGAAAAAGAACTTTGGGTAAAAATTAAGGAAATATGAATTAACATAGACTTTAGTTCATATTATTGTATAACTAGTTCATTACTTGTAATAAACATACCAAACCTGTATGAAATAGTAATAATAGGAAAGACTAGATGCAGGGCTTATGAGAACTCTTTGTATTAATTTTGTAATTTTTCTGTAAATATAAAACTGTTCTAAAATCAATATTATATATAAAATATATATACACATATACATATAGATATATGGTAGTCTCAATAATCATTCACATTTATATAGAAGTAATAATGCATAACTTCTATATAAACAATTATTAAAGACTGGGTACTAGAGACTACTGAGTGCATGATTGAGCCAAGAGTTTAACAATGAGGACCCTGATGTAAGAAGTGGACATTTCAATGCAGACTATTTCCCATATGCCAAAAGATGAAATGTAGTTGAAGCTAAATTACTATGCCATTTCCATGAACCATTTTTCATGCTCCAACTATGATTGCATGAATGACCTCTGTTGTTGTTTTTTTAATTTTTTAATTTTTAAAAAGATATTTAGATTAGATAAAATTAACATAAAATTATAGGGGATTCCCATATGCCCTCTCCCCATACCACCCACATTTGCCACAATTAACATCCTTCATTAGTATGGTACATTCATTGCAATTGATGAACACATTTTAGAGCACTGCCATCAAAGATGGATTATAGTTTACATTGTAGTTTACCCTTTTCCCCACACAATTCTGTAGGTTATGGCAAGATATATAATGGCCTGTATCTGTCATTGCAATGTCATTCAGGACAATTCCCAAGTCCCAAAAATGCCCCTGTATTACACTTGTTTTCCCTCTCCCTGACCTCAGAACCTCCAGTGGCCACTGTCTTCACATCAATGATATAAGTTCTTCCATTGCTAGAATCACAATAGATCTATAGCATTAAATCCACTCTTGTCCATAGTCCTTTCCCTAATCCTGAGGATTCTGGGATGATGATGGCCACTCCACCTCTAATTGAGAGGGGGCTTTTTAATGTTATTAATGGAGAGTTAATGGCTACAGTAAAGTAATTGTTAAAACCAAATACATAGTCTAACCCAAACACAAATTAAATATTAAATGTTGAAGATTTATAACATCATTAGTATTAAATATTTATTGTCTAAATTTGCTAATTCCATATAACTATTTCATGTTATTTTCTTTCCCTCATTTTTAGATTGCAAAATTTCTAAGGGTCAACAAGCTAGACCAATTTCAATAAGGTGAAAAGTTATATTGGAGAAATCCTTTCTATACTAAACCAAATAGAACTGAGTTTATTATTAACTCACCCAATCAGATTTCTGGGGATACTTTTCTGAAGATATGACTCTAATTTCTGAAATATCATTGGTATTTTTAAAAAATGTTACTAAGATATTACTATTTACAATTCTGTTTCTTCATAATAGAAAAGGGAAAATGTCTTTAAAGAGTTGCTCTTGAAAGAAAGGTGACTAAAATAATACCAAATAAATCTGCCAAGTATACTTATACTTCTAGATACAGTTACCAATGATGCAAATAATTGCTCCATAAAAATGATATTCATGTAAGAATAAGAAACAGCATTCTAGCAGACTCTTTTCACCTGTTCAGAAAATCTTTGATAGGATTATTATTCAAGAAAATCAATGTTGCCCGGGAGGATTCATTATAATAGTATTACCAAATACCAAATTGTACATTTCCTTAAACCTTGTAAAGCAGGCATTTTGAAAGCAGACAATTTAAAAATAGATTGAATGCTGGTATTTACTCTCATTTTTAAGAGGGTATAAAACATGTCCTCTTTTAAAATACAATTTTTAGACCCAGATGACATCAGAGTAGCTCCGACAGAGCACAAGTGTCTTGCAAAATAGGGGAGAAGGAGTAGACGTAGTCTGAGGGAGCTGCTTTGGGGACCCCTGCAGACCAGGAAAGCGCTGCATGCATTGATAAGGAGGGACTGGGGATTTGGAGATGGAGAAGCCAAAAGGAAAACCATTAGCTGATACCCCTGTGGCTATGAACATTGTCCATCCCACATCCCTGAGGTGAACAGCCTTGATAAAACCTGCAGCTGAGTGGCCACCAGAGAGAAAAAAGTTCAGATACATCCCAAGGAAGAAGGAGGGTGTGGCAGAGGACTGTCTGTGGTTTATCTTCAGCAAATATAACTAACAAAACTTGCTAGCTCAGAAGAGTTAGTGAAATTTGAAGGATTCATCTCGTGCAAGGGTTTTGCAAGAAGTGCCATTTTCTGGCCAACCAGGAAAGTGAAGGAAGGCAGACTGGTCTTTCCTGAATCTTTCCCAGGCACGGTAGACCTGGTCGGGCCTCATTAGCAGCTCCCTGACACAGTTTTGACTACTTAAACAATGCAATAAAGTTTTTTTTAAAAATTAAACTAAAAGTCAAAGAAGAGCTGTGAAATAAAACCACCAGGCTGAGGGAGAAATTAATCAACAGGACAAAATCATCAACATAAGCAGATACATATGTATCAACAAAAGATAACAACGCACATTAAGAACCAGGAAGATATGACCCACTCAAAGGAAAAAAACAAGAATCTAGATGAGACTCAGGATTTAAGATAACTAATAAATGATTTTGAAACAAAGCTCTCTAATCAATTAAAGGAGATGAGGAAAAATATGACTAAAGAGATAAAGGATATTAAGGTAGCACTGTGTTAGCATAAAGAACAATTGCAAAGTCTGCAAAAAAAAAGTAACACACTTATGAGAACGAAAGACACAAGGGATGAGATAAAAAATAGATTAGAGTCATAAAACAACAGACTTGAAGTGTGAGAAGAATGAATAAATGAATTTGAAGATAGGACATTTGAAACTGAAAAGATAAGAGACAGAGAAAAGAATCCAAAAAATTTTGAACAGGGCCTCAGGGAATCAAATGACAGCATGAAACATACAAACATATGTGTTACAAGTGTCCCAGAAAGAGAAGAGAATGGAAAAGGGGTAAAAGAATATTTGAGGAAATACTGATTGAAAATTTTCCAACCCTTATGAAAGACATGAATATCAATATTCAATAAGGACAATGCACCCCAAACAGAATAAATCCTAGGAGACTGTGATGATTAGGCTAAGGCTTTTTTCTCAATTGCCATTAGTAAGGACCACCAGAAACACTTTGATTTCAGCTGGCAAGGCCAGCAGTATACCTTCACTGTCCTTCTTCAGGGGTATATCAACTCTCCAGCCCTATGTCATAATATTGTCTGCAGAGACCTTGATCAACTCTCCCTCCCACGAGACATCACACTGGTCCATTATATTGATGATATCATGTCCATAGTACCTATTGAGCAAGAAGTAGCAAAGACTCTAGATTTATTGGTAAGGCATTTGCATGAGAGAGGATAGGAGATAAAGCCAACAAAAACACAGGGTCCTTCCACCTCATTGAAATTTCTAGGTGACCAGTGGCGTGGGGCCTGTTGAGATATCCCTTCTAAAGTAAAGGATAAGCTGTTGTACCTGGCCCCTCCTATGACCAAAAAAGAGGTACAATGCTTAGTTGGCCCCTTTGGGTTTTGGAGACAACACATTCCTCATTTGGGTGTGCTACTCTGGTCCATTTACCAAGTGAACAGAAAAGCTGCTAGTTTTGATTGGGGAATGGAATAAGAGGAGGTCCTGCGACAGGTCCAGGCTGCTGTGCAAGCTGCTCTACCACTTGGACCATATGATCCAGCAAATCCAATGGTGCTGGAAGTTTCAGTGGCAAATAGAGATGCTGTCTGGAACCTTTGGCAGGCCCCTATAGGGGAATTACAATGCAGACCCTTAGAATTTTGGAGCAAAGCCATGCCATCCTCTGCAGATAACTACTCCCCTTTTGAGAAGCAGCTTTTGGCTTGCTACTGGGCCTTAGTAGAGACTGAACGCTTAACCATGGGCCATCAAGTTACCATGAGACCTGAGTTGCCTATCATGAGCTGGGTATTGTCTGACCCAGTAAACCATAAAGTTGGGTGTGTACAGCAGCACTCCATAATAAAGCGGAAGTGGTATATATGAGATAGGGCTCGAGCATGTTCTGAAGGCACAAGTAAGTTACATGAGGGAGTAGCCCAAATGCCCATAGTCACCATCCCCGCCATATTACCTTCTCTTTCCCAGTCCACAGTTTTGGCCTCTAGGGGAGTCACTTACAATCAATTGACTGAAGATGAGAAAACTTGTGCCTGATTTACAGATGGTTCTGCACGATATGCAGGTACCGTCCAAAAGTGGACAGGTGCTGCACTGCAGCCCTTTTCTGGGACATTCTTAAAGGATAGTAGTGAGGGCAAATGTTCCCAGTGGGAGAGCATCGAGCAGTGCACCTAGTTGTTCATTTTACTTGGAAGAAGAAATGGCCAGAGGTGCATTTGTACACTGATTCATGGGCTGTTGCCAATTGTTTGGCTGGATGGTCAGGGACTTGGAAGGAACATGACTCGAAAATTAGTGACAAGGAGGTCTGGGGAAGAGGTATGTGAATATACCTTTCTGAGTAGGCAGAAAACATGAACATATTTGTGTCACACATGAATGCTCAACAGAGGGTGATTTCACCAGAGGAAGATTTCAATAACCAAGTGGATAAGATGACCCACTCTATGGCTAATGCTCAGCCTCTTTCCCCAGCCACTCCTGTCATTGCCCAATGGGCTTATGAACAAAGTGGCCATGGAGGTGGGGATGGAGGTTATGCATGTGCTCAGCAACATGGACTTCCCCTCACCAAGGCTGACTTGGCTACAGCCACTGCTGAATGCCCAATCTGCCAGCAGCAGAGACCCACACTTAGCCCCCAATATGGCACTATTCGTCGAGGTGACCAGCCTGCTACCTAGTGGCAGGTTGACTACATCGGGCCACTTCCACCATGGAAGGGGCAGCGATTTGTTTTAACTGGAATAGATACATACTCTGGCTATGGGTTTGCATTCCGGCATGCAATGCTTCTTCCAAAACTACCATCCGTGGACTAACTGAAGGTCTTATCTACTGCCATGGCATTCCACACAGCACTGCTTCTGATCAAGGAACCAATTTCACAGCAAATGATGTGCAGGAATGTGCACATGCCCATGGAATTCACTGGTCTTACCATGTTCCCATCACACTGAAGCAGTTGGATTAAGAGAATGGTTGAATGTTCTTTTGAAGACTCAATTACGGTGCCAACTAGGTGGCAGTACCTTGCAGGGCTGGGGCAATGTTCTCCAGGAGACTGTGTATGCGCTAAACCAGCATCCTTTCTATGATGCTGTTTCTCCCATAACCAGGATTCATGGGTCCAGAAATCAAGGGGTGGAAAGGGGAGTAGCACCACTCACTATTACCCCTAGTGACCCACTAGGAAAATTTTTGCTTCTTGTCCCTGTAACCTTAAGCTCTACTGGTCTACAGGTTTTAGTCCCAAAAGGAGGAGTACTGCCACCAGGGAACACAACAATGATTCCGTTGAACTGGAAGTTAAGGCTGCCATCTGGCCAATTTGGACTCCTCTTACCTTTGAATCAACAGACAAAGAAGGGAATTTCTGTACTGGCTGGGGTGATTGATCCTGACTATCAAGGGGAAATAGGACTACTTCTACATAATGGGAGTAAAGAAGAGTTTGCCTGGAATGCAGGAGATCCTCTAGAATCCTCTAAGTATCTCCTAGTTCTGCCATGCCCTGTGATTAAAGTCAATGGAAAATTGCAACAAACTAATTCAAGCAGGACTAACAATGGCCCAGAATCTGCAGGAATGAAAGTTTGGGTCATCCCACCAGCAAAGAATCATGGCCAGCTGAAGTGCTTGCTGAAGGTTATGGGAACATGGAATGGGTAGTGATAAATATAGACTTCGACCACCTGACCAGTTAAAGAAACATGGACTGTAATAGTCATGAATCCTTCTTCCTTTTTTCATTATGAGTATGATTGTATATATACACAAAATGAATTTCTTCATTTTCTTCCTTAACCTTTTCCCCTATCATATGAAAAGTTGTATTAATTACACTTCATAATATTTAAGGATGTCAAATTTAAGAGTGAATATTACCCAAAGACTTGCACACAATTCTGTGGGGAACTAATGCATTTCTTGTTGTATGTAGGGGAGTTGAACATTGTTAGGCAGAAATATATATGTATGTTTGTCTGTTATTGTTTTTACTTAGAGACTAAGTATGGTTTAGGGTAATGTGTATGGTTGCCAAGTTGACAACGGGTGGACTGTGATGGTTAGGCTAATGTGTCAACTCGGCTAGGTAATTGTGTCCAGGTGTTTGGTCCAGAAAGCACTGGGCTAATTGTAATACAAGAGCATTTATGGACTTCCATCACCAGTGAGTTTACTGCATGGATGGCTGATTACACCTGCATTAATCAGGGAGATTGCATCAGCAATGGGTGATGCTTTTATTCAATCATTTGAGTGCCTTAAAAGGGGAAGTGATTTCAGCATTCAGAAAGAATTCCCCATCTCGTCTTTGGACAGCCAGCTTCTCTCAGAAACTCATCAAGGACCTTTCATTGGACTTTCATTGGTGCCCCTGGCTTGCAGCCTGCCTGCGGAACCTGGACTTGTGCATCCCCATGGTCGTGTGAGAGATTCTTATAAAATCTCATATTATTGACCGATATCTCCTGTTGATTCTGTTTCCTGAGAGAACCCTGACTAATACAGAGACCTACTACAAGACATCTACACTTCAAATTGTCAAAGGCAAAAGATAAAGAGAGGATTTGAAAACAGCAAGAGAAAAGCAATGCTTTACTTACAAGGGAGCCCTAATAAGGCTATGTGGTGATCTCACTTCAGAAACCCTGGAAGTGAGAAGGCAGTGGTATGATATATTTAAGGCACTGAAAGAGAAAAACTTCCACCGAAGAACTGTTTATCTGGCAAAACTATCCTTCAGAAATGAAGGCAAATTTAAAGTCTTTACAGACAAACAAAAACTGAAAGAATATGTTACCAAGGGATTGCATCTACAAGAGATATTAAAGGGCATGTTACAGCGTGATAGGAAAAGACAAGGAAAAGCGCCCTGGAGAAGAGTGTAGAAATGAAGAATATAAGTAAGAAAAGTCTAAAGTGTTAAGAGACAGACAATAGTAAGTTATGTCAACAAAAAGCCAAGGGATAAAATGGAGGAAGTAAGTAACGTCTGTATAGTAGTAATGCTGAATGTTAATGGATTGAACTCCCCGATTAAAAGATGTAGACCAATAAAATGGATTTAAAAAAATATGAGCCATTTATTTGTTGTCTACAAGAGACTCACCTTCGACACAAGGACACAATCAGGCTGAAAGTAAAAGGTTGGAAAAAGATATTCCATTCTAATAGCAATAAAAATAAGAGCAGGTATAGTGATATAATATTGGATAAAATAGATTTTAAATGCAAAACTGTTATAGTAGATGAAGTAGATTATTACATATTAATAAAAGGGTCAATTCACCAAGAAAAAATAACAAAAATAAATATTTATGTATCTAACATAGGTGCCCAAAAATACATGAGATACCCACTGGTAAAACTGAAGGGAGAAATAAATGTCTGTACAATAATAGTTGGAGACTTGAACACTCTGCTCTCAGCATTAGGTAGAACAACTGGATAGAGGATAAATAGGGAAACTGAGAGCTTGAATAAAAGGATAAATGAACTAGATATAATAGGCATTTATGGAACATTACACCCCCAAAACAGCAGGATATATATTCTTCTCAAGTGCTCATGGATCTTTATCCAGGATAGACCATATGTTGAGACCAAAGTCAGATCTCAATATATTTAAAACATTGAAATTAAAACATATTTTTTTTGTCTTCCAAGAACTTTTTGAAAGAAAAATTAGCTCATAATAACATTACTAACTAAATTATGATTTAGTTTATTTTACCTTTGCCAACATGCATTTCATTTATATTTTAACTTTTCTTTTGAAGTTGGAAGAACTATGAACATTTTCTATTCCCACCACATTCACCAGTGATTTTAATGCATCTGTTTTACTTCAATACACAAAGTATTTTGTATTGTTATAATACACATTGAATTTTTTAGTCAAGCAACTACAATATAAATTAAGGGAGAATAGCACTTTAAATTCTGAAACTCTGCAACAGGTTTACTATTTCTGAAAGTTAAACATCTTTGGCAATTCCACTTGAACATGATATTTGAATGGCCAATACAACACATTTTGATGATTCTATCTTTGTAGCTGCTACAGTTAACATGATGCTCATAAATATATCCTTACCTCAAATTAAGAAAGATAAAGAAATAATATCAATAGTATAATTAAGATATTTCATTTAATTTGATGAAATTATCTAAATACTTCATTATGTGACATGTAGTTGTCCATGAGCATACATACAAACATGCACACACATGTGTGTGCTTTCTTTTTATATGTGCTTTTATATATTTGCTTTATTTTAATCTCTTCCATTATATAGTTACACCATTGTATTAACTTTTTTCTGTTTTTTGAGGTACCAGGGGTCAGGGCTTGAACCCAGGACCTTGTATGTGTGAAGCCAGCGCTCAACCACTGAACCACACATCGGCTTCCCTGAGTTGGTTTTTTAGTTTGTTTTACGTGTTTGTTTTTGCTTATCCAAGAGAAACCACCAGAAACTGAACCTAGCACCTTCCATGTGGGAGGCAGGCGCTCAACCGCTTGAGTCACATCCACTTCCCGTATTAACTTTTACTTTATAAGTAATTATAAGTTTTACTACAAGAAAAATATATAAACTATATTAGCTCATTCATGAGTCTAAAAGCTAAATTAATTACAAAAAATGTCTTTTAAGAAACTTAAAATTTCAATTTCAAATGTATTATTTTTTCTAGATAAAAAAAGTTACATATCTCTTTTATCATTAAGAGAAAGAAAATCTTGGAAAACAACTGTCTTCAACTGTGCTTAGTGTGTGCAAGGCTTTAGGCTACATGTATTATATGAGTTATTTGTGAAACTCACAAGAGAAAAAACACCACTATTTTCAGATGGGAAAATGTATGGTGGTTATTAAAACAGCTTGTAATTATCAGAGCTAATATTTGAATCCAAGTTTATCTGATTGTACAATATTTTTTCACCTGTGGATTAAAGTATTTATTCCAGAGAAAGTCTGTCTTCTCTGGATCAATCTTGAACAAGAGCAGAAGTTACATAGTATTTTAGGTTTTGAATTAGCACCCCAGTCTAAGATTTAGCTTCAGATATATGTCATATCAATCTGTGCTTGCTTGGTTATTTCTATGCAATCAACAGATGTGCATACTCTGAATTTATAGATAGGCATTAATAAAATTTTAAATGTTATAGATGATATTTGCATCAGAAAATCTGTGATCATCCTTCATAATGCACTAACATTTTATGATATATTTAGGTAACACTGGCAAACATAAAAATATTCACAAAGAAAAAAATTTTAACAAAATTATTCTTATAACATTGCATTTTATATGATTAAGAGTAAAAAATAATCAGTTTCTAAAAACTAAATTTTTATTATATTTAAGATATTTGTCACTAATTCTTTCTTCTGTTTAACAAGCACCATGTTAAGGGTTAAAGTGAACAGCATTGTAAGAGCAAATGAAGGAGCCAAGAAAGTATGCTGATTTACTTTTAAAAAAAATTATAATAGTAACATATATACAACATAAAAGTTCCATTTTAACTACTTTCAAGTATATAATTCAGTGGTATTAATTACCTTTACAATGTTTTGCTACCATCACCACCATTACCATTACCAAAACTTTCCATCACCTCAAACAGAAACTCTATAGATATTAACCAATAATTCCCCATTCCTTACACCCCCCCCACTGCTAACAACTTGTATTCTAATTTATGACTCTGAATTTGCATATTCTGATTATTTTGTATAAGCAAAATCATACAATATTTGTTCTTTTTTCACATTTTTAATTATTTATTTTGGTTGGATATTTAACATTTAGGTAATTATAAAATACTATTCTGGATAGTCTCATATTATAGAAAATTATTTTGCAGGAACACATGTCTACCATCACTGAAGAAGACACAGTATTTATTTTTTATTTTCATCTATTTTTTAAATACATTTATTTTTTAAATAAAAAGATATTTAGATTATATAAATGTTACACAAAAATATAGGGGATTCCAATTTGCCCTGCTCCCCGCACCTCCCACATTTTCCCACATTAACAATATCCTTCATTAGTGTGGTACATTCATTATAATTTTATGAAAACATTTTGGAGCATTGCCACTAAGCATGGATTATTGTTTACATTGTAGTTTACACACTCTCCCATACAATTTTGTAGGTTATGCCAAGATATGTAATGGCCTGTATCTGTCATTGTAATGTCATTCAGGACAATTCACAAATCCCAAAAATGTCCCCATATTTTACCTGTTGTTCCCTTTCCTTGCCCTCAGAACCTCCAGTGGTCACTGCCTCCACATCAATGATATAATTTCTCCATTGCTAGAATCATAATAAGTCTATAGTAGAATACCAATAAGTCTACTTTAGTCCATAGTTCATTCACCAATCCTGAGGATTCTGGGATGGTGATGCTCACTCCACCTCTAATTGAAAGGAGGCCATGACCCATGGGGCAGATGGATGGGAATCTCTTGCTTGCAGTTGTAGACTATCTCAGTTCCTTGGGATGGTCATTGCCCATCATCATCTCCTTGTTATTTGTCCTGGGTGAGTCCAATGAATTGGAGAGTAAGTGTTGCAATTCTGTTGAGATTCAGGACCCAGCTGGCACATGGACAGCCCAAAGATTTAAGTCTCTTGGACATACACCTATTAACTCTTGTACTAACTATAGGCTCAAATAGAAGGGGCAGAAGAGCCATGTGTAAGGAAGCCACAACTGAGTTCAACTCTGTCACACAGAGGAGCATAAATTCCAAAGTAGGATCCAATGTCAAGGCATCAAACTCCTGAGCTATCTGCCCTGACTATAGTGTCTGGATGCTTCCAGAGCCCCCACCAGCACCACTATTTGAGGTAATATTTACTTTGGCAGTCAATGAGATCCTGCTGAGATATGCAGAGATATAACCTTTGGAATGACCTCCCGACTCACTTTGAAGTCTCTTAGCCATATAGACACATTTGTCTTTAACTTTTCCCCCTTTTGGTCAAGGTCTTTTTCCAGTTATATTGCTAGTTGGTGCTTGGTAGTAATCCCTAGGTGCCAGGGAGGCTCATCCCTGGTAGTCATGTCCCATGCTGTGGGAAATGTAATGCATTTATATGCTGAGTTTGGCTTAGAGAGAGGCCACATTTGAGCAACAAGTAGGCTCTCAGGAGGTAACTCTTAGGCAACCTATATTACTAGGCTAAGTTTCAATTTCAAGATTAAAGGTTCCTAAGTACAGTCATCAATATTAAGGGCTCATCAATGCACCATCCTCCTTCACTAGTCATTGCCCCTGTACTCAGGGGAATCTTGCTGTTCCATTAGAGAATGTAGAAGAGGTCTCCAGGATGAGAATTCAATATTGTTTTGGTTATTGTGTGAATCTCCACCCACTGTGGCTATGCCCCATGAACAACTGAACACATTTATATAACCCCCATCACTGATATCTCGCACAAGTGAACCTCCCCTGTCATAGTTGTAACCCTTCTGTGATCCAAAACTTCTTTAAAAATGAAGCCTTTTGTGCTTGGCTTATTTCATTCAACATGATGCCCTCAATGTTCATTTAAGATGGATTTTTAAATTATATTTTTATATCAATGTTACAAGTTACTCCATTAACACAAGATAATAACTACAATAACAATAAATCTGCTTTGGTCTGTGGTGTCAACATTTAGTAAGCTTTCCTTGCTCAGACTGTGTGAAGTTAATCTTTAGTAGTGAAATATATTTATTTTTTTCTAATCTTGAGTTTTCATTTTCATAACTTATATCAGATATGTAAAATTTAAATCTCAGCTTCTCCTATAAGATATGTATTTTATGTCTTCACCAAAGATATGTTCTGTCCAGTTTTGTTAAACAGCTACATTTACTGAAAAAGTTCATGCAAATAGTCCTAATATTTAGATTTTAAATTTACTTTTTTCAGTATATCTATATATTTAGATTTTTAAAAATGTAATAAAAATAACTGAAACTCATATAAAGAACAACTTGGAATAACAAGAACATACTCCATAGGGTAATAAGTAATTTATACCGGCAAATTTACTGGACAATGGTTAAAAGTGGTTATTTCTTCTTATTGTGTATTATAATAAGGAAAAGTTTTGTGATTAGGGGAGTCCTTAAGTTGTATATATATATTTATACTATTGATGTTATCGCTTTTCTTTCTTTTTTTTTTTTTTTTAAGGATCTGCTGTATTTAAAAAAATATATACACAGGTGTTTCCTTTTAAAATCACTGGAGTATAATGCATTATTCTGGTCATTTACTTAAAAAAAAACTAATCAATTTTACTGATACATATTAATAAAGCATAAGTCCTTCCAAAGTATACAATCAAAGGTATTAGTATAATCACATAGGTGTACATTCATCAGTTCTATAATTGTTGAGCATTTTCATTATTCCAATAATAAAAAACAAAAGACAAATGAACAAACTAAAAGATGGAAACAGAATAGCAGTTATGTATGTCAGAGAAAGCATAGAGAGATTGAGAGGTGTTGAGTTTTTTTTGTTTATATCTGTTTTAATATTGTAAAATATGACCTTTAGAATTAGCCCATAGTGTATTTTTTGAAAATAATTATTCTTGGGTCCCAACCAGACCTACTGTACCAGAATCTATAGGAATGAGGCCTCAGAAAATGTATTTTAGAAGTGTCCTTGAGGACCCTACATACACTTTCAAGTGTAAAATCCACTCTTTTTGGATTGGATGAAATGTATTTCAGTTCATCTAAGTATGCTATAATAAATACCATCTACATTTCAGGTTGTCATGCAAAGATGACCAAGTCATTAGAAGACACTGGATTTAACTGATATTCTTATGTGGTTAACACAGCAGCATAAAGGTATAGGGTGGTACAGGAACATAGTTTGCACGGTGTGTAGATCATTTTGAAATAGAGAGGGATAGTGAAGAGATGATGGAACTCTTCCTGGAAAAGTAGCTCTGAACTGAGTTTTAGAGATTGAGCAAAAATTAGTAAGGTAAGGTGAAAATTCATCAGAAAATGGAAAAAAAAAAAAAAAAAAAAAACTGGTATGAAACAGCATAGTGTATATGGGGAACCAAAACGTGCAAGATGTTAAAACAAGAATGGCCAAATATACAACTGGAAAACTAGATGAGGTGAAATATGGGAAAACCTACATGCCATGGAGTAGAAATTTAATTTTATCTTGATCTTAATGCAATATTGAATATTTCAAGTGGGAAATCAGATAAATAACTTTAGCAACAGCAGACAGAGTAGTTTTAGGATCAATTCAGGGCATCAATTTAAAAGAATATTAAAGAGTACCCTTTTATTTACAAGTTACAAAAATCAAACTTGAAATAGTTTAAACAAATAATGAGAATGTTTTGATACTCATGCCAAACCTTGGGGAAAGCAGAAATAGAAAGTCCTCATAGGAGAAAGAATTTAGGAAATCTAATATATTGTCCCTGTTATTCTGTGCATTGCAGCTTCAGTGCCTCCCACTGTAGACCTTTGTCTTCCAAAAGGCTGTAATTAAGACTGATATCAGCATCTAGTCTCATGCCTCTCTAGCTTGGCCAACAGTGAAGAATCCACATCAGGCTAGAAAAATGGAAGGAAACCATCTGATTTGGGTCCATGCCTAACCACTTGATGACTCACCATGGTCAAGGATTTAACAAACAGTGATAGGTTGAGACTGGGTCAATATCTCACATCACATCTAAGCATTGTGGCCTTATAGGTCAGACAGGAAAATAGAAGCTCCCAATTGAACCTCAAAGTGTGAAGGTTTGAAGATATGAAGAAGCACATTCCCCAAAGAGGGGAGCAGCTGCTGTACACATAATGTAGATGGGTACTAGATTAAAAAAAACAAAGAAACAATAACAACAAAAAAAATCAGTATCAAGTGCTATTGAGACACATACTATGAAATTATTGGTCATGTAAATAGTAGAAAATGACACAATAGAAAAGCACAAGTACAGTGCTGTATTTTCTATTTTGAGAATTTTTTAAACATATTTCTTTTAAATGAATGCAGCAAGATAAACAGAAGCAGAGTTGCAAACCTAAGAAGAATATTAACTGATTAGAAATGGTAAAAGGTAGTAAGAAAAATGTAGAGAATATTTCGTAAGATTGGGTTTGGCACCTTTTCCTGTAAAAACACAGATAGTAAAAGTTTTAGGCTTTGCAGTTGTAAAGTGTCACACTGCTCAACTCTATGTTGTAGCAGAAAAGGAACAATAAGCAATACATAAATGAGTGGGTGTGGCTATGTTCCCACAAAACTTTATTTACAATATCCAGAGGTGGAAGGTAGGATTAGGCCTGTGGGCAGTAGTTTTCCCACCTCTGATAAAGGGTAAAGAAAAAGGGTAGCTTGGACTCTTGGATTTACAGAGTAACTTGGAATTGAAAAACTTGAAAAGACTTTAACATATGGCCTTGTTTAAATAATGTTGTAGACATCATATAACATCATAGTCTGATGAGCTGAACATATGGGGAAATTTTTTTTTTAAATATATGCTATCACTATTTCAAATTATATGTAATATAAGTATAGGTATATAGATATACATACACTTTTGTGTCTAGTTTAAAGAATAGGAAAACATGAGTGTTTGAATTAAATTACTAATGGAAAGTAAGATATAAGCTCTTGAATAAGACCTAGGTCAAACTTCTCTCTTTACCATCTCCATTCTGAAGAAAATGAAAACAATGGCAATTTAGCATTTATATACTATTCACCTACAAGTTATTTTAAACCGGATTTTAATTATTTGGGTTGTGTAAGAGTTACTTTAGGAAGATTCTCTGTCATGCATTGTTCAGCATCTGGAACATTCAATGTGATTATTTTTCCTTTCCTCCTTTCCTTCTTTCTTGCTCTTTTGCTTGTTCACTTGCTCCTTCTGGTGGTTTGGAGCTATGTATCCCAGATAAGCATGCTCTTAAATTATTCCTTTGGGTGTAAACTCTTGTAAATAGGAACTTTTTATGAGGTTACTTCAATTAAAGTGTGGCAGCTGAGGGAAGATGGGTCTTAATCATATTTCTGAAGACCTTATAGAGAAGGTCAGAGAGAGGGAGAAAGCCACAGGAAGCAGCCAGAAACTCAAAGTCAACAGAACCCAGAAGAGGAGGGGAATACTAGGAGAGACCACCATGCACATCACTATGTGAGAGGAAAGCCAAGGACCAAGGACCACTGGCAGCAAGCCCCAGAATTCCCCAGTCTTCTGGGAGAAAGCATCACCTTAATGACACATTGATTTTGGACTTCACCTGACCTCAAAACTGTGAAACAATAAATTCCCATTGTTTAAGCCTGCCCATTGCATACTTGCTTTAGCAGCTAGGAAATTAAAGCACTTCATTTCTTTCCCTCCCTCCCTCCCTGCCTCCTTGCCTCCCTCCCTCCCTCCCCTTTCCTTTTTTCCTTTTTCCCTTCCCTCCTTCCTTCCCTTCCCTCCTTCCTTCCCCCCCCCTTCCTCTTTATGTCTCTTCATGCAGAGACTGCACAATGCAGCAGTATGTTACAGACAGGGACTTGTTGAAATCCCTGATTTGAATCATTAACTTTGTGACCTTAAATAAATCTCTTAGGAACATGTAAATTCAGTTTACTTATTTCTATATGGAACCAATAACTTATGCTCAGTTCTTACTACAGAGTGTTTTGGAGAATCAATAAGAATAATAATGAAAAGAAAAAAGTTGCAAAAAACTATTACTGTCACTATCCCTGGATTTCCCAGGACTTTTGCTTGAGAGAATCTCCCTATGGAATGGCATTGAGTCTAAGTTTTGCTCTCCCTCTTTCTAAAGATTCCACTTTCATACAAAAGCAGTATGTTGCAGGGGAAAGGACACAGACTATGAAGCCAGATAAGATTATCAATCTGATCTTGGCATATCAGTGATTGAACCCTAGCACAGTTGCTTTTCTGGAGAGGCTTACCCCTCCAACTGAGAAAGTGGCATTTCTCCTGCTCTAAGTGTCAACCTGTATGTAATAAACAGCATTCTTTGCTTACATTAAAGAACCTCATATTTTTTTTTGCCCGTGTTAGCTGCTATCATTTCCATTAGTCTCATTACAAATGTTACTCACAATGTGGTGTTATAAATACCCTCCAAAAAGCTCACACATCACTCCATTATCAGGTATTAACTATTTCTAACTGAGTTTTGTTAACATTCATCTTGAAAATACTAGAAGACTGCTTAGTGGGTAAGGGAGATTAGGGAAGCAAGTTGCAATGGAAAAAGAGGACTGAATTAAGTTTAGATTGTGGGACAATTTCTGAAGAGAACAAAAAGAGTCCAAGATTTTCACATTTCCACTCTGACATGTAAGGAGCTTAGAAGTTGTCACTCCCATCCTCACAATAAGAAAAGAGCTAAACAAACTGAAAAACAGCTCTTATTACATCCACAAAAAAATTGAGGTCACAGGGCAAATTGCTGTACCCCAAATTGGCAGAAGAGAAAATCACAACTCTCTGGGAGCAGAAGCCCAGGAGCAGAAGCTGGCTGCTGTAGACAGTATCAGCATGTATCCTGATGGGATAACTGTAATTGATGAAAGGCTAGTATCTATGTGGACTAGCCTGAAAGGTAAAAGCTCCTGGGATGGAGGGACAGACCAAAAGAAGTCCTCCCACTTTTGTGAGTTTTCCCTCCAGGAGCCCCATCAGTTTCTCACTGTGAAGTTCAGAGGAGAATTCTCTCATGCTTCTGGCATAGGTAGTGGAAAAGTAACAATTTGAAATACACCCAGAGTATTCATCCTTATTTTCTCTGAAATAAAGTTACAAGAGTATAACAAAAATTAGTATTCAAGGGAATCACTGTACCAAAACATTGTTTGACTTGAGAAAAGGCAATAATTCCAGTCCACTCTAGTTTTTTGTCTCACCTAAGGGGAGAGAAAAAAAATGGCTAAGAAACTCTTTTGAAGGTCACAGCCTAGGGACTCTTGAACACTAAAATATAATAATAATAATAAATTAAAAATAAAGTCATGTAACAGTAGGATTATAGTATGCCTCCTTTTTCCAATAATTTATGACAATAGAGCTCCAGGATCACAGCAGGATTACAACTGAGAGAGCTGCAAGACCCATATTCCATTTAATAAGGATTTTATTTCTAGGGAAACTCAAAGACAACAAGAAAGACACAAAACATGATAATAGAGGAAACTGAAGCTTCTGAAAACTACAGCTACAGCAAACATTAAACATAGCCCAATTACTAGCCAGATAAACAGAAAACCTCATGTTAAAGGCCTGTTTATTCAGTTCTTATTACCTGACTTGCCATGCCTGATTTTCAACAAAAACTTCTAAGGCATGCTAAAAGGCAACAAAAATGCAATCTGAAGAAGCAAATCAAGTAACAGAATCAGACTCAGATGTAGCAGATATATGAGTCTGCCAAAAGGCTACCGATGAAAAGTACCAGAAATCTGTTTGCATTTATAAAGGTTACTTATTTGGGATAAAAGCATACAGTTACAAGGGCATAAAAAGTCCAACTCAAGGTGTTTTCTTACCAAAGTAAGTTGCCACGTGTTGAAGCAAGAAGGTCACAGATCTCTGGCTGGTCTCTGCCTTCCCCTCTGGGCTTCCTCTTCCTCTTGGGGTTCTATGGTTAAGTGAAGTCCTCTCCTGGCACAGGGCTTGTTTCTTTCCAGGCCTCCTATCTCAGTCTCAGCTGTCTTCCAATCTCAGCTGTAAGCTATCACGCAAAACGGTTCATCAATCCCAGGACTTTATCTGTTTGAGCCTTCTCCTGTCTGACATGGCAGGATCAAGATTGACAAAGTTCTCTCCTCTGTGTGTCTTCTTGTGTCTGTCTGTGCATATGAGTATCCCCTTATATTTGACCCAGTAAGTGGGCAGGGACTCAACCTGAGTCATGCCCACTGAGGTAGTCAAATCCAAAAGCCCAAAGCAACCTTAACAAGTACTCGAATCAAATGCTCCTCAACTGAATTTAATACAATCAAAGGGCATCATGCCCAGAGGAATAGATTGATTTACAAACAAACTTTGTCTTTCTGAGATTCATAACATAATATCAAACTGCCACAGAAGAGTTTTTGGAATTAATGTACAGCGAATTTAAGATAACTATGATTAGCATGTTAAAGGTGCTAATAGGAAAAAAGGAGCAACATTCAAGAAAAGGTGGCTAATGCTCTTAAGCAAGAAGTAAGCAGAAAAACTTAGAAATAACAAAAAAGGTAATACTAGATATAAAAAAAAAAAAAACTGCATGAGAAATGAAGAGTGCCTTTTTGAGCTAACCACTAGACCGAATACAGCTCAGGAAAGATTGCCTGGACTTGATGATATGTCAAAAGAAGTGTCCCAAACTAAAATGCAAGAAGGAAAAAAAAAAAAGAATGGAAAAAAAAAAACTGGACAAAATTAACAAGATATTTGATACAAATACAAAAGTTACAACATGCACATGATAGGAATACAAGAAGGAGAAGAAAAGGAGAAAGGAACTGAAGAATTATTGATGTAATAAAGACTGAAACTTTTCTAAAAGTATGATAGACACCAACCCACAGGTACAGGAATCTTAGGAATATCAAGCAGGATAAATCCAAAAATTTTAAAAATAGTTTCATCATATTCAAACTGAAGAAGACCAAAGACAAAGAGAAAATCTTTAAAAGAAGCCAGAGGAAAAAAATACCATATATAGAGGAAAAAGGATAGGAATTATATCAAACTTTTTCTTCACAAACCATGAAAGAAAAGTGGAGTGAAATATTTCAAGTATAGAATGGTGAAAAATAAAAATGAAAAACAACAACAACAACAAAGAGAACAACACTAAGCTAGAATTCTGTATCCCATGGATGTACCCCTCAAAAGTGAAAGAAATAAAGACTTTGTCAGGCAAAGGGGGAGGAGGAGTGCCAATAGAGCTTCCTTGCTAAAAAAATTTAAAAAAAATTTTCAGAGAGAAGGAAAATAAAACTTAGATCTACATAAAGAAAGGAAGGCATAAATGAAAGTGAAATAAAATCTTTAATTTTTCTTGATCTTAATTGATCTAATAGATAGCTGTTCAAGATAACAACAGCAACAAATTATTGCATGATTTTATTTAATGTGTAAGTGAAATGACAGCAGCAGTATTTTTTAAAATGGAAGAATACAATTATGAGTACTCTGTTATAAGTTATCTGTAATACCCATAAAGCAGTAGAGTATTATTTTAAAGTGGACTTAGGTTAGTTGTAGCTGTATATTGCAAACACTAGGGTAGGCATTAATTTTTTTTAAAAAAAGAAGTATAATGAGTATGCTAAGAGAAGAAAGAAATAGAATCATGTAAAATGCTAAATTTAAACACTAGAAGGAAGAAGGGAAGGTAAAAAAAGAAACAAGAACAAGTATAGTGAATAGGAAACAGCTACATGGAAAGATGGAAGATAGTTTATCAATAATAACTTTAAATGTGAATGACCCAAATATACCTATTAAAAGACAGAAAATGAATGGATTAACATAGCAAAAGAAACAAGACTCAACTATATGTTGTCTAAAAGAAACCACTTTAAATAAATTTAAATTTAAAAGACACAGATAGATTAATGTTAAAGGGATGGAGGAAGATAGATTTTGCTATTACTTATCAAAAGAAAATTGGAGTAGCTTTATTATCCTCATACAAGCAAATTTCAGAACAAGGGAAGTGAATTACATAATGATAAAGGGGTCAAATATCCAAGAAAGCATAACAATCCTTAATGGGTATGCTCCTAACAATAGAGCCCAAAATATGTGAGACAAAAGCTGATAAAACTGAAAAGAGAAGTGGACAAATGCTCTATTAAAGTTGGAGGCTTCAACATTCCTCTATCAGTAACTGACAGTTACGACAGACAGTAATTCAGTAAAGTTATAATCGAATTGAATAGCACCATCAATCAATTGCATTTAACTGACATTTATAGATTATGTCATCCAACTAAGAAATAAATATTTTTCTCATAACCACATGGAACATTAACCAAGATAGATTAGATTTGGACTATAAAACACACCTCAACATATTTAAAAGAATAAAAATCATACACATTATTCTCTAAGACAACAAAGATCTGGAAATCAATAACAGAAAGACAGTTGGAAAATCAACAAATATTTGGAGATTAAATAACATACTTCTAAATAGCACCTGGGTCAAAGAAGAAGTCTCCAGGAAAACTTAAAAGTTTTTTGAACTGAATGAAAATTAAAATAAAACATCAAAATTTGGGGGTGCATTGAAATTTACCTAGAGGAAATTTTATAGCATTGATTTATATATTAGAAAAGAAGAAAAGTCTAAAATGACTATAAGTCAAGCCTCCACCTTAGGAAACTAGAGAGAGCAGAAGTATAAACCTAAAGCAAGCAGAAGAAAATAAATAATAAAAATTAGAGCATAAATAAATAAAATTGAAAACAGGAAACAATAAAGATAATTGATGAAAACAAAAGCTGTTTCTATGAAAAGATCAATAAAATTGATAAAGTCTGATTACTTAAATGAAATGAACCAGTTCCTTGAAAAGCACAATCTGTCAAAACTCACATGAGGAAAAATAGACAATCTGAATAGTACCATATCTATTAAAAGTAATGGAATCAGTAATTAAAACCTTCCAAAATAAAGCAGTGGGTCTCACTGGTGAATTCTACAAAACATTTAAGGATGATGTGGCAGTTTGATATTGTTTATGAATTACAAAAATAGATATTGGATTATGTTTGTGAACTGGTCTGTTCCTCTGGGCATAATTTAATCAAGTAAAAGGTTTCACTTTTACTTGATAAAACTATGATTAAGGCTTTGATTGGGCCATGTCAGTAGAGAAAACTACATGCAGAGAAGAGAGTTTGGAGTTTTGATATTGGAGCCCCGGGAAGTGAACACACAGAAAAGCAAATATATGTGGAAAGAGAGAAGGCTCCATTAGACATGGCAGAGGTCCTGGGAAGAGAGAAGAGCTGTTCACCTGAGAGTTTATAGCTGACCTTGTGGAGAGAAGAGAGCAGCTGAGCCCTGGGAGAGAGATAAGACTTATTCCAGTCTATAGATGATATTGGAAGAAGCTGGGACCACGGAACCTTAAGAGGAAGAGGAAGCCTGAACCCTTGCAGACGATGGCAGCCATCTTACTCTACCACATGGTGACAGACTTTGGTGAAGGAAGTAGCTTATGCTCTATGGCCTGGTAACTGAAAGCTTCTACTCCAAATAAATACCCTTTATAAAAGGCAACAGATCTCTGGTATTTTGCATCAGCACCCCTTTGGCTGACTAATACAGAAGAAATTATAGCAATTCCCATGGTGACTTCCAGAAAATAGAAGTAGAAAGAATACTTCCTAATTGATTCTGGGAGGACAACATTACTCTAATACAAAAACCAGCTGAAGACATTGCAAGAAAGGGAAACTACAGACCAACACCTTCATGAATATAAATGCAAAAATCCCCAAGAAAATAATAGCAAATTTAATCCAAAACTGTATGTATTTGTGTGTGTGTATATGACCAAATGCGATTTTACCCAGAAATGAATTTGAGACTCAATTAATGTAATTCATCACACCAACAGGCTAAATAAGAAAAATATTGTGATCATATCAATACATGCAGTAAAAGCATTTGAAAAAATTCAATACCCATTTATGATAAAAACCCTCAGCAAACTAGAAATAGAGGATAATTTCCTAGTTTGATAAAGAATACCTACAAAATATCTATAACTAACATCATACTTAATGGGATGAGACTAGCTAATGCCACAAGGAAAACAAAGGAAATAAAAGTGTACACATTTGGAAGGAAGAAATAAAACTTTGTTTCCAGATGACATAAATATCTATTTATAAAATTCCAAAGAGCTGATTAAAAAAAACTCCTAGAAATAATAAATAAAGCTGCAGGATACAAGGTTAATATTCAATTCAATCACTTTCCAATATACCAGTAATGAACAACTGGAATTTGTAATAAAAACACAATGCCATTTGCATTAGCAGCAACAATGAAAAATGATGAAGTACTTAGGAATAAATTTAAAAATATAAGTATAAGATCTATGTTAGGAAAACTACAACTCATAGTAAAAAGCAAAAGAAAATCTAAGCAAACGGAACTATAATCCAGGTCATGGATATGAAGATTCAAGATTGTTAAGATTCAGTTCTTCTCAACTTGATCTATAGATTCAACACAAATGCAATAAAAACATCCACAAGTTATTTTGTGGATATTGACAAACTGATTCTAGAGTTTATATGGAAAGGCAAAAACTCTAGAACAGTCAACACAATACTCTAGAAGAAGAACAAAGCTGGAGGAGTGACACCACCCTGTTTCAGGACTATTATAAAATTCCATTAATCAATACAGCATAGTATTGATGAAGAAAAATAAGACAAATAGTTCAATGGAACAGAATAGAGCCTAGAAATAGACCCATACAAAGGTAATCAACTGATCTTTGACAAAGGGGCAAAGACAATTCAATGGGGAAAATATAGTCATTTCAACAAATGGTAGTAGAACATCTTGGACATCCACATCTGGACACCCATATGCATGAAAAGGAACCTAGAAACATACTTTACACCTTTCATAAAAACTAACTAAAAATAGATCACAGACCTAAATAAAGGTAAAATACAAAACTTCTAGAAGATAACATAGGGGAAATATGAGGTGACAATCAGTCAGTTTAGGGTTCTCCAGAGAAACAGAAAATCTATGTCTGTGTCTATGTCCATGTCCATGCCTATATCTATGTCTATATCTATATCTACAGCTATAGATATATTTATATTTATACATACATATGAGATTTAGTTTTAGGATTTGGCTCACACATTGTCAGGTCCAGCATATTTGAAATATGTAGAGCTGGCTGGCAGGCGGGAAACTTGGCAGGATTTTTCACTCTGCAATCTTGGTTGAGGTAGAACTTTTTTTATCAGAGAAATGTCAATTTTTACACTTTAGGCTTCAAATGATTGGATGAAGACAATCCACATTAACAGGGATAATCACCTTTTCTTAAAGTCCACTAATTAAGGATGTTAACCATATCTACAAAATGCTTTCAAAACAACATCCAGGTTAGTGTCCAATTAAGGAACTGCTCACCTTAGCCTAGCCAAGTTGATACATAAAACTAACAATTGCAGTGACCTTGGATTTCAGGATGAAACTTTAGATACAGCACCATAAACACAATCCATGAAAGAAAACATTGATAATTTGGCTTTCATAAAAATTTAAAACTTCTGCTCTCCCAAAGACATTGTTAAGAGAATAGAAGCACAAGGTACAAACTAGAAGAAAATATTTGTCACAGAAATATCTGTTAAAGGATTTGTATTGAAATAAACAAAGAACTCTTAAAACTCAACAGTAAGGAAACAAGTGACCCATTTAAAATTGGACAAATATATGAACAGTGACATCACCAAACAAGATATTACAGATGGGCAAATAAGCATATAAAAAGATGCTCAACATCACGTCATTAGGGAAATGCAAATTAAAACCATGAGATACCACTACAACACCTATTAGAATGGATAAATGTAGAACACTTACAACACCAAATGTTCCAGGTTATGGAGTAAGAGGAACTCTCATTCACTGATGGGAATGCAAAATGGTATAGACATTTTGGAGGACAGTTTGGCAGTTTCTGGCAAAGCTAAATATCGTCTTACCATTGGTCCAACAATCTCACTCTTAGGTTTTTACCCAAATATGTTGAAAATTTATGACCAAAAAAACCTGCCCATGAATGTTAACAGTAGCTTTATTCACAATTGCCAAAACTTAGAGGCAACCAAGATGTCCTTGTAAAGGTGAATGGGTAAACAAACAGTGGTACATCCATACACTGGGATTATTCAATGATAAAAAATAAATTAGATCTCAAGACATAAAAAGACATGGAAGAATTTTACACACTTATTAGAAGAAGGCTGTCCAGCTATATGACATTCTGAACAGGAAAAACCTTTTGAGGCAATAAAATGAGCAGTTGTTTCCAGGATTTGGGGTGTGGGGAAGGATAGGTGGGTCACGGGATTTTTAAGGCAGTGAAATGATTCTTCATGAAACTGTAATTGTAGATACATGACATTATGCATTTGTCAAAACCTATAGAATTTTATGATGCAAGAAATGAACTCTAATATAAATTATGGTATTAACCGATATTATTTCATAAATTATAACAATTATATCACAGTAATGTAAGATGTTAACATTAATGGAAACTGAAGAGGGGAGGAAGGGTATAGAGGAATTGTTTATACTACCTGTTTAGTTTCCTGTAAATTAAAATTGCTCTAAAAAGTAAAATCCATTAATTTTTTAAAATTGTCAAATGCAAGGGGACTGGAAGGACCTGAGACATCCAATATTTAGAGTGAAAAATGAGGTACTTGAAGGAGCAAGATCAAAGGCCAGTGAGAAGTGAGAATTAGGTCATAAAAGGCAAATTTACTGTCCTGCAAGTGAAGAGTGATTATAAATAAATATATCTGTATTTCATGTACATTATTTCATTTAATATGCCCAGCAATCCTCTAACATATTTTTGATTTCTCAGGTGATTAAACTAAGACTAATATCAATTAACTTGTCCAATATCATTTATGTAGTAAGCAGTGGAGACAGAATTTATAGGTATGTCCTCCTGTGACCTAATAACTGTTCTATAAATTTAAATGATATGCTAAGCAAATGTAAAGGATTAGTTTGCTACTAAGAAGATCGTGTGTATGTGTGTGTTTGCCTGTGTTTGTGGGTGGTGTACATTTTTCTAGGGGAGATAAAGCAATAATCTTGTTTGTCCTAGAAATAAGTCCCTTGATTGACTCTTACTTATTATTTTATTTTGGTATAGTTGAAGAGAAGGGAAGGCCTAAATAAAGATAAAAGAGCTAAAGTAATTTGCATAAGAACATATCAGGAATTTGATCTTTTCAATTACCAAATCTGAGGAGATGGATTAAGGGATCCTGAACACAGAACGGAGCTGACATGTAGAAAAATGTTCTTCAAGAGAGAAAGAGCTTGAGGAAAATGAAGAAGATTGGGAACAAAGTACATGGGATAATACCTGTGCTAGGACAGGGATATCTGAGGGTCAGTTTGGAGTCGTGTCCCATGATCTTCCATCTGTGTGTAATACTCCTCCACTGCCCAATCTGCTTCCCTGAATAACCTGGGGTGGGCTGGGGGTGGGTGAATGAAAGAATCTGAATGTGGTTCCAAATAGATCAAATTGAGAGTAGAAGGTTGTTACAGGAAAGGAAATCAATAGTTCAGCAGTTTCAGAGACCTGGATCAAGAGTCACTGCCATATCTCCACTCGCCCCCCCCACCCCACCCTGAGAATTCCAGGAGAATTTACAAAGACAAGGTGGGGAGCCTAACCTCAAAGCACTCCACGGAATATGGTATGGAGACACAAACTCCTTTATTCCAATATTACTCTAATGGTTATCCATAGAAGACAGGAGATCATCATAGGAGCATGCTTGTGGCACACCCTTGACTTCCAAATTTACTGAAAGCATATTAAGTTTTGTCTGCTAAAGAGAGCCACCAAAACATTTCCTTTAGCAGACTTTGAACAAACCCAAAGCTTTTCACTCACCTGTCTCAAAATGGTATTTTATAAACATCCCTAAGAAAACAGATACATAGTGAGTGAATCTATAGTTAAAATATTCAGGCATGCTCATACATAACCAGGAAAATATGCTTTTCTCTCTTTTCTGTCACCTTGCATAATATGTTGAGAATGTAAACTTCATAGGGTTACATGTTTTTAATGTTCTGTTCACTGCTGTGTTTGCAATGCTGACAAGTGTATGTGGTCCAGAGGAATAGTTAAATAAAAATCCATTAAACTATCTTGAGCATATACTCCAAACAAATGCAAACAATTAACAAAGTCGATGCATTTTTTCCTCATTGCAGCTCTAATTTCTTACGCAAAGAATAAAAATCTAAGCCTTTTCTTTTTTACTCTTATCAACAGAAAAGATTCAAATCAAAATGGAACTGACATGTTTGTTAACAAATCCAAGATAGACCGGAATTAATCACAAACGCTTTACAACTGTATTGTTTTACACTTAAACACATGCTCAATCCTTTAGCTGAAAAGAGTCAAAAAAGAAATTACTTGAAAAAATCAGAGATCAGTATTTTACAATTCAACATACAGTGAAACACATGTGCTAGCTAAAATTTCCATTTTGTCTAGTCTCTAACTCATGATCACATTGCACATGTTAGAATGCATCAGATACTCCAGTATCTTGCTTGATGGTGACCTAATGGTGTCTTTAATTTTGTTAAAGTTATTTTGAGCGGGAAATATCTGCAAACACAAATTACCAAGTGTGAAAGACATTTTCTTTTGCCTTCTTTTGAAATTGATGTTAAGGCACATTTGGTTGAAGACTGGTAAGGTAATACCAGATGGTGAAGCTAGAGTAGTTCTACAGTGAGATTAGACTTCACCAAGAATTAATTCCTAAGTATTAATAATACTTTACATCTGTGGATTGCTTTTCAGTTTTCAATGTCCTTTCCATTTGATCCTCACAGCTCAGTAAATCCAGTATTACACATTTGGAAATGGAGACTCAAAGAAGTTGATGGGGGCTAACATCACATTACAAAGTGACAAAGCCAGGGTGAGAACCCACCTCTTTGACTTCCAAGGATAAAAACATTCCCAACGGAATCCCACATACCTGAATTTTTTATTATTATTGTATATAAAATACATGTTTTAAAAATGAATATCTATATTACAACTTGAAGCAGGATATAATAAAATGACCATGAATAATTGGTGAATAATGATAACCATAAAACCAAAAGGAATAGTAAAAATAACATTTATTAAGACTAGGCACAACATTCAATATTTTATGAGAATGTGATTATCTTGTTATTTTCTCAACATCCTCATAAAGTAGATACTATTGTTATATCTATTTTATGGAGAAAGGGACTTGGACCCATAGAGTGTAAACGACTTTAAGGAAGGTCATAAAGCTTTTTAAGTGGTAGCCCAGGACTTTCAATTCAGGCCAGAGGTCAGGTTATAACCACCATGTAAATTTATCTACCACATCAGACTTTTAATAGCATAATTCCTGTGTACCACACTTTCTTTTATATCTATGACGTGGGTATGCTTATAAGTTCTGCTTACTGGGAACAGCATTAAGTTTTTGTGATGGTTAGGTTCATGTGTCAACTTGGCCAGGTGATGGTGCCCAGTTGTTTGGCATGATTGTTACTGTGAGGATATTTCAAGGATTTAAATCATCAGTAAGTTGATTGCACCTATGGTTGATTACATCTAAAATCAACTGAGTAGACTGCCTTCAGCAATGAGGGAGGTCTCATCCAATCAGTTGAAGGCTTTAAAAGGAGAACTGATGATTTCAGCAGTCAGAAGAGAGAATATCCATCTCTACTTCAGCCAGCCAGCTTCTCCTGGGGAATTCATCAAAAACCTTCATCAGAGTTCCCAGCTTGATCCTCACAGCTCAGTAAATCCAGTATTACACATTGTGTGTATAGAATCTGGGCTTGTGCATCCCCACAGTCACGTGAAGCAATTTTTAAAAATCTCATAATATTTACAGATATCTCTTGTCAGTTCTGTTTCCCTAGAGAACCCTCACTAATACAATTTTAATAAGAAAATGGATATAAAAGTTATTTGCAAACTACAGATATGAAATGAATGTCAGCTATTACAATAGCTAAAATTCAACTTTTAGGATGTTTGCCATTAATGTTTCTTTCATTTATTACTTTTCTCTCTCTCTCTCTTTTTTTTTTTTCATTTTTGGTTGCTTTATCATGCTAATGATATAGAGTGATGTAGTTGAGTTTCATGAGTTCCCGTCAATTTTTCTCTGTTCTTTGACCACAGTTACAAATGAAGCATCTTGGGTGTGGCTGATCACAGAAGATAAGAAAAGAAGTTGTAAATTTATTAATCTAAATCCATCACCACCAATTGAAAGAAATTCAGAAGTATATGTATTGACAGTAGAGTGTTAACATTATATTTATTTATGAAGGGTAGCATATTATTCATTGTTTTATGTTTTCCTCTAAGTTATTTTTTATTAACTCTGAAACTTTAGTACTTGGGCACTGGGCTTGGGGATATGTTATAATTTTCATCCATGAAATTTCCCACATTTTTTTAAAAAGAACCTACATATTCAAATGTCTAGCTTTTATCAGCTTCTAATTGGAACAAATCACATACAGCGTTTTATTTTACTCCTTTTCCCCTTTGGCTCTGAATCTATGTTGACACGGTGACATACATTAGGTTTATGCACTTAGAGAAATGTAGCCTTATTTACATTTGTTGCTATTTTCTCTTTCCTTGTCCAAATGCAGAAGCTTATCCTGCAATAAGACTACTAGAAATGAGAACTTTTTCCATAAAATGCCTCTTTTCATAAATTATTTATTAACTGTCATTGAGGACTAAAACAAATGACATATGGCAAAACCGTATCAACATATCACTTTGTCATCATCTATTAATCTATTTCATTCTTTCTCATTTTTCAATTTTAATATTTATTACTTTGTGGCTACACAGATGTTGGTGAGCTGCTAATTTATGCCTTATGTTATAGATGATGTTTAATGGCTTCCAATGATCACAATTCAATACTTGGCTGATAGAAATTCCATTAACTAAACATTCCTTTGGGTTTCTTATTTGAATTCTTTCCATACAGATAAAATTAGTAATTCCAGGTTCATTTAAAATTTTACAAATTATAAGGCGCTCATAGAAGCATGCCATTTTAGTTGAATATGTCAATATTTCAAACATGCAGCAAAATTAAGCAAAATATTATTTTAATATTCAATTGAATTAAAAAGGTAACAAATGTTTTGCAACAACACAAGGTGTTAGAGTTGGGGAGCTATATGGGAGCTTTGTATAATGATATGTGTATTGGTTTTGTAAATTCACAATTTTTACTATACACATTGCTTATGTATGTTCATGTATGAATGACATACTTCAATAAAACTTTTAAAAACTTAAAAAAAAACAAAAAAATACACATTTTTCCTGAAAGCCAGTTTGACTTATGCCTATCATCATACACACTCAGCAGACATATCCTCTGATGCTATTAAGTCAAATATCTAATTATGTACAGTGTTCCTTCCCCTAGAGTATATGAGGTAATTTCTGGACTTATGTTGATGGAAGAATTTAAGAGCACATAAAGGTTTTGTTTAGTTTTTTAATTAAAAGAATTTTTATTTGAACTTCTTAAAGTCATATAATACACCAGTATTTTAGATTATCCTCCATTATTTACTGTGGTGGTTTGAAGCTATGTACAACCAGAAAAACGTGTTTTTAAACAATCCATTTCTGTGTATGTGAACACTTATAAATTGAACCTTTTAATCAGGCTACTTCAGTTAAGGTGAAGCCCACCTCAATGAGGATAGATCCTGATCCTGTTTCTGGACCTGTATAAACAAAATGAAATTCAAACAGATATAGGAAAAGTCACAGGAAGCAAGAACCCAGAAAAGAAGAAGAAAGCCAAGAAATGCTGCCATGTGCATTGCTATGTGACCAAGAAGCCAAGGACCAAGGGCCAAGAATTGTCTGTGCTCAGCCCCAGAATGCTTGTCTTTGGGAAGAAAATAGTGCCTTGATGATGCCTTGATTTGGACTTCTCCTAGCCTAAAAACCATGTGCCAATAAATTCTCATTGTTTAAAGCAACTCATTGCATATTATTTGCTTTGACAGTCAGAAAACTAAAACATATACTGAATTTTCAAATTATATATCTTCTGGCTTTATTTTCTTTCTAATTTACTTTTTCATATCCTCCTTCATTTCCTTTCCTTATTTCCTTTTTTTAAGTTTTCTTTATTTTTTCAAATTTATCTTCTCCTTCCCCCAGATGGTTCACTGGTCTATCTGCTCATTGTTTGCTTGCCTTCTCCAGGAGGCACTGGGAACCGAACCTAGGACCTCCCACTTGAGAGGTGAGTGCCCAACAGACTGAGCCACATCAGCCTCCTGTGGGCTGTGATGTCTACTGGCTTGTGGTCTCTGCTCATTGTGGTGGGGGCAGAGTCTAGCTCTGTTCCGGTGGGAGGCAGTATCTGCTCATCTTCTTTTGGGAGGCCCTGGGACCTGAACTTGGGACCTCCCATGTGGTAGGTGGACGTCCAAGTGGTTGAGCCACATCTGCTTCCCTTTTTCTTTTATGAAATTGTATCCTTCTTCCAAATATGCTGAGAAGTTGATACTTATGATGTTCAAAAGCTTAGTATTGTACAAATGTTCATAGAGTCCAGTAACCTAAAAGATACTTGCATCATATTTTGCAATTTGCACTAAATATTTGTAAAGATTTTTGTTCCATTAGTAATCACATTTTGATGCTCTATTAGGTTGAGTGAAGGTTACACTGCTGCTGTAGCAAAGAGATTACAAATTCTCTTTAAAATATTGAAGAATGATATTTCTTTTCCATATAACAGTTTAAATTGGGACATACCATGCTGGCAGAGCAGTTCTGCCATCTTTACTACCAGACTTCCAATGCTTCCAGCATTGCCATTCCCCTAGCAGTGAGCAGGGAAAAAGAGGATTCCAGGGCAAGCAACTTTGTCTTAAGAGTGTTGACCTAGGAGTTGCTCACATCACTTTTTTAACAAACATATCATTGATCTAAATGTACACACATGACAACATTTGACTGGGAATCAATTTCAGAAATATATTCACTGAGATTACATATACTAATAGAAAAGTCAGGAGGTTTTATTCCAAAAGGGGAAACAGCAAGAATGAGTAATAGCAACATTTAATAGAGGATAATTACCCACTAAAAAATAACCCATCACTTTTATTCAGAGTTGAATAAAATGGCCATTTATTTATTTATAACATTCCATTACTCGATGTGGTACCATCTATTATACATGAAAATATTAATAAATAAAATATATTTTTCTCTAAAATGGTTTCCATGGTGAGAAGGAGGAATTAAAGCACATTCCCCTTGTTGGTCCTCTCCTTTGTTTTTCTGCTGTGTTTTATACAATTAAAATATAAGCAATCTGTTATTCTCAAAAGAGCTTATGGTAATGCAGCATAAATTTTCAATCTATTTCCCAATTAACCAGCATTCAATTCTAAGGCAGCAAAGAATTAGGGCTCACTACCTAGTGAGTTAATTTTTGAACATATATCTACTTGAGAGAATACAAGCCTTATCATCAAAATGTAGTACTTGGAGGAATGTAGTAGTTAAATATGATTTTAATAAATATTATGAAAATCTGTACTAAATTAATAATCATGTTTCAGCAAAGATAAGTGACAAACTATTAAAAGTGATGTATGGGAGACAACCAGCAAGATGGCGGCAGACTAAGGAGCTCCTAGAATAAGCTCCTGCCACAGGGTAATTAATAATCACTCAGAGCTATCTAAAGCACCTCTTTGGGGGCTTGAGGAGACCAGAAGTTCATCCTGCAACATCCTTGAAAGAATAGAAGGAGACTGCCATCTGCAGAAAAGATTGGTAAATAGAGCCCTCCATGTCAGGGAGGCTGTTGCCCATCCTCCACTGTAGGCACAAGCCACCTTGGGAGCTATTCTGTGGCTGGAATTGGAAACTCCACTTCCCAAAAATGGGGGAGGAAGAGACAGTTGGGCACCAACTTCAGCTACTGATTAGTAAATTTGGCTGGCTAAAGTATAGTCTTAAGAACAGCTAAAGTTTGAACCTGTCCAAGTCAGAAAGAGGCCGGTAGCCACCATCTTAACTCTGCGCCTGACAGAATGGGAAGCAGGGCTGACTGAAAATCACAGTGCTGGTAGAAACTGGCTTTTTCCAACTAGATCAAATTGCCCCTCTAGCCTAAGCCCTAGGTCCACCTTGGACAGGGAGAAAGCTGGGGGGAGCTGCCTCAGCCTCTCTGAGAAAGAACAGGCCACGCCATGGAGGTCAGTGATCATCCTAATTTGGTAGCACAAGCCACCCCAGGGGCTATTCTGTGGCAGGAATTGGAAGCTCCATTTCCCCAAAACAGGGGAGGAAGAGATGGTTGGCCACCAATTTTGGCTACTGATTAGTAAATTTGGCAGGCTCAAGTATAATCCTAAGAACAGCTAATGTTTGAACCTGTCCAAGTCAGAAAGAGGCTGGTAGCTGCAATTTTGACTCCACCTCCAGCATAAGGGGAAGCTGGGCTGACTGAAAATCACAGTGATGATAGAAACCAGTTTCTTTCACCCAGATTGCCCTGCATTCCTAGCTTAGGCTTTAGTCTTACCTCTAGCAGGCAGGAAGCTAGTGGGTCCTGCACCAGCCTATCCAGGTAACTGCAGGTACATTTGGCTGGCACACACTGAATAATCTGAAGTCTACTAGGGCAACTGCGGTCATCTTGGACCTGAACTGAATAGATGGCTGCCCACAACTGCAGCTCCATCCCCACCCCAGGCAGGGGAGAAAGGGATGTGAAGCTTCATCAGTCTCTCTGGGTAGCTACAGTCTAGGCCTGCATGAGTTGGATTATTCCACACAGCTGTGGATCTGTCCCTACCCCTGGCAAAGAAGAAAGTGGGGAGAAGCTTCATTGGTCCTTGGGGCAATGAGGGCAGCTTGAGCTTCCACAGCTTATAGAACTGGCTAGATCCTTGGCTCCTACTACACAACCAGCAAGGGAGAAATGACAGGAAGCCCTAAACTAGAGAAAAACTGCACCCAGAATAAATACTCTAGTAAGCAAGATGTCAAGACACCAACAAAAAATTACAATCCACATCAAGAAATGGAGATATGGCCCAGTTAAAGGAACAAGATAAGCCTCCAAGGTGACATAAAGGAGTTGAAACAATTAATCATAGATGTTCAAACAAATCTCCTTAAAAAAATTCAATGAGATGGCTAAAGAAATTAAGGATACTAAGAAGACATTGGATGAGCACAAAGAAGAATTTGAAAGCATATATAGAAAAATTAGCAGATCTTATGGGAATTAAAGCTTCAAAAAAAAAAATAATAAAAAATAAAAAAATAAAAAATAAAAAATAAAAAAGCTTCAATAAATGAAATTAAAAATACACTGGAATCATATAATAGCAGATTTGAGGAGACAGAGGAAAGAATTAGTGAGCTTGAAGAAATGGCCTCTGAAAGTGAACATACTAAAGTACAGATGAAGAAGAGATTGGAAAAACTTGAACAAGGTATCAGGGAACTAAACAACAGCAAGAGATGTGGAAATATATGTGTCATGGGTGTCCCATGAGGAGAAGAGAAGGGAAAAGGGGCAGAAGGAATATTTGAAGAAATAATGGTAGAAAATTTCCCAGCCCTATTGAAGGACATAGATATCCATGTCCAAGAAGCATGATGTACTCCAATCTGAAAAAATACAAATAGGCCAACTCTGAGATACATACAAATCAGAATGCCAAATGCCAAAGACAAAGAGATAATTCTGAGAGCAGCAAGAGAAAAGCAATGCATAACATATAAAGTATACCCAATAAGGTTAAGTGTTGATTTCTCACCAGAAACCATGGAGGCAAGAAGACAGTGGTATGATATATTTAAGATACTGCAAGAGAAAAACTTCCAGCCGAGAATCTAATATCCAGCAAGATTGCCTTTCAAAAATGAAGACGAGTTTAGAATATTCACAGGTAAACAAAAACTGAGAGAGTTTCTAACCAAGAGACATGCTTTGCAGGAAACACTAAAGGGTGTGCTACAGCCTGAAAAGAAAAGACAGGAGAGAGGCATGGAAGAGAGTCTAGAAATGAAGATTATGTCAATAAAAGTAACTAAAAGGGTCAAGAGTGGTGAAAATAAACTATGACAGATAAAACCCAAATATTCAGGAATAAACTTAACCAATGATATAAAGCACTTGTATTCAGATAACTACAACTCATTGTTAAAAGAAATAAAAAGAAGACCTAAATAATTGGAAGAATGTTCCGTACTCATGGATTGAATGACTAGAGATCATTAAGATGTCAATTCTACTCAAATTGATATACAGATTCAGTGCAATCCTGATAATGATTCCACCAGCATTTTTAAAATAAATGGAAAACATGATTATTGGGTCTTTTTGGAAGGGTAAGGGGTCCTGAATAGCCAGAAACTTCTTAAAAAGGAGGGGCGAAGTTGGAGAACTCTCATTTCTGGACTTTGAGTCAAATTACCTAGCTACAGTGGTAAAGGCAGTATGGTACTGGCATGAAGATGGACATGTAGACCAGTGGAACTGAATTGATGGTTAGGAGGCAGACCCTCACATCTGTGGTCAAATGATTTTTGACTGGCCTGTTAGGCCCACCTAGATCAGGCAGAACAGTCCATTCAACAGATGGTGCTGGGAAAACTGGATATCCATAGCAAAAGGGGGAGGGAGGACCCCTATCTAACACCTTATACAAAGAATAACTCAGGGTGAATCAGGAGCCTGAATATAGGAGCAAGAACCATAAGGCTTCTAGAGGAGGTCTTCAGGACCTGGTGGAGATAGGAGGACTGAGATGGACTACTGATATTTAATGTATGTAGAAGTTTTAATTAGCTTTACTGTTATAGTGTGGAAATGTACAGAATTGATGATAACAAATTATATTGAGTAACAGCTGGCTTATAAATGGGGTTGTAAATGCCAATTGACAGAAAGTAGAGAATACAATAGGGAATGACTAGCACAGTAAAGCCAGAAGTGAATGAGAACTGTGGTTGATGGTATAGATGCAAGATTGTTCTTTGTGAGCTAGAGCAGATGTACATCACTATTGCAGGGTGGTGGGAATGTGGAGAAGCATGGGAAAAATACAACTGGAGTGACCTATGGTCTGTGGTTAACAGTAGTAATATAATATTCTTGCATCTATGCCAAAGACGTACTGTGTTGACAATGAAGGAGTATGGAAAATGTGTCCCAAATGTACCTTATGGACCTGGTAATAATTGGATGATATTATCTCATAATCTGTAATAAATGTTCCATCATGGTGTGGTGTGTTGACAGAGGGATATTGTTTGGGAATTCTGCACATATTCATGATTGTTTTGAAAGTTTACAACTTTGGTCATTTTTTATAAGTTTACAACTTCTGTCATAAAAATAAAAATAGGGTGGTTGGGGAAAATACACCAAATGTAAGATAAGGAGTATAATTAGTAGTAAGATTTTGAAAATATTCTCTCATAATTTGTAACAAATGTCTCATGACAATACAAGGTGTTGGTGGAGGGATGATGTATGGGACCCCTGTATGATGTTATGAATGTTTTCTTTGTACATTCATGACTTTTTCTATACACTTATTGTTTATGTATGTTCATGTATAAATGATATAAAAATAATAATAATAGGATGGGTTGGGGGAAAATACTTTGGTTAGTGGTAATATTTTGAGGATACTCTTTAATCATTAGTTAAAAATGTTTAACAACAATGCAAGGTATTGGTAGTAGGGTGAGGTATGAGAGCCCTGTATGATGTCATGTATGTTTGTTTTGTAAGTTCACAACTATTGCTATACACTTATTGTTTATGTATGTTCATGTTTTAGTGATATACTTCAATAAATTAAAAAAGTGATATATGCACAAAGCTAAAATACTCAAAGAAAAACTGTAACTACTGGATAATTTCTCAACAAAAGAGGATTAAATGTCTATTTATAAAATAATATAAACCTTAGGTTCTTTGTAGAGTATTATCATCTCTTCAATATTTTGCTCATGATTGTATTCTAATTATATAATGTACTTTCGCTAAATGTATTCACATTTGAAATGTGACAATTTTAGAATATTTTATGGTATAGGTTTATTACTGAAGTCACTTACTTTTCATCTTTGTTCACCCAAGTTTTGTTTTTTTTTCATTTTTAAGTAATAATAGAATTCATTGAAGAAAATAGAGCTGCATAAAAATTGTTAATAAAATGTATACTTCTTCCCTCATAATAGTGCTTGGCAATTCTGAAAGGTATATATTTTCTAATTGTGATAAATAGAAATGGCACACTTCATTTAACTTTTTCCCCAATAAAACTTCATGTCTTCCAAAATTTGAAACATCAGATATGCTTTAGATTTACATGTAATTACATTAAAAAATAAAAGAAATCCTAAGATTTTGCAACTAGTTTATTTTTAATTGGGAGCTGTCTTTCAATTATCTATTACCCAAAATTATCAACCACTGCCTTACCATAATTAAAAACAATTTTACCTAAAAGTTGTTATATTTTGTAAGGAAAACATTTGAAAATATCTAATAGTTAGATTGAAAATACCTAAGATTAAAATTTTAAATAATTTACCTCAATAATAGTTTAATGTTAAAGGACAAATTTTTTTTTCATTTATTATATGCTTAGAAACAGAAAATTGAAAAGAAAATGTAGAAAATTATGCAATTGGGAAAATATTAAAGGAAGAATAGACATTAGCATGTTGGTTGAGTCACCTTGTTTGGGGGATTTGAAAACAATTATTTTGATTTTGCTTTATTTTTTGTGTTTGTTTTTTAATATGAACATGGCAACTTTTAGGGAGACCAGACAGCTTCCCTATAATTTCTCACATTTATGAATGAACATTTTTAGATCCTCTTAGGCATTATCTTATTTAAGCTGTTAATTTTCTTTATTTAAAAATTGTGCCTAATCAGTTCGGTAGTGCCATTTTTGCTCAGACAAAGTTAACAATATTAATTCATAAACCGACTGAAGGGAAAATTATAATCCCTAAACTACCATCTCTCATGACAACTAACATCTCAATTAAAAAATCTTACACTGAGGAAAATTATTCATTTTTCTCATGATATATTTCATTCCATTAACCACCGAAGATCATGGTTAGTGATTTTATCTATGGATGACCCCAGCTAAATTTAGTATGGAATTTCAGTGATTTGTGCTTAAGCAATCACATATTTATGAATTCAAAACTTAACATCTCAAATGATACTTGTCATCATTTTTCTATCCTATTACATACTAAATATAATTGTAATATTTATTATTTTATATCTACTTGTTATCCAGTAAATAAATTAATAGATGATGGTACAAACAAGAGGGGATAAAATGAAGCATAAAAATTCCTGAAAGAAAAATAGAGAACAAAAATTACTATAAGACATGGTTTAAAATTTCATTCTTCAAGCGCTTGCTTAATTGATATTTACACCCTGCTAGGAACAAGCTAAACAGTAGTTTATTAAGATAAATAGGATACATCATCAAGAAGATCTTCGTCAACCATGGGAGGGGCTATGAAAAGTTTTATAGCATGAGAAGGCAAAAATGATTCCATCCAAGTTTATGAGGATATCTGTAGTGGCAAAGGTAATGAATTCTTGAACTTGGACAGAAGTAGCAGAATTAAGAGGAAGATAAAGAAAAAAAATAAAAGCCTGAGATAAACAGTACTTGGTAACCAATTGGATATAGGTTTTGGGGTAAGAAAAACAATTAAAGGTGATTTTAAATTTTCAGTTTGGAAACTGGAAAGATCTTATTAAATATCACAATTTGAGAGTATGTCATTACAAAATCATAAGCAGAATATTAGAGAGAGATTGGGTGTGTCCTAGTCAAGGACTTTGCTAGTCTGTCTCATATTACCCGTCTTATGAACTCTACTCCTAATTACTGTCTTCTTTTGATTTAATATATCCTTGAAATCTCTTCTAGGTTAAGCTTCCTTAATTACAATATTAATAATTCTTTGCTTAACTAAGATTCCCATTTACATATGTCATCGAATCTAAGTAAACTGTGCTGATTTCAAAGACCTTCAAATATTTGGTCTCAAGCCAACTTTCCCATTGCATTTCCAATTCATTTTCAACTTAACTTCTCTTATTAAATTAAAAACAAAACTCCTTATTGAAAATTTCCTGGCAGGAGGTGAACAATGAAGCAAAGAATAATACAGAGCTATTATTAGCCACCATGTAATTTGTAAGCCATACAACACCTGGCTCCAAGAGGCTTGAGTACCAGAAGTAGACAGTGTTTGAAGTAATTGAGTGTCAATTAAAATAAGAGGTATTTATTCATATAACACAAACCAATTGTTGAAGGTAAAGTCCAAATGCTCTTGGAATGCATATAGGGTCTTCCATGAGATAAATCCTTTGCAATTTCCAGACTTGTTTCTCACCACCCTGCCTCCATGGAATATTATGCTTCAGTCATATCAAACAGCTTGCAGGTACTGGAACACGACTCTTCTCTATTGAAGTTGTAATAGACATCTGGAATTTAACAGGTCCAGAAGAAACTCAATTTCTCAAGAGTAATTCCATAAATGGCAAGACCATGTTTTCAGTTGCCCAGAGCCCAAAAGTAAGAGTCAGCTTTGAGCTCCATCATTCTCTTATTTTCCAAGTTTCATTAGCAAATTTTTGAGATTACCTTAAAAAGCATCCAGAATCTGACTGATTTTAACTATATGTTACTACCCTTGTCCTAGCCACCAATATTGTTCTTGTAAATTATTGTGAAAATTTCCTATCTTATTTCTCTGCATCCACCCCTACCCTGTACAATCTAGTCAGTCACCAGCCAGACTTCTCAAAAACTTATATCAAGAACATTTTTATTCAAAATTCTCTAATCAGTGTGTAATCCAAAGTTTTTGCCATGTCCTAAAAGGCCATATGTGTTCTTTCCACTTCCCTCCTCCCCTGTACATCTCTGATTTCAGGTCCTAACTATCTCACCCCTACTCACTCTGTTTCAGCCACTCTGGTTTCCAGAGGAGTTCTCACATTTCTCAAATAAACGCCTGCCCCAGAGTCTTTGCACTTGCTATTTTTGTTGGGGATTGAATCATCTCCCCCACAAAAGACATGTTCAGGTCTTAATCCATGTTCCTGTAGAGGTGAACCCATTTGTAAATAGGATCTTTGAAGATGTTATTATTAGTTAAGGTGTGGACTCATTTGTAAATGGGATCTTCGAAGATTCTTTTTAGATGGGCCAAATGAATCAGAGTGGGCCTTAATCTGTCTAAAGGAGAGAAAATCTAGACAGAGTCACAGATGACTGAGCAGCAGATGAAGGCAAAGGAGAAGCTATGCTGACAGAGGCAGAGATGCCAGAAAAGGAATCCCAAGAATTGTGGTAAGCCAGAACCAGAATGCTACAGACTCCTGGAGAAATTATGGCCTGTTGAGACCTTGATTTTGGACTTGTATTCTTCAAAATCATAAAACAATAATTCCCATTGTTTAAGCCAATACATTATGTAGTATTCTTCATAGTAGCGCTGGAAAAGTAAGACATTCTTCTAATTGAAAAGTTATTCTAATTGGTGTGCTTTCTCACTTCCTCTAAGTCTGTACTCATATCAAATCTCATTAATAGACTGACTTTTTAAAGTAGAACCACTTCCCTATATCACTTTCTATCTCTTTACTCTGGATTGTTTTTCTTTATAAAATTAATCAACACATGAGAATTACATGTTTTAGTATATATATATTTCCATATGTAAGTTTCATGAGAAAAAAGATCATGTCTGTTTTATTCGGTACAGTCTCCTCAAGGTATGGCACTCAAAAATCATTTACTGAATGAATGAAGAAATAAAGGAATGCATCATGCCTAGTAGGCAGTTTCAAATCTTTGGGCCTCTCTGCAAGCTTTTCCCTCTGCCTGGAAAGCATGTGGCTTTTTGAGTCCTAACTACTTGTTACAGAAATGCTCAATCATTTTTCCAGATAGTTAAAATATGTTCGTCCTTCTAAGAAATTTTTCTGTCATTCTTCTTGGGTCAAGCTCCCCATTCTTTGCTCTCTCCAGCTATTGTACTCTGCCTATACTTCTTTAATACCTCCTGTGATTCTACACATATTTAATTCTTTATGTGTCTAAAAGCAACTTGTGAACCAGAGACAATTTTATTCACATTTGCACCACAAATAACAATGCCTAGCACATGTTAAGAGTTTAATGTTTATTTGTTAAATCAATGCATACATTGAAATGATCTCTATGTGTCTAATATTCTCCCCTTAAAGTATGGGTGACATAAGCCAGACACAAAATATTGATTCATGATATTGCATGATCATCCTTACATGAAATACCAAGAAGAAGCAAATTTCATAGAGACATATTATGGGTTACCAGGGACAGCGTGGAAATGAGGGTGTTATAGCTTAATGGGTGAAGAGCTTCTGTTTGAGGTGATGAAAATTTGGGGTAATGGATATTGGTAATGGTAGCACAGTGTTGTGAATTTAACTAATACCATCAAATTGTCCACTTCAAAGACGTTAAAATGAAATCTTGAGCTACTACAAGAAACAAAAAGACAAAAGTGGATGAGCACTTCAGGTTAAAGACTCCAATGCATTAACTTTATATTTTCGTCTCTAAACACTTATATTTAACAATGATGATGGTAATAATAATAAAAAGTAATGTGACGATTCATTTTGCATTTCCTCTTTGCTGTCACTGTTCTAAGATATTCTGTAAATTGTAACTCATTTATTCACTCCAATGAGGTGAACCACTATTTATCTGAAGTTTGCATGTGAGGAAACTGAGGCATTGGGATGTTAAGTATCTTGTCCTCATCTGCTAGTAAGAACCGGTTCAGGCTGTCTGCCTCCAGAGCCTCTCCTTTTCTTCATAATACACTGTACAGCCTATCTCACTGTACAATGCTCTTTTTTTTTTTTGAGATACATAAGGGAAATAGTTTTGACAGTGGTGATGACTGCCAAAATAAATATCAGAGAAACATCTCTGATCCTTATATGATATGAATTTTTCTCTGTGGTTCCATTTTTTTAGAGAAATAATTAGATTTTATTGGTCTCAATATATATTGGTTTGTATATATCTAATCAAAGGACATTCTATATGCATGGTTGTCTCATTAATTTTAATAACTTTGTTTTTACCATTTCATGTCTAATTTTTACTTATAGCCCAAGCCAAGGATTATATAGGTATGATTTATAGGGCCTCCCAGGAAGAGGGGCAGGTTTTTCTTTTTTTTCTCCATGGAACCATTTAGAGGGGCAGGTATATTAATAAAAAAGGAAAAGTCCTCACCACATTTATATATAAGCATAATGTAACTTGTAGAATTAAATGATAAAAAATAGGAAAAATATAAGGGGACATATATGGCCATTGAAAATAATTACCTCGATTTTAATGTACTGTATTATATTTATCTTATTTTATTATTTAATAATTTATTTACATTATTTTAACTTACTATATTTAATTTTTAAAAGGGATAATTTAGCATCAGGTACATAACAAGTGCTTGACAATCATCTTAATCACTGGCATAACCACTTTAGGGACCCATTGTGAAAATTGAGATGGTGACATGATTTAGTAAGATAAAACCCCAAATAGATTTTTAGACAAATTATTAGAATTAATAGGTGACTTTAACATGGTGGCTATAAATATGATCAACTTGAAAAACAATTTCTATATTTCTAGAAAAAACAATAAATATTTAGGAAATGTAATATCTGACATTGCTACTTTTTAAACTTTTGTTAATGGATAATTTAAATACATATAAATAATAGAGACTATTATTGTCAAAACCCATGTATCATCTATCCTAATGAACTCATGGCCAATCTTGCATTGTCTATTGTTCTTGCCAATTCCCACCACTTCTGCTTTATCTTGAAGAAAATTTCAAGAATCATATTATTTCATCTTCAATATTTCAGGGTATATCTGTAAATTATATGCACTCATTTTGAAACATGATCACTATTTATTATAAATATTACCAAATATTCAGTAATATTTGATAATTTCAAAGTTTTTAGAGTGTTTGTTTGACTCAATATAGAAATAATACCCATATATTTAAAATGGTGAAAATGCAAAGTCATAATTTCCAGGCCCCTCTTTCCTCAACATTTTTTATTTTATTTTTAACTTTATTGGTTGAGGATAACAGACCATTTGTCCTATATAACTTTGCAGAGTATGAGGTTGCTAATTGCATCCATTTGATATTGTTTAAGTTGTTTCTTATATTTCCTGCAAATTGGTAGTTAGATCTGGATTCTTAATTAAATTCTGGTTTAGAATTTGGTAAACATACATTCTAGGTGCATTGTGTACTTCCATAATAAAGTACATAATATGGTGAGTTGTAAGAAAAAACAAAGCCTCCAACTATATTTCCTGGCTTGCTAGATTATTTGGAGATAACATTAAGCCTCCCAGGGAAGATCCTTCCTTACCTTTTTCAGTTTCTAACACCCGAGATGCTCCTTGACTTGGAGAAGCATACTCTCATCTCTGCCTTGGTCCTCATTTGGCTATCTGTGTCTACTTTCTTTCTTTTTATCAGGGCACCATTCATATTGGATTAGGGTCTACCCTAATGTACTGTGACCTCATTTTAACTAATTCCGAATAAGGCCTCAGTCACGTGTTTTGGGGATTAGGACTTGAATATAATGGAAGGGGAAATCACAGTTCAACCCACAACAGAACCTTATTCAAGACATGAAACTTCTCTTATGTTTTATTGAAAACTGACTGAAATATAATGATTTACATTAATTTGCAAAAAATGTCAAACATAAGTAATTAAGAAAACTTTGATTTTAATTGGATTTTTTCATCTTCAAATCTTTACATCAAACACATACAAAAATCCTTCGGATATTAAACTTAATGCCCACAAATTCCATGAGAGGATTATTGAAGTACCAAGAATTTAGGTGATAAAGCAACTAGGATTGTTAGTCATTTAGTTTTCTCTATAGCTCTTCCACAAATAAGAGCAGAAGATGCTCTTAAATACTGAGATGAAATTGACTTGAATTTTCAAAATGTCCAGGTCATAATCCATGTTTATTCCTGAGTGTGGATCCTCTTTTCCCAAATTATTTATTAATAAAATAATTAATTATGAAAGTACTCAATTGAAAAGCATTCATGTATTCTTGTGGATAATTCTACTCCGATAAATTTAAAGTCATATTGTGGTCACCAGGTTTTTTTAAAGAATTCTGTATATAATAACTTTAGATTCTTTCATAAGTGCTCTTTATTGCCAGTTCCAAAGAGACTTCAGTGATTTGCATGGTTTATTTAGGGTGTCACTTGGAATTAAACTAAAGACACTTTTAAAGACTACAAATATGAAACCATATTCAGCAAATGTTCTGCCTAATGGTACAAAGTGCTACATCAGGTTTTGGACAAAGATAAATACAACTGCAATTTGAAAGCCTAAAAATCAAAACAGAAACAGTAAGTGACAGCAGATAAAGGGAAAGAATGTAGAGATAGGTATATAGCATATAGGATAGCTAAATCAAAGCATTCAACTTAAATATGAATGGAGCTTAAGAAATTTAACCTATGGAATGCAGATAGTTTTAATAGTCTCAGGGCTTGTTATTTACTTGCTTGTTTATCAGATTATCAGTTGATTCTTTCTTCTTTGCTACATGGGCTGCATTTCTGAGTAACTTGAACTTCAGATATAGGACAGGCAAATGCAGATGCCAGGTCAGTTAACTATAACTTTAAGATTGTTTTTGTTTGGTGTAGACTCAGTTGTGAGCCACCCTAATCAACATTCCAAGCATCTAGGGAATTGAGGGCTTCAGTCTTGTAGGGCAGATCTAAGGGACAAGATCATAGCATCCACTACAGAAAGAAAAACACACAAGAGGGAGACAATGTAGTAAAGGCAGTCAGACAGAGTAACACATCCCAAATGAGTGGCCTTGTGTTTCAGATTCTTTTTTACCCTGGTACGAGAGAGTATACCAATGGCTAGAGCAGTTGAATGCATTATTCTCAGAAAAGGACAGGGGCACCACGAAGTCAGGATGTTAGATAACTAGAAATAGTTATCTAAAAATCTGAATCATGAAGAAAACTGAATAGCTAGAATTAAGGAAAAGCAGCAAAATCAGACTGCTTATCTTAATGGCTTATTTGGAGAATCCTGGGGATATTATATCTTAAAATGAAAAAAAAAATAGGTACTGAAAATAAAGGTAGTAAGAAATTCCTCATACCTCATATCTAGTCTAGGAGGTGTGGATAAATTAAAACTCATTTGAAAACTCAATTTGATAAATTGAAAACTCAGGGAGGCAGATCAGGATGAATTGTATTAGTGACTACCTCTTGCCCACAACACTGACGAGCAGGACAAGAAGGAGATGACCCATATCCAAGGAGAGCATCTACATTCTTATCATCCCTCTAACCCCTGAAATAATTCTACTTAAACTAGCCCCAGCAGAAAAAGTGAGCATTTGATTTCAGTATGGTTAACAAAACCATGCAGACTCCACTGAAAGACCAGTAAGAGATCCCTGACTTTCTTATATCCTAGAGGTGAAAATAAGAAGATTCAATTCCTGGGAATGAGTGAACCCCCTGTAATTTTTGGAATTTTATACAGATAGTTAAAATGGACATGTAAGGAAGAAAATACTTCATATTATGTGGACTAGATGAGTGAAATTACTTCTTAGAATATTAAAAGGAATATAATTATTTTGTTTGCCTCATGCTCAAAAAGTAATTTTATATGACATTTTAGCTCTCAGTGTCTCTACTTGGGTACAATATCTGACTTCAGTGCAGGGAGCTGAAGCAACAGAAAGGAGGGAGCTTCCTAGAAGGTGGTAGCAGATTACTGGGGAGGAATCCAAAGTAAGTTTCTGGCTGAGGACAGGGTTGTGCATGGGCAAGGAAAGACTACAAAAGACTTACCCATTTCTGCTTGGGTGTGCAAACATGTCTGATATACTAAAGGTAGAGTATCACTAGGAGCCTTTGGAGTTCTGGCCCAGAGAAAGACCTCTAAATACCATGAGGATCTAACTGGGAGTCCTGAAATGCCATTCCTGTGGAATAAGGACTATGCTCTAGAGTTAAACCCATTCTATTCTTTTACCTTTATAAACTTTATAAAGTTTAAAACCAAGACTCAACAAAATCCAGGAGAAGCAGAGTTTGGTATTGAGTCCCATCAAATTAAGGAGGCTTAGAGAGGAGAGACATTCCACAGTGGCACCCTGGTAAAATCAATAGAAGCTATGAAGTGATCAGTGAATAATTGCACTACCTAATCAAATAAAAAGCAACAATCAGAGGAATGTAACAGAATCAATGGCATTTATAGTAGAACATAGAATATTTGGAACCCATTCAAAGCCTACTAGATATTTTTAAAGGAAAAAATGACCCATAGTCAAGAAAAGAAAAAGCAGCCCATATAAATGGGTTCTAATATGGCCCAGATATTGGATTTAGCAGGCTAAGAATTGTAAAAACTATTATAAATATCTTCATGGATTAAAGGGAAATATGGTCTTAAGTAATAAATAACCAGGAAATCTTGGTAGAGAAATAAAACCTGGGGTTGGGAGTGCAGAGGAGGAAGAAGAACAACAAGTAAATGCTAGAGCTGAAAAATACAATACCTGAAACAAAAAATTAGCAGCTTCTTTGTGACAGAAAAAGAGGTCAATAAACTTGAATATGGGCAAACAGAAATTATCCAATATAAAGAAAGGTGAAAAAAAATTGAAGGAAAGTTATTAGGGACTTAGGGGTCCAAAGATGATATCAAACCATGTAAAACATGTATTATGGGAATCCCAGAAGGAGAAGACAGTAAGATGAGGGCAGAAAATTATCTGAAATTATAATGACCAGATATTTTCCAAGTTTGATGATAAACATCAACTTACAGAGTCAGAAAGCTCAGTGAACACTGGGCAGGAAAAATACAAACAAACAAAAACACCTATATCGAACATCAAATTAAAAAAAAAAAAAAAAGACACATAACATAAAGGGAACTAATGATACAGATGATAGATGATTTCTCATTTGAGATCATGAAGGCCAGGGTAATAGAAAACCTTCATTAATGGTCTAAAAAGGAAGTTTATCCAGAATTCTATTTCCAGTAAAAATATCTTTCAGATATTGTACTCTTCAAATAAGGGTGAAATAAAGACTCTTTCAGAGAAACAAAAGCTGAGAGAATTTCTTGCAAGCAAATTTGTGCTATAAGAAATGCTAAAAAAATATCCTTTGAGTTAATGGCAAATTATAACAGATGGAAATTTGACTGAATAATTATGAAAGATTATGCTAGAAATGGTAAAGAAAAAAAGGAGGGGTAATATAAAATATTTTTTTTCTTTCCTAATTTCCTTGAAAGAAAAGCAACTTTTAAAACAGAAATAACAAGATTGCTATCTGAGGTTTATAGCATACATTAAATATTAGAGTTATGACTACAGTAACACTAAAAGTGAGGAGCTTAAATGGAATTTTACTGTTGCAAGATTGTTACAATTTTGAGGTGTAAGTGTCAGATATAAAGTGGGGAGTTTTCAGTGTGAAGTGATACAATAGCGATTCTAAATTCTCAAGGTAGAGAAATTCTTTAGTCAATAACACAAAATATAAAGAGTTTATCCTAATATCAAGGTCTTTACAAAATGTATTCATTATCCAAATAATGAAAATATTATAGCTAATGAAAATATAAAGGGATATTTTGTGTACCAGACAAAGCATTCATAGACATCCTAATAATATTTCTCTTTCTAATATTAATAAATTTATGAATATTAATGCTTTCATTTTATATGTTATACAGGATTACTTCTTTCTTATTATATGAACACACAATATAACACTAAAATAGAATGTGCTTAAATTATTCTTTTCTAAAGTCAGTCTTTGATGAAGTTTCAACTAAACCAGTAAAGTCAAGTCACTATTTAAGTCTTAAAAATGATTCCCAGTTTACCCTAAGTGTCTTTAAAAAAAAAAAAAAAAATCCCATTTGTTGGTAGACAGAAGGAAGGCTAAAATTCAAGTGTGACGGGATTGTAAATATTTCTTCTGAGAAAATGAAATCAAGACTCAACTCTAGTTGATGAGAACATGCCAGCTGTGAGAGAAGTTGAAATTTTGCACGGCCTACTTATCACTGGTTTCTTAAATGACCAAGGGTAAACAGAAACAGCCTTTTCATGTGAAGGCTCCTCTGATTAAAACAATGTCTGTGAGATGGCACTATATCATCTGAAATTTCAAGGCTTAAGTGGAAACTGGGATTTCTTTTCCTTTCAAAAATCCTACTTAAAATGAAAATACAGCATACCAAAACTTATGGGATACAGCAAAATCAGTGCTGAGGTTTATAGCTCTAAATACTTACATTAAAAAGAAGAAAGATTTCAAATCAGAGGTCTAACCTCAAAACTGGAAGAACTAGAAAAACAAGAGCAAACTAAACACAAAGCAAGAAGAATGAAGGAAATAAAAAAGATTAGAGTGGAGATAAATGAAATAGAGAATAAAAAACAATAGAATTAAGAAACCTAAAAGTTGATACTTTGAAAAGATCAACAAAACTGAAAAAACTTTAACTAGACTGACAAAATGAAAGTGGAGGATACACATAACTAAAGTCCCCCTTTACGGGGGACATTAATACCAATCCCAGTGAAATAAAAAGGACTAAAAGGATACTATGAACAAATGAATGCCAAAAATTGGATAACCTAGATGAAATGGACAAATTCCTAGAAATACACAAACTGCCAACATTGATCTAGAAGAAAGAGAAGATCTCAACAAAACAATTAATAAGTAAAGAGATTGGATCAATAATCGAAAACCTCCTAACAAAGAAAAGCCCAGGGCTAGATGTCTCCACAGGGAAATTTTACCAAATTATTCCAGTGAGAATTTATACCAATCTTGCTCAAACACTTCCAAAAATCTGAAGAAGAGAGAACATTCCAAAAATTCATTCTATGAGGGCAAAATCACCTTCATATCAAAAGCAGATAAATATACCACAAGAAAAGAAAATTACCAGACCAATATCTTTTATGAATATAGATGCAGATATTCTCAACAAAATACTAGCAAACTAAATCAAACATTCATTAAAAGAATTATATATCATGATCAAGTGGGATCTATACCAGATATGCAAGGGTGGTTCAACATAAGAAAATCAATTAATGTAATACACCACATTAACAGATTGAAAGGAATAAAACACATATGGTCATCTCAATTAATGCAGAAAAAGCTTCTGACAAAATCATGTAGCTCATTTTGATAAAAACACTTAGAAAACTAGGAAAAGAAGAAAACATTCTCAACATGATAAAGGCCATATATGGACAACTCACAGCTAACATCACACTTAATGGCAAAAGACTAGACGAATTCCATCTAATATGATCAATAAGGCAAGGATGCTGCTGTCACCACTGTTATTCAACATTGTACTGGAAGTTCTAGCCAAAGCCATTAGGCAAGGAATAAAAATAAAAGAAATCCAAGTTGGAAAGGTAGGAGTAAAATTTTCCCTAGTTGCAGAAGATAAGATCATATATACAGAAAACCCTGAAAAAATCCACAACAAACTCCTAGACATAATAAATGAAGTCAATAAAGTGGCAGGGTTCTAGACCAACACCCCAAAAGAAGTAGTGTTTCTATAAACTAGTAACAAACAATTGGAAGAATTCCATTTACAATAGCAACTGAAAGAACCAAATATCTAGGAATAAATATAACCAAGGATGTGAAGGACTTGTACACAGAAAACTACAATACATTGCTAAAAGAAATCAAAGACCTAAATATATGGAAGGACATTCCATGTTCATGGATTGGAAGACTAAATATCTTAATATGTCAGTTCTACCCATAGTAATTCACAGATTCATTCCCAGTCAAAATTCCAACTACCTTTGCTGCAAAAATGAAAAACTTAATCAACGAACTTATATGGAAGGGTAAGGCATCATGAATAGCCAAAACCATCTTGAAAAGGAAGAACAAAGTTAGAGGACACACATTTTCAAATCTTAAAAGTTATTATAAAACTTACTATAAAAACAGCATAGTACAGGCACAAGGATAGACATACAGATGAATGGCATCACATTGAGAGTGTAGAAATCAACCTTCACATTTATGGCCAACTGATTTTTGACCAGGGGGAAAGTCAATTGGGAAAGAATAGTGTCTTCAACAAATGGTGCTGGGAAAATTGGATTTCCATTTGCGAAAGAAAAAACGTGGACTCCTACTTCACATAGTATGCAATAATCAACTCAAAATGTATCAAAGACATATAAGAGCCAGAACTCTTAAACTCCTAGAAGAAAAATATGGAGTATCTTCAAGACCTTGTGTTTGTCAATGGAACGAAAGAAAAAAAAATAGATAAGTGGGACCTCAAAAATAGATAAGTGGGAAACTTTTACACCTCAAAGACCTTTATCATTAAATTAAAATGACAACTGACACAATAGGAGAAAATATTTGGAAACCAAATATTCAATAAGGATTTATGATACAGAACATATAAAGAAATCCCTCAATTCAACACCAAAAAGACAAACAACCCATTTTTTAAAAAATGGACAAAAACTTGAATAGACATTTCTCCAAAAAGATCTACAAATGGGAAAAAGGCACATGAAAATGCCTAACGTCATTAGCCATAGGAAAATGCAAAACAATAGCACGAGATACCATTTCACACCCACTAGAATGGCTACTCTTAAAAAAAATTACAGGTTTTGGAGAGTATGTGGAAAAGTAGGAATACTCATTCATCATTAGTGGGAATGTTAAATGATGACCCTACTGTGGAAGACGGTTTCACAGTCCCTCAGAATGCTAAGTATATGACCCTGTAAACCCACTTCTGGGTATATAACCAAAATATTTGAAAGCAGGCACTCGAACAGATATATGCATACCAATGTTCATATTGATTTTACTGCCAATTGTCAAAAGATGAAAGCAACCCAAATGTTCATGAATTGATGAGTGGATAAATAAAACATGGTATATACACACAACAGAGCATTATTCAGCCTAAAAAGGAATGAAGTTCTGATACATGCAACAATATAGGTGAACATTGAAGACATCATGTTGAGTGAAATAAGCCAGTCACAAAAGAACACATATTGTATGATCTCACTGATATGAAATACTTGGAATAAGCAAACTTATAGTGAGACTATAGAATATAGGTTACCAGAAGGGGAGGGATATGAAATAAAGTTAAGGCTAAAAGGTATTGAAATTTTAATTGTGGTAATGGATGGTGGTGATGGCATCACAATATTGTGAACATAATTAACAGCACTGAATTACATGTTTGAATGTGGTTGAAAGGGGAAATGTTAGGTTGTATATACATTACTAGAATACACATTTTTAAAAAAAATCCAAGGAACTGCAAAACACAAACAGTAAACCCTAAGTTAAACCATGGACTATGGTTAATATTCTAATTATAAAACATGTGCTTTTATCAATTGTAACAAATGTACCACACCAATGTAAGGTGTTAGTAAAAGGATGGTATATTGGAACTTTGTATCTTATGAATGATTTTTCTGTAAACTAACAACTTCTCTAATAAAAATAAAAAAACCCTGCTCTGTATATGTGGTCTATCTGTGTAGCTGGCATACAGAGATAAAATCTCTGGGCAGTAATCAGGAGTGCACTGGTCTTTATGGCAGGCACCAAGCGGGTTACTGCCAGGTCTTTGAACTACAAAAATAAATAGAGAATAGAAGTGCATTGTATTGGCCAAGCCTGAGGCGTAGTCATCTGTCTTGGAGCAAGTTCTGGTGAGAGTGTTTAACTTGGATTCCTTCCATCACATGTGGTAGCTGCAAGAGTGAAAAGGGAGAGGAAAAGAACAATGTTAGGTGGTGTATTTAATAGTGTGTTGGCTTAACAATTTCAGGAAACTGTTACTTCTATTTTTCTCTTAGCAGTTGAAGTTTACCCACTTCGTTGGGATTCTAAATGAATAACACTTAATTCTTGCCCCCTCAACCCTTTTTCATTGTTTTACAAAATAATTCAATAGCAAGTACAAAGTTTCCCCGAAACACTGCCTACTAAAGGAAGCTAGCTGTGGCAACTCACGGAACAGTGTTTTTTGTATTCAATTTCACCAGCCGCCCTGACATCCCTGAATTAATAGGTCTCTTTCGCTATAACCTGAGAGTTTGGAATTCGTGGTAACTGGCTGTTTGTTGACTTTGGCTAAATTAGACTCTTCTCTTTCTTTTCAAAGCCAAAGTAACACTAAAACAATTTAGGATCCCTCTGTCTTTTTATTCTTCTTAGTTTTCTTCAATAAGAAAGGAAAAAGCCCTTACTTAACTGCAACATGCCCATAATAGCAACTTGATTAAAACACACACACACACATACACACACACACACGCACACGAAAAACCTGTGGCTAGAGAAGGCGTGCATCCTTTGTAAAGTCAGTGAAGTGTTCAGCTGTTCTATATTAGAAGAAATTTTGCTTGTTTTCACAGCTGAATTATCTTGCCTTTTATTTTTTAGTAGGAGTATTAAGAAAATCAAATATGAGATTTTCAAGGGATTTTAAAGGAAAAAGAACTCATAGCTTTTCACAGTTGTTTTTAGTTGCTGGCACAATTTTTTTCTAGATCACACAGCACATATTTTGTAGTCCTCATGAAAGAGTATAAAATAAAATAAATATGTCAAAGCTTCCTTAGAAATACATTCATTCTGATTTGCCAAAATAAGGGAAGTTGTTAGATTTGCCCAGACATATGGTAAGATAAATTTATGAGCAAAATTATATGAAAATACCAAGTTTAAGGGGCCATGTATCAAAAGAAAGTGATTTTTAATGTTACAATGATTTTTTTTTTTTTACTCCAGGTCAACAATTGTTTGAAAATTGATGAAATGTATTGTACATAGTAGACATTTTCTTAGGTTGATAGTTGACCTTAATTATATTTGCCACAATTTATAAAAATATAAGTAACTTTATAAACAGTATCATAAACCATTTTTTAAAAATATTCTTTGAAAGAAAACACATTACCAAAATGCATTATGTGTTTTAAAATAATTCCAATGTGATTCCAGATTTAATACTGTCTAATAAAAAGCATTCATTAATTTATTCAGTTAACAGATAGCACTACTGTGGACCATAATATCTTTCTATGCCCTGGACATACAGTTATGAACAAAACAAATGCTCAGACTATTTGAATTTATATACTAATTTAGATAAAATAAGAGTAATCCGGATTATAATAAGCAGTTTGAAGTGATTTTAATGATACTGCAATTAAGTGATCCATAAGTGGATTTTCAGTAAGTACAAAAACCTACTTTGGTTTTTACTATGTGATGAAATGACACTTTGGGAGAATCAAAATACCAATCATAACAAACAAATAAATTTTAATTATTTGTGGAAATTCAAATAAGAAAATCAAGTCTCACTTAAAATATATTTAAATCAGTTCAGATTGTGCATTTTACATGATTTCTGCAACGTTTAAATTAGGATTTGTTCAGAAACTAAATACATCAAGATAACAATCATTAAAAAAAATACTTGAGGTACCTACCTGGTAATCTGAGCTTTATTCAATACAGGATTATTCAAAGACTAATTCCTTATAGGAACGATGCAATATATGGAGATTACATTTCTGGAAAATGTAAATGACTTATTATACTATTAAAGAATGAAAAAAGTTGAGATAAAACTTAAAGGTAAATAAATATTGGTCATAAAAGTTGTTCAATAGTTTATGGAGTTGATTTAGTTTAAAACAAGCTCAATACATAGGAATTTTTAGTCTGCTAAAAATCAGCCTCATTAGAACTGCAAATCTAGTGAGCTTTTAAAAAATAGAATAAAGCAAAACACTCTATAGTAGAAATATTGTCATACAATGTACTATTAAGAGGTTATCTTCACTGCATACTTCTCATTAGGACTGGGCTTCAATCTTAAGGGATAGGAAAATAACATAATCAAAAGAAAAATTTATATGTAAATATGGTTCTTACATAGTAGGTTGAGTTTTTAAAATTTTTAATTTCAATGTATACTATACATTGTATACTATCCAAAGTTTAAGGTATAAACCAGACTGTATAGGTTGTTATCATACTGCATAATTTTAGTAGCATGGAGTTCCATTAATTCATAAATTCAGGATTTCCTTCCCATTTATACCCCAAATTTGGAAGTCATTTTTCCATTTCTCCCAACTAGGTTTGCAGACTTTCATTTCCCTTATTGCCACTTAAGCAGTGATGGATAAGAGCTAAAGGAAATTGGAGTAATAACAGCAACTGGTCAAATGCCTCTGTAACTCTGTCTTACAAAAACAAGGAAATTATTAGATGCTCCTGAGGCAAAGCCCTAAAGCAATGAAATTTCCAAAAGCTTTGCTTTTGAGGGGCTTAACAGACTAATTAAATTGTCCAGGGACATTCTAGGCCAACTGCCTCAGAAATCTCATATTTTTCCCATTTCCAAATGTGTTTAAATCTTGACTGCTAGATTTAAGTTTCCATGCACATGGTGAAAATGTGGAGGTTCTTGGAATTTTCTGGACCTCAAACTGGCATTTAAACAAACTTTGAACTGAACCTGTTCAGAAGGTTTTGTTCTCCAAATAAAAAAAATAAAAAATTTCCATTCAGAAATTATTTTCTTTTTTCTTTTCTTTGTTTTAGGAGTTGGACTTACTAAAAAACTAAAATAAAACAAGATTAGCTATTTTAGTCATAGATCAGATAGATTCTACAGGTGAGTGATTTGGAACATAGAAATAAATTATTTGGGGTTCTTGAGAGGAAGTATAACCTCTTAATATGTAAAGCATAAAACTTTCGTTAAAAGTTTTTCAAAAATTGGAACCAGACAAAAAAGATCACTGGGTGTTCTTTCTAATGACTGGGCTACTTTATAACTCTGTAGGGGCAGAGGTCAATTTGCATACGTTCTCCTAACTAATATGCAAATAATTTCTGTCTGGTAGAAAAGATAACCTCAAAGGTATGGTTTATTGCCCTGCTCAACATTAAAACCATGTTGTGCAACTAATGTTGATCTTTAGCGATCTTACCCTGACACTCCTTTATTAAATTGCTTATAAATACTTTGTTTTTCCAATAATTTTTGGACTTGTTTAAACATACTATTTGTCCACTTATTAATTAATGAATTAAGTATAATCAGGTCATTCAATTGATTTCATTTATGAGACTACCCTAGGATACAAATTCACCAAATATCTTTTCCACATTCAGTGAATTGAAAATGTAACATTTTAATTTGACTTATCTAAATATATCTTACTTATAATTATTATTTTCTTCCTTTTGCAAAAAAATTTAAAAAAGAAAGCAAAATGACAGTAGGCTACATTAGGAACTAGCTTTATTACTAACAACCTGTGTGAATCTAGACAATTCACTTCTTTTTTGTTTCAGTTCTTCAACTCTAATATGAGATATGAGAGAATAGGATTTCTAAAGTTTCTTCACTGCCAAAGGATGTCATTGCTGACATCTCTAGCAATTTGATCTAGTGAGAGTTGTGCTCTGGTCCTTAACTCTACAACAGTACAGAATAGTTTTAGAGGAGTTTGTGTGTTCAACATTAAACAGGACAAGAATTGGCTGTGTGTGTGTGTGCGTGCGTGTGTGTTTGCCTGTGTGTGATTAAAAGGATGCCATAAAATAAAATACAACTTGTGAAGTTGTATTTCACAAGTTTGTCTCAGAAATCGACTAGGAGTGTCTCTGAATTATGGGCTCCAACAGTCTTGGACCTGCAGAAATGAAGAATGCTACCGGTGTTCTAGGAGAAAGCATGAGGAAACAGAGCAGGACAGGTCCTTAGATTTTGTGTGTTTTATTTTGTTTTATAGCTGTGTGTGTGCGTGTGTATGGCAGATTGAAATTATTTTATGAATCCCCAAAAACAGAAAGATTATGTTTGTGAAATAATCCATTCATGTTAATAGGTTATTTCTGACGCATCAGTGAGGCTGAACTCCTCTTGAGTCTCTGCCCTCTTTTTGGGTCTGATAAACACGGAGACACAAATAAAGGAAGCTGCCATTTTTGATCCTGCCACGTGAGAGAGGACTGGAAGATCGCTTAAGCATGAAGCCCCAAAGAGGTTGGGCCCACAGAATAGTTCAAGAGGAGGCGAACCCTGTTATATGCCTGATAGCTTACAGCGAACTCAGGAAGAAAGTGGAGCAGCCCAGATGGGTAGAGGAGGCCTGGAAAGAGACAAGGGCTATCCCTGGTTGCTCACAGCTGAGCTCTAGGAACTGGGTTCCAAGAGATGGTGACCCGAAAGGGGAAGGCTGAGACGTCAGCAGAGATCTGTGGCCTTCTTGCTTTGCCATGTACCCAGACAACAGAATCAACAGTAGCTAACTTTGGTGAGTAAGTACCTCAATTTGGACTTTTCACGGACTTGGAATTGTAAAATTCAACCCCAAATAAACCCCCTTTATAAAAGCCAACACATTTCTGGTAGTTGCATGGGCAACCCTTTGACAAACTGAAACAGTATGTGTCAATAACCTCCCCCCAGTGGTTTTGTGAGGCTATTGTGTCAAGACAAAAAATTTTTGTGACATGAAGGAAAAATTGCCAGGTTTGAATGAAACCTGAACTTTAGGCAACCTAAACTATAACCAGCTCTAAATCATAAAAAGGCCTATCAAAAATATTTCACAGACTGAACTAATATAAATATCAGCCTTTGGTTCCTGGCATCCATGAACCATGTAGCTATAAACTCCTAGAAAACAAATATCTGTGGAGAATGTAGGAATCAAAATTCTGATCTTCTAAGAATGGTTTATCTTTCAGTATGTGAGAATATTTTTTCTCACCTGCAACACTATTAAAATTTTAAAAATATATGGTATATTATTTTCCTCTTTTTAAATTTTTTTTTCTTTGATGAAGCTTATTTTATAGCTACAGAAATTCCTTTAAACTCTTCTAGATTATTTTTAATATTTAGCATTGCAATTTTTAATCTAATCCTATTTAATGATTTAACAAATAGAAAGGCCTTGTTTAACTTACTTTTTTCATTTTCCTTCTAAATTTAATTCTGTCATAAGATATGCTAATCTCATTCTTACCTTTCAGGGATTTGTTCTTGTGATAAAGATAACTCACTCCTTCCTCTTCTTGAACCGTTAAATGTAACTGATTTGCCTAAAGAGAAAAATCTCTGATTTTTCTGTACAGCAAATAAGAGGATTGTTGATGTATGTGATGTGCATATGGACAAGTCACACACACCCCACCTTCTCTTTTCATACCTCTCCTACCCTAAGCTATGTAAAACTCCTAAGCTTGGATTCAAGGAAACCTCCTGGTGACATTAAATACTCAACCAAACTCAAACCACTAGGCCTCTCATGGCTTCTTCTCCAATATACACAGGAGGCTTTTTTTTTGCTGTTTGTTTTCCATTTTCAAATGTAGCCAGGTTTTTGTTAAAATTGTTCTACCCATTATAGTCCTTGGTGAACTAGGACATATATGTGGTGTGTTTTCTAATCTATAACATGTAATTCAGTTCTCGTTTATTAATCACTAAGTGATTATTTTCTAGGGAACAATAAAGACAAAAAAAAAAAAAGGAATATTTTTGGGAAAAGATTAAATTAGTATATAAAAGTAATCATGATCTCATAAATGAAAAATGTGTTTATTTGGGTCCAGGTTTGGCTTTCTGCTTTGGGTTTCTTGGGCAGACATGCTGACTGAATCATACCTCTGTGCCTGGCTATGGACTGGAATGCCTGGGCTTTGGAAGGCTTCTAAGCATTTGATAATCTCTCCTAAGCTAAAATGGGTTTCTTTATTTGGATAAAGGCAATTTCATATAGTATATCATTGTATTTTCCAAAAATCTGGACTTATAATGAACTCGGTTTCATTATAGAATTCTATTTGAATGAGGAAAAATTATGGAAACTTAATGTTGAAATTTTCAAGAATAAAATGCCAACCCCCTACACTTTAAAACACACACACATGTGCATACACATGCAAACTTTGAAGGTATGAATATGCATCATTGTTCTATTATGAAAAGTGAATTACTTGACAATTGGGTTTAATGACTTTTTTGTGCCAATAAACAGAGCATCTTTGAAAAAACTATTTCCATTGTATAAAGTTTTTCTTGAGAAACACAATAGTACGTTTTGGGGAAAATAATTTTCTTTATAATTTTTGTCATCTTGAGTACTACACTCACTCCATTTACCTCAATTCATCAAAACAAATTTAGTTTGAATCCAACTAGGGTCTTTGTTTCTTTTAAACCTAGGCTGTACAAAATCTGAGATCATGAATTAGTTTAACAAGAGGATTTTGGAGACATTTAAAAAACATACTCCTTTCCCCTAGTTGTTTGTGCTGCCAAAATATGCTGTTGTTTGGCCAACTGTCTGCAAAATGGATATGCTCATTTTTGATGTCATTCTTTGGGCCCCTGGGATAGAGTTCTTATCTGACCCTTTCTGTAGGAAAGCTTCAAATGAATACTTTTATTTGTGATCATTTAGTACTGTGGTTTTTAAGTCATTAAATTTTTTTACTTAAAATTACACCTTTCTTAGAACACATCGGATTTTTCAAAAACTTTTAAGTTTTAACCTTTGTTTTCATGCTATTGGTGTGTGTGTGTGTGTGTGTGTGTGTATACATATATATATATTTAACCTATTCCATTTCAATTTAAAACACTGGAACGATGGCCCTGGATCTCAGAATGAGTACATTGCCTTCCAGATGATAATCTGGTTAAATGTTTAAGTGGTTTTATGTATGGTATGATTGTAACAGTGTTTATAATCATACATTTTATTGTATTGTAAATGTTCTTTTAGCATTTTCTGATTTTTTTAATGTTAGACGTTTTCTTCATAAAACTGGATTAGACTTAAATGTAAACTGTACTCTATCACATCAAAGAAAAGAATGGAATACATGATAAACATTCCATCTGGTGAGCATTGAAAGAGAATTACAAGTAATTTGCAAGCAGTCACCAATGAATTAAGAAACAAACAAGACAGAAAAGATGTACTTGTATGGGTCATATAGAATTAAATACAATTTAGTGCCTCCCCATTTTTTTTTTCTTTTTTTGCTGTCTAGATGGTTCTTCTCCATATATCTTATCTACTCAAGAATATTGTCCCTCTCTTGGACAGAATTATATTTTATTTTTAGTTGCCAGGCTTGCTTTTACAAATACTGAAGACTGGTTGGCTTAAGCAATAGGAATTTATTGTCTTAGTTTTGGAGGCTAGAAGTCCAAGATCAAGATATCAGCAGACTCTTGCTGTCTCTGATGTCTGTAGCCCACTGGTGATGGTTTCCCTGTGATTCATAACTCAGTTTCTGCCTCTGTCACATGGCCATTTTATTCCTTCTGTCTCCCACTTCCTCCTCCTGTCCTGTTCTGGCTCCTGTTGCTTTAAAGAACTCCAGTCATATTGGACTAAGGCCTACCCTAATCAGTTTGGCCACACCTTAGCTGATAGCATCTTCAAAGATTCTGTTTACAAATGGATTCACATCCACAGGACTGCAGGTGGGATTGAACACATCTTTGTGGGGGATATGATTCAGTCCATAACATTCTCCCATTTGACAAAATCTCTTCTATAAGTGATCATTGATTGAATAAAATTATATTTGTTTTTCTCAAACTAATATGTATTTTAAAGAGTGAAAATTGTCTATAAGGCTCATTAGGAAAAATGACAGTCACCTCACTCCTACTTATAAAAAACAATCCTCATCGTTCTTTGTTTCCCAGAGTCAATAACTCTTAATAGTTTAATTGTTTTATTTGTTACTTATCTCTTTATCTTTGCATCCAATAATATACTCATCCTGGTACTTATTGATTTTTTTAGGCTTTGATATCATATCTTTACCTTTCACTATGCAAAGTGGGGATTTGGCATTCTTTTCCATCACACCCACCAATCACCCCTCTTTGCATGTTCCTAATATAGTTTTAGTTCTGATTAGGTGACTAGCCTACATTTATGTTATGATGACTATGTAGACATTATTCCCAACTGAGCTATGTAGAATATTAATTTTATTTTTTCTTTCTTGAACCACTTCTTTTGTTTCCCCTGGAGTTGATAACCATCTTTTATTTTAATTGCTTAGTTTTCTATGTATTAATTACCAACTCTTCCCCAAAATTTTCCTCAAAATAAATTATTTTTCTAATATTACTCAAATGCATCATGTGTCCTATAAAAATCATCTTCTTGGATATATATCTCTCAGTAATTTCTGACTTGCACTGATCTGAACTGTTTGCTCTTTAGGTCTTCCTTTTTCATCACTTTTGGGTTCTCTAATTCTCTCTCTTGTGTATTCAACCCCTGAAGCTTTATTTTTTATTGTTTCAGATTGTTTGTTTATTTAATTAATTCTTTTTAAACTTATTCTTTTTCTGTGAAAGCCTATCCAGAGAATGAGTGTATGGGGGTAAATAGTTTTCAGTAATTTCCATGTCAAAATATCTACTATCCCATTTAATTGATAGCAGTTTTAGGACTATATACTAGTTTGGAAAATAATTTCCTGAAATTTTTAAGACATACTTCTATTGTCTTCTAGCTTCAAATATTGTTTGTGATCTTTGTATGAAAACTTTGTTTTTCTTCTCTGAAAATTGTGCCCTTCAATTTGACAATAATGTTCAGAAATTTTAGGATCATATGCAGATGTGGATCTATTTTTGTCCATTGCTCTAAGCACTTGGTATATCTATTCACTCAAAAAAAAAAAAAGAAAAAGAAAAAGAAAAGCCCTAATCACTTGAATTTGACAATAATTTCTTGACCTTTTTCATTATTTTCAATTTTTTTCCTCTGTTCTCTCTTCCAATAACTTTTTTTTTCCTTTTTTTCCCCCAGTAACTATTTTAACTCAGATGTTGAGACTCCAGGTGAGAAATTATAATTATCTGATATTTTCTCTCTTGTTTCCCATAGATTTGTCTTTCTTGCTGTACTTTGTGGAAGACTTCCTTAATTTAATATTGCAATCAAAATATTGAGTTTCCATTTCTTCTATATATTTTACATTTTCAAAAGTTCTTTCGTTGTTCCCTGAATATCTCTTTTCATTACATCCTGTTCTACTCGCTAAATACATTTTTTTCTCTTATCTCTACAGGAATATAAGAGTTTATTTCTTCTTGACTATTCTGTTTTATCCAGGGATTTTTAAAGTTGTTTGCTTATGTTTATTTTTAAAATAAATTTATTTCATGTTAGAGGCTTTCCCAGGTATTTCTTGATTGTGGCTATCTTCTTATCTTGATAAATATGACATTAAAATCCTGTTTGAAATTTTTTTATATAAGTGAGACTTATGAACTATAGGCCTCTCTAGTTAATAACTGTTCATTAAATTATCTTTGTAATCTAATTCAAGTGCTTTATTCAGACGCTTCCACTACCAGCATATGTAAGTCTTTACAGTTGGCTGGTTAGAATCCCACAAGAATTTTCCAATCTCCTGGAAACAGTGTGAGCCTGGATGCTTCCATTATGGGAACTAGGTGTAAAAAATGATGGGAGGGATTTCAATTTCAAAAAGTAAACTTCTATTTAGTCTCACATTTTCTGTATAGCACCTCCATTCTCAACCTACTTGTTGTCCTCAAGTCCAGAGATACTTTCTTCTATCCTCTCTATGGAATAACTGCCAGTCTTCTGCTGGAACACTCTTATAGAGAATAGAGGAAAATATGGGAAGTCTAAGTAATTCAAAAGCAAAATTCCATATAACTGTCCTCTTTTTGCCACATCTTCACCGCTACTTTAAAATACTGTAGATAAATTATAAACTAAACCAGTTGGTTTCATTTCCACACATTTCTTCTTTATTAGATGTTTTCTTAGTTCTCCAGGGCTGCTGTTACAAAGCAAAACAGACAGGTTGGCATATACACAGGAATTTATTGCCTCAATCTTTTAGAGTATAGAAGCCTAAAATCAAGGTGCAAGATCATGCTTTCTCTAATGTCAGGTACATTCTGGTGTTGACTCCAGCAACTGATAACTCAGTCCCTTCCTCTATCTCCTCATGTATCCAAATTTCCTTCAACTATAAGGAAACAATTTATATTACATTAAGACCTACCTGCAACCCTAACCCTGTTTGGCTTCATCTTAATTACTAACATTTTCAAATTCCTATTTGAAAATTGGTTCACATTCACTGAGCTGGGAGTTTGGAGTTTAACATGTCTTTATAGGGGATATGACTTAATCCATAACAGAGGTATATACTTGAAAAATCAATATATATAAATATTTTCCATGTTCTAAAAATGTTAATATATGACAACAATATTAAGTTTTTAAGAATTATCCATGTTGAAATATATATCCAGAATCATTTATTTCTTTAATTATTTTAATTTTTATATTTTCATTTTGAAATGACTTCAGACTTATAAAATACTGAAAAAGAAATAGTACAAAGACTTCCACTGTATCCTTCTCCTTATACACCAAATGTTAAGCTCTTATGTATCCCACAATGCAGTTAATAAAATCAGGAAATTAATATCAGTGTAGTACTATTATCTATTCTGTCGTTATTCACATTTTAACAACCATTTCCAATATTGTCCTTTTTTCTGTCCCAAAATCCAATCCAGGATCATGCATTGAATATAATTATCATATCTCCTTTGTCTCCTTTAATCTGAAGTAGATTTTCATCTTCTTTCATGACCTTTTTATTTCATGACACTTTTGAATAGTAATAGTGTGGTAGATTGAATTATGTACCCCCAACAAAAGACATGTCCTTAATCAGAATTCCTATAAGTTTGAAACCATTTGTAAGATGTTATTATTAGTTAAGCTGTGGCCAAGTGACTAGGTTGAGCCTTAAGCCATAACTGGAAGCCTTATGAAGGGGAGACATGCTGGAAGTCAGCAGAAGCTGGAAGAGCAGCCAGTCAGAGATCAAGGATAACATTGTGTAATGGGAGGCATCAATGCAAGCCAAAGAACCCCAAAGATTGACACTCAACAACATAATGCTACAGAATTTGGGGAGAAAGCATGGCCTTTTTTTTTTTAGGAGGTACCAGGGATTGAACCCGGGACCTTGTACATGCAAAGCACGCATTCCACCACTGAATTACACCTCCTCCACATTGATTTTGGAATTCTAGCCTCTGAACCATGAGACAATGAATTTTGGTTATTAAGCCAACCAACAATTGTGTCTTATTTGTCATAGCAGCCTGGCAAACTAAGACAGTTTTTGGTACTGGAAAGTGATGTGCTGCTATTATAAGTCACTAAAAATGTGGAAGTGGTTTTGGACTTGTGATGGGTAGAGAATGGAAGACTTTTGAAATGCTTGGTAGAAAAAAAAACCTAGATTCTTTAGAATAGATTATAACTAGAGATATGGACACTAGAGGTATTTCTGGAAAGAGCTCAGAAATAAGTGACAGTCTAAGAAATAAGCAGAAAAAGTTTGTATCACCTTAGAGAATAAATAATTCATCACAAGCAGAACATTGATAAAAATTGGTATAAATTGGTAGAAAGGTGCTTCTGATAAGGCCTTCGGAAGAAATGATGTATGTGATATTAGAAACTGGAAGGAAGGCATCCTTAGTATAAAGTGGCAGAGGATTTAGTGAAATTATATTCTGATGTTAGCTGGAAGGCATAACTTTTATGTGATGAACTTGGGTATTTAACTGAGGAGATTTTCAAGCTAAGTGGAAGGTACAACCTTGTCCAGAGTATGGCCAGGAGCTGTATAAAGCAACAATTTCCACAGAGTTGAGGTGGGTATGTCAGACCAAAGAAAGACTTGGATAAGTCCATCTTGGTGAGTAATGAGCATTTATTTTGGTAGCTTACATGGGGTCCTCATCCTCCGTGGTGGGAGGAGAGATGGCACTTCCCATGTTTGATATCTGCAGTTACTGCCAGAGGAGAGGGGTCTTTTATGGGGCATGTTTATGTGCAGCTAGGGGAGGGCAGAGCTGCTTTCCAAGGAATGCAGTGAATTGCTCATGAAACAAAAGGACAATAATTACAGGAAGCAGATCCTAAAAGATCAGATGTTTTCAGCAAGGCAGGAAAGACTTATTGATTAGGCAGTTTGGGGAAAAGATCTGTTGATCAATCACCAGTACAACTAGTTTCTGGGGCTTGCCTTTTTCACTATTCAGAAATGCTGCTGCAATTGGGGAGGAAAGAACTGGAAGGGTTGGGGGAGAAAATGCAAAGGCATATGTCTTATAGACCTGGTTTCTCTTCATTGCTTATTGTGTAATGAGACAGGAAAGAGATAAAGTGAAGACTGAACTTTTAAGTGCAAAGTAACCACCAATTTATGACTTGGAAAATTCTCAGGCTATGTATATAGTCTGCTCAGAGATAAGATCTGAAGAAAGCTCTATTAAGACATTTCTTGGAATTGCATTGAAATCACAGATTAATTTTGGGCTGTGATTGTGGGATATTTTTTTCTATCCCACAATGTTATATATTTTCATTGCTTATCTTATTTACTCTTTCATAATGCCTAATACTGTCTTAGATTTCATTTTATAAAACCTTACACAATTTTCAGTATGTTTAAAGGTAGATATATTATACTAGTAATTTTCTCTATGTGTGTGAATATTACTTATTTATGTGCCACTCCTAAATCTAGCAATCTTGATATACCTCCTTTTTAATTCTAAAATGTTATGAATCTGCAGATTCTCTTGGGTCTTCTGTATAGGCAAACATGATTTCCATAAAGAAGTAATTTCTTCTCAAATCATTATTCTCTCCTCTTTCCTTTTCCATATCTGAATAAATTGGCCAAGAGTTCCCATATAATGTGGAAATGTGAGTCTGATAGTATATACTATTGTTTTCTTCCTGACTTCAGTGAGAAGCCTCAAAAATGTCAGTTTTAGTTCAATGCTATATCCCCATGACTTAGAATAACATTTGGCAAATAAGAGATGCTCAGTAAATATTGGTTAAAGGAATAGTGAATATTTATTTATAATGAATATTTTAACTTCTATATATAAAATAATATGATGTATACCTAGTAGGAATTTGATGTGCTGCATTGCATTAGTAGATTTGTGTAATGTTGAACCTCCTTCAATAATGGGATAAAACATTTTTATTATCAAAGATATATGTGTGAAAATGAGTATTTGTGTGTGTATGTGTGTGAAGTGTAGGCTTTAGTTTTCAATTATTTAGTAGTTTTGTGTTTTCGCATCTCTCTTCATCAATGAGATTATTCAGTAATTTAGTTTTGTGCTGTCCTTTTCATGATGATGTGACATCACCAACATGGTGACATGAGACATACCTTAGAAAACTCTCTCCACAGAATCAACAGATAAATTGGCAAATCTCACTAGATTAGGAATCTGGAGAACAATAGAGACTGGAGAAGGACTCCACAAATGCTGACTCAAAGAAAAAGAAAAATAATCTCCAAGATCAGATAGATCATTTCTATCACAGACCCACCAGTCTAGACCCCTCCCACTCAGTTCAGCTCAGCTTGGGAGTCATGAAGAGGCACCAAGTCCTGGGTCCCTCCTGCATGGAGGCAGACCATAGAATGACTCACAGCAGTGAGTTAGAATACCACACATATCCAGGCACCAGGACCCAAGTCCACAGTGACCTAGGGTAGAACAAAAGCCACTAAGGAGTGTCAAATACAAAAGGGCCTCCAGGTAAAAAGAGAGATTGAGGGGGAGAGAGGGGGAGGAGAGAGAGAGAGAGAGAGAGAGAGAGAGAGAGAGAGAGAGAGAGAGAGAGAACAGCAGCAGAACTATTGACAAGAGGTGTGCACAACCTAATCTCTGTTAACTGAGCTTCAGAAATGCAAAGTGGACTTTTATGGATTGACCTGCCCTTCTGGATTGATTCTCTCTGGGTCTTTGTGGTGGAACACCCTAACGGGGAAGAAACCAGAGACAGAAATCCTTTACAGGAAAAAAAAAGGGGGGGGAGGGGGAGGGATTAGAAGTAAGATCCTGTAAGACAAGATGAGTCCCAGAAATGAAAAGTGTAAGGAAAAGAGGCCACTGGGTGAGGAGAGAATTTTTAAAATATTGTAGGAACTGGGGAGCAAATTCTGTACAAACACAAACAGAACAAATCAAGATTTCTGGAGAAAAAAAACATAGGAAATGAAGTTTTATCCTGGAGGTGAGCCAATTGCACAAAAAGTGCCATCTTAAAAATTATATCCCATATCCAAGGCAAGAAATGAATGAAGAAAAGCTAAGAAAATTTGAACAGTTAAATATGGGCTACTCTAAAGGTCCAGAATAATTTGGCCCAAATATCACAGATCATAGATTAACACAAAGTCAATCAACAATAAAACCCAGAAGAGTGGGAGAAACTTAACTTTCAGAGTTAACCCATCAAAATAATCAAATGCCCAGACATTAGCAAAAAATTACAAGCCCTACTGAGAAACAGGAAGATATGGCTCAGCCAAGGGAACAAATTAAAACTTTAGAGAAGACACAGAATTTAGAACAACTAATCAAAGAAGAAAGAAGTTCAAACAAATCTCCTAAACCAATTCTTAGGAGATGATGGAAAATATGGATATAGAGATAAAGGACATTAAGAAGACAATGTGTGAGCATAAAGAATAATTTGAAAGTATAAAAAAACCATAACAGAAATTATGAGAATGAAAGGTACAATAATGGAGATTAAACATACACTAAAGTCATACAACAGCAGATATGAAGATTCAGAAGAATCAGTGAGCTATTTTTTTATCAAAGGTATATATGTGAACATGTCTATCTATGTTTTTGTGTATGTAGTGCAGACTTAAATTTTTTTCAAGTATTTTATTTAGTAGTTTTGGGTTTTAGCATCTCTCTTCATCAATGAGATTGTTCAGTAATTTATTTTTATAATGTTCTTTTCTAATTTTTTATCAAAGTTTTACCAGTATTATAAAATGAGCTGTGCTTCCTTTCCCCTTTATTTCCATCTTCCACAGCAATTTATAAAAACTGGGATTGCAGGTCCTCTGAAGATATGGTGAAATTTGCGAGATTTCTAACCCTAACATGTTAAGCTGAATGAGGGGATTTTAGCTCCAGATGTAAGATACCAATTAATATTGGTGTATTCAAATTTTCTACTATTTACCTTATTCTATTAAATTATTTTTTTCTTTTTAAATTGTACTTTTTCTAATTTTAAATTATGCTGGTGTAAAATATGTATACCTCTCACAAATTATTATCTTCTCTATTGAATCTGTTTTGACTTCTACTTTAATTTCATTAAGTTCAGAGAATATGCTTTGTATCATTTTAATCCTTTCACATTTATTGAAATGTATTTTGTGACCCAGCATATAGTCTATCTTGTTGAATATAAAATGTGCACCTAAAATAATTTTACTTTTTAAGTGTTGGGCAGATATTCTATGAATATTAATTGGGTTAAGATGACCAATAGTGTTGTTTATGTCATCTGTCTCTTAATTTTTTTTTTCTAGTTGTTCTATCAACTGCCAGGAAAAGGCTGTTAAATATCCTACTATTATTTTTGGAAATTACTATTTCTTCTATTACTCCTGTCTTGTTTTCCTGTATTTCTAGGCTTTGTTATTGCGTGCATACATGTCTATGATTGTTATATCTTGCTGCTGAATTGGTCCTTTAATCATTATGAAGTCTTTCTTTTTCTTTCATAATGCATTTTACCTGTAAGTCTATTTTTCTCTGAGAGAACTACAGCCACTACACCTTTAGTATGCTTACTATTTTCATTGGATATCTATTTCCATATATTTACTTTCAACCTTGCTTCATCTTTATTAATTTTATATTACACTTTATGAGCAGGATTTGTGCTCAGATTTTCAGCCTCTATAATTATAGTTAATATAGATTTCTAAAATTTCAAGTGTATATACTTCTTCATCAGGAACCATCATAAAAAAGGATGAGTATTCAGATATATTAAGGGTTCCTGCCTGTTAGCAGTTATTGAATTCACATTAATATAAATAAAAATAAATTTTATGAACATATAGGTAAATGAATGGTTATGCCAGGGAAGTGTTATTTCTAAAGACAAATTTTTGAAGATTTGTCCTTATAGTGAAGGATCAATGAACTCTTCTAGTGGCCATGATCCTATTCACCAATTCTGGTAATACAAATATATATAAGTATTAGAACTTTCTGGGACTCTTCATTAATGTAAAACAAGGAAATGGAATGAAGCCCAGGTAAATGTGTTATGAGTTTTTGAAATGTTTTTCTTCTATAAATCATAATTATAATATTATTTGATCACTTAAATCACACACAGATTTCCACTTCAACTATGTTTATAAATTGCATACTTTTCTAAATAAAATAACTTTCCTGACTAATGCATTTCATTCTTGTATTTAACCTACAAAAGGATATATTTTCCCCCAAAATAGTAAAAATAATTTTCAAATATTTTTATGTTATAAAGGAATAAAAAAGTAGAACTTTGCCCTTGGAGATTAATCTCTAATAAATACTTTGTGGTGAAAATAGAAATCTAAGCTCATGAAGTTAAATACAAATATACTCTTGATAATATGTTGCTCATATATAGGGTTTGCTAACATATTAATACTCTATTTATATGCAAGCAGAGGCTTATATACATTGCTATTAACATTTAAACCTTGGCTACTCTTATTTTTCCACCTTTAATGTATTTAATCTAAAAATTATTTTTAAATGATTCAAAAAATAAGAATGTAACCAATATGATTTCTCCACCTATAAATATGAACACTGTAATAATGAAATTACATGTAAACATCATAGTTACATAACAGTAGCATATTCTTTATCTACAATGTTTTGTTGTGGTTTTGGTGTCTAGGAGTTTACAATGTATAGATATTGTCATTTGGATCACTAAATTTAGTTTGAATAATCTAAGCATATTCTCTAAAAATAAATCACTTCATTAAGGGAATCTGTATCACATTTGTTAAAGGTTATGAAAATTTCAGGCCATTATACTTTCCAGACATATGTGATAAAGATTTAGGCTACAACACTTTTCAGTCTCTGTGAAGATAAATGTATTCAATTTACAGAATATAATTAATTGAACCATTAGATAGGTTAATTTATAGGGGATATCTATAATTTAATGTGAAGGTTAAAGTAACTATAAAATGTAAGTCCAGACTAGCTGTATTGCATCTTATATCAGTTAGCCAACCCTTTATTTCAATCTGTAACAAAAATCTTCCAACTTTGTAGCAATCTTTTCTTCTTCCTGGAAAGGCCATTGTCCAGCGCTATATGTTTGAGATTCTAAGGTTCATTTTGTTTTGATATTAAAGACCTCACATCAATCATCTTCTTTGTCAGATTGGAAGAGTGGGGAGATATAATATTCTGATTTATCTCCTAACAGAGAAATTCAAGTACTGGTTTCATAGAAATATAATTTCTTTACAGATACTTACCAAAATGTGATTACATGTTTTGGATATGTTCATATGGAAGTATATAGACATCAGCATAACCTCCCATCTCAAATATATGCCTACTGGTTCAGTGGGATGTGTTACAAATTTTTCTACAGAACTTTGTTATTATTTTGGAGTATGACGTTATATAATTGTTCATGATCCCTGGCATTGGGGAATTTATATTTTATTAAATGAAGAAAATGTAAACAGAAATATGTTACCAAAATTTTCACTTGCTTTTATAAGTAACAAAAAGGCACAAAAGAGGAAGTGGTGAATTCTTCACAGAAGGGGATTGAAATTATTCATGAGGAGGTATTTCAATTTAGACTTAGTAATGTTCAGAAAAAGCAGTTTTCTGACAAATATTTAACTGCTAAATAGTACACAATATTAGAGACCAAAGCAATTTTTCAAGGCCAAACTAAATAAATATCTGTAGAATTGTATACAAATCAATAAAGCTTTTAAACACATACAAATTATTATATTTCCATCTATCAAAGTTCTTTGGGGGGAATATATAAGAAATGCATGTCTTTTTCATTATTGTATTAGGCAAATATACTTCATATACTAAAAATGAAAAGCAAAAACTGTTATCACTTAAATGAATGATGCAATGGAACATATAGCCAAAAAGTCTACTAACTTTTAACTTCATTTTGATGTTTTCACTTGTGGGGCCAGTTGTTTTGATCATACATGGAATATGTGTGTGTGTGTTTATATATATACAATGTATTGAGTCACTTAACTTCACCGTACTCTACAGACATAAGCTCTGTTCTTAGTCTTTGAGGGTACTCCATAAATATTTGTTACTGATCAAAACAAGGCTAATCAAGAATGTGTGAATAACTTTCTGCTATCCTCTTCCATCCTGGGTAGCCCTTATTCCAATAGCACATCCTTTGGATAACTTTGGATATCTTTCCATTTAAACCACCTGAAAATGATTTGGGTCTTCATTAGTGATACATTCTAATCCAAGGTGATATTCAAAATATTGAACAATTAACATGATCTGGAAACAGATCACTCAGAGCAAGAAGACATTCAAGCAGGAATGAAACTGTTTTTTCACAAGTATGCCTTTCCAGTGTAAGCCTGCTGAAAATCAAGGCTGATTCCAATCTCATGAGATAATATAAGTTATAAAGAGATGTAGACAGTGACATTATATTGTGAAGATTGATGAAAAAATTGTATACATTTTTTGTTTCATCTTATTTTCAGATACAAGGTTTTGAAATAAAGCAATAAGGGACAAACAGTTCATCCTTTGTAGTAAACAAAATAACATTTCCTGTTGGAATTGCCACTTTAGATTTTAGTAATTTATTTATGTTTTGCAAAGTGGATCATTATCAGAAAAATTACAAAAAAATTACAATTAAAACTTGATTAAAATCCTTCTGATATGAAACAAGCAGTTGACAACAGGCAACCTTTAGAAACAAGATCTGTTAATATTGTCATGAAAACCAACTTCCAACAACTATCCACTAGAGAGTAGGAGCCTGGCCTTTAGATTGTTTATTGCCAAAGATTTGACTGGCTAATAAATGCGGCAATGGCTTGAGTGTGCTGGAATGCAGTGCAGCTGCTGCATTAGTCAGACTTTCCCTTTTCTGAATACTATAATCCCTTCAATATTGCATTAAATATGTTTTCAATATTTATCTGGATAAAAATGTGCTGAATATTGCAACAGTTTAATTCTGATGCTTGTCACACAGGAAATCTGGATAAAGCAGAGGTAACTGCATCTTAATTTTTAAAACCTAATACAATTCCTTTCTCACATACTATATGCTCAGGCACGGGCGTGGGATATTGACCACACTCAGTATGCTTTTGTGATCGCTCAGAGGCAGGCAAATGCCAGCATTACTGCAGCCAAACAAGAAAGCTTAGTGTTTAGCTGAACTGAGTTAACTGACCCTTTGCCATCCATGAAGATCTGAGTTCAGGCAGACCCCATGACTGAATGTAATGTAGCAGTATATAATAAATGGTGTTGGGGCTTGTTAGTCCTTGACAAGCTAGGTCAAAATAATTTATTACCATGTCACATATTTTTTATTAGATTTCTTATATGATTACCCAAACTATTGTTAGTTATTCTATTGGCTAGCATATGAGGAAAGTGACTGAACTTGATATTAAGATGTTTGAGTTGTAGTTCCAACTTTGGCACTACATAGCAGTGAGCCTATATGTACCTCACAATCACATTGTGTTCAATTTCATGTGTGAAATTACAATGATAGGTGTGGTAGATTATATCTCTCAAATAACTTTCAGTTCTATGATTATTTTTATTTAAAACAACCTCATAGTCTTAAAAATATGCAAATAAATAAAAATATCACAATAATGGCATGATTAAAATGTAAAGATTAAAATGTAAGACATTAAGCAAAATATTGAAATTATAAGACTAAGTTTGCAGAATATGTGAGAAATCCTTATTACACATTTTTTGCTAGGGTTGACTTTTCTTGCTAATATGGAAGGGTGATATTACATAAATGTGACAATTTCTCAGTTTCATGGGACTCCATGCTTCTTGATTTGAATGTACAGAAATTTTAGTTTTCCAAAAGCATGAAACTGATATTAAATAAAAATTTAGGAAGTGATCAAATCTCTGAACTTTTTATAACTCCAGTTAGTTTATTTAATCTAATCTAGGTAGTCAAGATTCTCCAAGACAAATGGAGAGTAGAAATAAATGTGTTAATAGTATGTTATCTGTCGATTTTTATGTATCATTCAGATTACCTGCAAACACTTCCTTTTCATTGACCACAGAAGGTGAACACACTTTGTAACACTTCAAAGTAGTATTTGTTGAGGATAAGCACATATAACCCTGCCTTGCAACTAAAAGCTACTCTTGAGATACTATATACCTTTAAAGATCAAAGTTCCTTAAAAGCTACCATTAATAACTGATTACCAAGAAATTGCCTTCAACTAGTATAGTCATAGTGTGATCCCTACTTAAAACTATGAAAGGCTTTCTCAAGCTACAGGGCATTGTATAAACTATTTAACATGACATTAAAGGCTGCCATTATTTGATACCCTTCTCTCTTTAGAAGGTGTATCTTTCATACCAATTCTCTGCTAGTCATTCTATTCCATTCCAGAATATACTTTATCCTTTGTAGTCTTTAATTCCCATGCTTTGCTCCAATTTTATCATCAGTATCATGGAAACAATTCTGAAGATCAAATACAAGCTTTTTATATGAACCTCCTTCCCCAACTTCCCCTATTATCAACATCTTGGAAGTGAGTTATACTTGTTACAATTGATGAACAAATATTGACAAATTCTCATTAACTAAAACCCATAGTTTACATTAGGGTTCACTCTCTATGATATACAGTCCTGTAGGTTCTGACAAATGCATAAAGTCATGTCTCCACCATTATGTTATCATCTAGACTAGTTACACTGCCCTTAAACTCCCCTGTGCCCCACCTATTCATCCCCCTCGATCCCTGAAACGCTGACAACCACTGATCTTTTCATTGTCTCTATATTTGTTCCTTTCCCAGAATGACATATCATTGGAATCCTACATTATACACCCTTTATGCTTGTGTGATTTTTAATCAAAGAAGAGATGGTGTCACTTTTAATGGTCTTATTAATCAATTTTTCTTTTCATCATCTATTTCAGGTAGAACAATTTTTAGATATATTCAAGCTGTAATTTCTGGGCCTTTCTTAATTTCCTTGACAAAGAAACAACAGTGGAAGCATGCAATACTTGCTTATTTAATTCGATAAGAAGAAGTGCAAGAAAAGATCCAAAGATCCTTATCTCAAATAAAATATACTTCTTGGGTCTGAATGATTAGCACATAAAATGATTCTGCTAAATACTTTAAGATTCTAAACATTATAGACAATTATATACCACATTACAGGCAAATATGGCGGTATAACTTAAAAGTCAGGCATATTTTTTTAAAGATCATATTCAGTTCAGTAAGTAAATTACATATTGATGAAACATCAAAATAAGGATGATAAACAGAAAGGCACACTCTAAAAGAAAAGTCCATAAGTAGAAAGAATAGAACAGTTTGTTGTGTATCTAGGTAGACATACTAGAATCATCTTTTCAGGTAAAGATTTCCTTCTGTCAGTAGAAGGAAACAGTTACACTGGCTAGTTTCCACCCTCTTCTAAAGCAGTCTTTTCTTTGGTTGGTGTCTGAGAAAACATTTAGTCTTCTGTGTAGAGGTGATACACTAGGGCAGCAAACACTGCTGAGATGGCTGTGATCTTCCAGTTGGTCCACCAGCTGGCATGAGAATCAGTAATTGTAATAAGAGATTCTGAAGGTTTGATTATCTTTGATCTGTCATTTGAATGAAGCTCCCCAATGATATATGTTTTGGATAGTTCTCTAGCATCTGTTGAATGTCCAACAGCCTTAAAGTTTTGTATAGATCACCTTCAACTTGTTCCCTTAAGACTTCCTCCCCATTGGGATGCTCCTCCAGAAACTTGGTCAGGTCGTACACCTTGTGGTGCAGGATGACTCAGGTGCTCTTGCTGTGTTGTGCTTCTGAGTATCCTCCAGCATGTAGTACTTCATGTCCAATCCAATGGCTCTGTGGTGGAAGCATTCTGGGAGCCTCAGGAGCTAAGTGCACTCCCTGCGGCAGCCAGGCACACAGAGTGCCAGTACTACACTGTTTTGATTACTATAGGTTTGTAGGAAGTTTGCATCAGAAAGTGTTAGCCCATTAAATTTGTACTTTACCCAGACTCTTTTGGCTATTCTTGGTACCTTGAATTTCTTTGTGAATTTGAGGGTGAATTTTAGGATCAGCTTTTAATTTCTGCAAAAGAACTAACAGGAATTTTGATAGGGATTGCATTGAATTTGTAGGTCAATTGGGGTAACAGTGGCATCTTAACTATATTAAGTATCTGATCCATTAACATGTGATGACTTTCCATTTATTAATGATTTTTAAAATACTTTTAACATTTTTTTCTGTTTTAAGTGTGTATTTTTTTTTACTTCTTTTGCTAAATTTATTACAAATATTTTATTCTTTTTTATCTTATTGTATAAGGAATTGTTCACTTATTTTCATTTTCAGATTGTTCATTGGTACTATATAGAAAATATATTTTAGTTTGTGAGTGCTGCTATAACAAATACCTCATATTAATTTATTTCAACAAGAATTTATTGCATCTAATTTTAGAAGTTTGGAAATCTAAAATCAACGTGTTGGCAGGGAAGGATCCAGCTTTTCCTGAAATTTAGTCTGTAGCTTTCTGGTGGTGGCTTGCAAACAGTCCATAGCTCAATACCTTCTTTCATCACATAGTCTTAGATCTCCTTATGTCTTCTCCTTTTCTGACTGTGTCCAAATGTCCTCTGCTTATAAAGACTCAAGTCATATAGGATAAAGGCTTGCCCTGATTCAGTTTGACTTCACCCCAACTAATAACATTGTCAAAGATCTTATTTACAAATAGATTCATATTCAAAAACCCAATGTTTAGGATATGAACATGTTTTTGTGGGGAAATTATTGAATCTATAACAAAATACATTAAATAAATTATTTATCTTGCATTAAATAAATTCAAAAATTAACTGTGAGATAAATCTCATTCTCCCCAATTAATAGATAAGGACTCTTGCCCAAGTTCTCAAAGATAGGGTCATTTCTGTTCCAAGTATAAGAAATCCAACTAAATAATGCAAACTTTTTCTAAAAAGTTTTTTATATTGGCCTTGTATCCTACAACATTGCTGAACTTATTTATTCTAATTGTGTGTGTATTACTTTGGATTTTTAATGTACAAGATCATGTCTTCTTCACATAGCAATAGTTCTATTTCTTCCATTCCAATCTGGATGAATCATTTCATTTTATGGCCAAATTTCCCCAACACCACCATGACAGTGTTGAATAAAAGTGGTGAGAATGAACATCCTGCATTATCCTTGATTTCAGGGTTATAACTGTCTTTGGCCATTCAGTAATATGGTAGCTGTGTGTTTTTAATAGATGCCTTTCATCAAGTTGAGGATATTCCTTTCTACACTTCATTTTTTGAGGGTTTTTGTCATGAAAGTGTACTGGATTTTGCTGAAAGTTTTTCTATATTAATTGAGATGATCATGTGGTTTTATGCTTTATTTTCTTAATATTGTTGTAACAATGATTTTCATATGTTTCACCAACCTCACATTTGTGGGAATATTTCAGCTTGGTCATGACTTATAATCCTTTTCTATATTGCTGAATTTGATTTATAATATTTTGTGAGAATTTTTGCATCTATATATGTGTGGTCTGTAGTCTTCCTTTGTTGTCATGCCTTTGTCTGGTTTTGATATCATGGTAGTATTGGCCTCATAGAATGAGTTGGAAAGTTATCCCTCTTCTGCTTTTTTTGAAGTGTTTGTGAAGGATTAGTGTTTATTATTCTTTAAATATTTGTTGGAATTTATAGTTAAGCCATCTGTCCATGGTCTTTTCTTTGTGGAATAATGTTGTTTATTAATTCGATCTCTACTTTTTGTTGGTTTATTCAGATTTTCTATTTCTTCTTGAGTCAGTTTAGGTATTTGTGTCTTCATATAAATTTGTTGATTTCATTTCTCTAATGTATTGGCATACAATTGTTCATACTATTCTCTTAAAATGCTTTTTACTTCTGTAAGTTTGGCAGTAATATCCCCTTTCATTCTTGATTTTAGTAATTTGTGAATTTTCACTTCTTCTTTGTCAGTCTAGTTTAGGAGTTCTTAACCTTTTTTGTTCCATGGACCCCTTTCCCAGTCAGATGAAGACCATGAACCCCTTACTAAGTCCACACTCTACTGTGTATTATTTAATAAATATATCACATCAGCACCAACACCACAAGAATAATGTTTTTTTGAATTTCATTCAAGCTCACTGACCCCTTACTAAGAACCCATGGACTAGTTAAAGGTTTGTCAATATTAATCTTTTCAGAGAACCAATGTTTGGTTTCATTGATATTTTCTACTGCTTTTCTGTTCCCTATTTCTTTGATTTCTACCGATAAGTAGTTATCATTTCCTACCTTCTGCTTGCTTTAGATTTAGTTTATTCTTTTTCTGGTGTCATAAGGTGGAAGTTTAGACTATATGTTAGAGGCATTTCTTTTTTTTAATATAGATGGTATCATCTATTAATTTCTCTCTCTACACTGACTTAACAGCATCCTATAAGTTTTGGAATGTTGTAGTTTTATTTTTATTAATTAAAAAATATTTTTAAATTTCCCCATGGTTTCTTCTTGACATGTTGTTATATGGTATTGTGTTACTTAATCTCCACATATTTGTGAATTTCCCTAATTTCTTTTTGTTATTGTTATATAATTTCATTCCAATAATGTGGCTGAAATAAATACTTTGCATGATTTCAATCTTTTAAAATTTATTGAAAATTTTTATTCTAATCTTATTTACCATGTCTGGGTTTCTTCATTTGTTTATGTGGATTTGACATGTCATCTGGTGTATTTCATTTCTTCCATAAAGCCTTGCTCCCATCCAACTTGTTTTATAAATATATACATTTATATATATTAAATTCCATATTTTGTAGGCCAATTATACAATTATATGTTTATTGTTTTATACAATTGCTTTTTAAATTTATTAAAATAAGAAAGCAGAACAAACATACATTTATATTGTCTTTTATTTTGTAATTACATTATTACCTCAACTGATGCTCTTTATTTGTGTGATTCAATTTACCATCTCAGGTTACTTGTTTTTATTCAGAATAAATTATTTTAGCATTTCTTATAAGATGGGTCTACAAGTAACAAAGTCTGTCAGTTTGTACCTGGGAATGTCTGTACTATTTAAACTTTTTTTTTTGAAATCTGTTTTTCCAGGATATAAGACTCTTGGTTGACAGGTGTTTTTTTGTTTTGTTTGAATTGTATTTTTGATCTCCAGTGTTTTCAATGAGAAATTGGCTCTGAATCATATTGAGGTTTCCTTTTTCATGCAGGATGAGTCATTTTCTTTTGCTGCTTTCAATATTTTCTCTATCTTTCATCATTTTTACTATGAGGTGTCAGGGTGTTGATCTTTTTCCATTCACCTCATTGGAATTCTTTTGGCATTTTTGATGTGTAGATTAATGTTTTTGGCAAGTTTGCAGCCTTATTACTTCAGATATTTCATTATTGTTATTATTATTATTATTTTAATATTATTATATTTGGTCTCTTTTCCCTCTATTTCTGCCTTCTCCATTATATATATACGCTAGTACACTTGATGTCCCACATTTCTCTGAAATTTTGTCTTTCTTAATTCTTTCAACTCTGTTCTTCAAATTGCATAATCTCTATGAATCTATCTTCAAGTTCACTGGCCCTTTCCTCTACTAGTTCAATCTATTGTCATGCCCACCTAGTAAATTTTTCAATTCATTTAGTGCATTTTTCAGTTCCAGAATTTCTATTTGATTTTTTAAAATGATTTCTAAGTCTTTATCAATATTGTTTATTTGATGAAACATTGATATCATATGTTGTTTTACTTCTTTAATATGGTTTGTTTTATTTCTTTGAATATATTTATAATGGCCAATTTAATTGTTTGTCTATCACGTCTGTTTGAATCCTCTCAGAAAGATTTTGCTGACTGCTTTTCTTTCTGCACATGATTCAAACCTTCCTGTTTCTTTTCATGTTTCATAGTTGTTTGCTGAAAACTGGCTATCTTAAATAATATATTATCTGAAATAAATAGGCTTGGAAATGTCATCTAAATGTGACTCTACAATGTCACATTCCACATGCTGGGAATTCAACTAACAGGTTTTGCTCTTCTGATCATTAAATATCCACTTTACTCCTTTTATTGCACAAATAGAAGAACAGAGAGCCCTCTTATTAAGAGTGACAACACAAATCCTTATCACACAGCTGTAACTAGCTTAAAGTTCAAGTCCCACACTTATTTTGTAGTTCACTATATCAGATCCAATATGGTTTCCAGTAGTCAGCTGATTCATATATTGAAAAGACAAATTATTATCAAAAATCCTCTAAGATGTTGCATTTTACCCTGCTTGCAACTTAATGAGGTATACTGCCATAGTTTCATTGATAATGAGAGAAAAGGAAGACTCTTGGGTCAGAGACAAAGTACTGTATTACTCATGGCACAGCAGACAACATGATCTTCATATTTGCATCCATTTCTATTAATCCTCCAATTACCATGGCAGTTACATGGAATGGCTCATTGAGTGGCTCACTGTTCACCTGGTGGATCACCTGGTGGATAACTGACTCAAAAGAGAAATAAGCTTCTGTTCTGTTTACTCTATTGTATTTGAAAAAATTAACAAATCAGTGTAGCCTAGAAAATTTTGAAATTAAAAAAATAAGTTGTAGGCTAGCTGTGTGAGATATAATAATATTTAAAAATTGCAATATTAAAACAGTTATGAGGTAGGTCCATAGATATATCAGTGTAATTAGCCATTAACTTCATAAGTAGATACAAGTCCATATGGTAATTTAGAATATAATAAAAATTAATTTAAATCAATGGATAATCTAGATTTTTCAATAAATATAGTTATGTATCTTGGTAGTCTCTTGGGGATCTCTCTCTCACATATTATTCTTAAAATATTAGAAATAAATAAGCAGAGGGGAATTCAAACCATAAAAATATTAATATGTTTAATGATGCTAGGAAGGTTTTGAGAGTATGAGTAAAAACTCCAGAATCCATTAGGATAACAGTAACAATAAAAACAAAATTCTGAAAGGTTAGAAATGTCATAAACAAGAGTAAAATAAAAATCTAAGAAACAGGAATAGTTGCAACTCATACCATATATCCTAATATATATGGTCCAATAAATCAAGACAAAACTAACAACCAAAAGGAAATGAACAGAAAGTTCACAGTAAATTAAATTAAAATAGCTCATATGGAAATACATACACTGTTTTATCAATAAAATTAATAGAAATTAAAAGTACATGGAATTTAAATTATTTAAATTATCAGATGGCAAAAATCAAAACTTTTTAACACATTCATTTGAAGAGATGATAGAAAACAGACTTCTAATAATACTGTGTGTGTGGCATGAAAGCAAAATTGCACAACATAATGAAGGGCATTTTAGCAACATATAACACAGTTATAGTACATTTACACTTTGACCTTAACTCTGACACTGCTACTTTATTCAATCAACACACCCTTATTTGTGTGAAATGATCAGTGTGCAATTGAATCATTAAACAAATGATAGCAAAACATTGTAAGGAACTTGGGTGCTCCTTAATGTAGAACTGGCTAAATAAAATATTCAAGTCCACGCACTAGAATATCATACAACTGTAATAAAGAATTAAAACATTTCTAAGTTCCAGTATGAAAAGAGACCCAAATATATTATTATATGAAAAAGAGCAAAATGCAGAACCATGTTTATTCAGTTTATCTGTAGGGAATGGGGAAGACGGGTTATGAGGGAGAGCAAGATTTCTTAATAAATATAATTTTGTTATACATGATCCTGAGTCATATAAGCATATTACTTATTTATAAAATTATAAGGACATTCTATTTTTAATCATAAGTTTGGAAAAAAAATTTTTTGGTGAAGTTTTAGAAAATGTAGAATGTTCTCAGACGTTGTTAGTGATATAATAAATTTATGGAAGACAATGTTATGCCTTATTGAATATATGCATTTATACCTTTGGACCCAATAATTTCTTGGACCCTAGAAATTTATCTTAGATATGCACTTACACATATGCACAATTATATGCATACAAATGTATATTTTGCAGGTGTGCAAAAAGTACAATGTAATTGTACTTTATTGCAGCCTTAAATAAATGGTACATTCATAAGTAGAATTCTGTGGAGCCATTAAAATGAATGATGCTCCTCTGTATAATTTTCAAGATATATATTTTAGGAAAAAAACAAGGTACATAGCAATGTGTATAATTATATGAAATATTGTTTAAAACTATACACAGAATTATATGCTTGTATGTGCATAGATCATTTCTAAAGAAATTCACTGGCTATCTCTTCAAAGAGGAACTATCTGATTCAAGAACAATGGAGTTGGAATAAGAAGTCATTAATACTGCTTACCTTTTTGTTTCTTTAGGGATAGTTTTGGTATTCATGTACAGCTACTCAAAGTAATTGAATCTAATATTAAAGAGAGAGAATATTCAACTCCATAAATTTCTTAAAGGACATCAAATAAGATGAAGACAGATAGCTAACTATAAGTTTTGGCAATTGAAAGTGACTGGAGATAATGGGAAGAGGGATTTTAATCAAGGATGAGATGAAACCCTTTTGGAAGAGACACAGAAGAAAATATCAGGGAGAAAGGTAAAAAAAAAAAAAAAGATATTTACAGAATTCATTCAGGGTAATCTGCTATAAAGTATAGCAGAGACACAGAGTAGTACCTGAAGAGGGTAATAAAAATTGGGGGAGAGTTTTTATTGGTATCTCTGTTTGCTTTAAGATGAGTAATATTTCAGAAGATGTGTATGCTGGTAAAAATAATTAAGTAGTGAGGAATATTGGCACAGGAGGGGGAAGATATATTACAGGTTAGTTCTACTCTGCACGTGATGGGGCTGGTGCACAGTGGAGGAATCAGCCACTAGAGTGGAGACAGTGAGTCAGTTTCATTAGGAGAAAGTCAGAGTATGCTCAATATTATTTCCATCTGTTCTAGTTTGCTAAAAGCTGCTGGAAGCAATATTCCAGAAATAGGTTGCCTTTTATAATGGGAATTTATTAGGTTAAAAGCTTACCATTCTGAGGCTGCGAAATGTCCAAATCAAGGCATGATCAGAGATGTCTCACCAAAGCTGGTGATCCTCACTTCTGCCACTTGGCAAGACGTAATGGCAGATTTCTGGTCTGAGTCTCTGCCTTCTACTCCAGGCTTACCTTCTCCCCTAGCTTAGCTGTGGGTGATCAGGCAAATGACTCATCTGTCCCCTCTCCTCTGGGCCTCATTGCTTTCAGCCTTTCAGGAGCCTCTTTCCATGCCTCTCTGCTCCACTGAATCCAGCCTCCAGTCTCCAGGACCTTTCTCACAGCTCCTCGGGATTTTGCTTTCTCTGCTATTTTATTGTGTGTCTCTGTTTTGTCCTCCGTTTATAAAGGACTCTAAAAAGAGTAACAAGACCAACCCAGGGTGGTGCCTCACTGAAGCTATCCAATCAAAGGCCCCAAACTGAATCCAATTCAATCAAAGATTCCCACACCCATAGGAATGGATTAGCTCCAAGAATATGATCTTTTCTGTGATCCAAAAAAAGCTTCAAACTGGCAAATCATCTTAAATCATTCAAAGAAAGTATTGTTTTAAAAAAAATTCTTAATGCATAGAAAAGCATGGACTATTTTAAGTTCCATAATACTTTGTCAGATGCCCAAATAAGGAACAAATATGCTAAAATAGCTATAGATATCAGGACCATAAGCAGATGAAGGAAATATCGTCTGCTGAATTGATTTTGTTTTGTATTATATTTGGTTATTATAGATTATATCATTTGAAAAGATCATCATATCATTGAATATATGAATTTATGTGTCCATATATTTGCATATACTTTGGGTGAAAAAAATAGTAAATAATTACTTCTGTAGGACATATTTAAATAAAAATTACCCCCTCCCCAATAGTCTGTCAGTAGAAAATTCATAATTGCAGGGTAAATGCATATGGTTCTAATGTTTATTGTTTTCTAAATATTCTTAAATGAGTTATATTTTAGTTTATATAGTAGAATTCGACTATCAAAAGAAACCCAGCAAAGTCATAAATGATTCACATATAACTGATAAATTATTATATATAAATCAAACTGTTCTGATTACTATTGCTGCATAACAAATTATCCATATAACTTAGCATCTTAAAACAAGCATTTGAATATACCAACAACATTTAATGTCAGAAACTTGGGAAAGGCTCAAATGGGCAGCAATGAATAGGGGTCTATCATATGGTTCTAGTCAAATGTTGGCTGGGGCTGCAGTTATCTGAAAGTTCAACTGGTTGATGTCAAAATGTCTCAATCATATGGCTAGCTATTGATGTTGGCTGTCAGCTCAGCTGGGTTGTCAACCAAAGCATCTCCACACGTGGTCTTTCCAGGGTGTGATCTCATGGATCTCAGACTTCTTTCATAGCTGCTGGCTTCTCCCAGAGCATATGCCCAAGAGAATCAGACGGAAAATGAAAGACCTTTTTGATCAAGCCTTGGAAGCTATGCAGTATCATTGCTACCACTTTCTATTTGTTGCAAGCCCATTCGTTATTCAGTCAGCACATATTCAAAAGAAGGGAATTAGATTAGGCTTTTTGACAAGGGAGTAGCAAGGTCATATGATGAGGAATTGGCGATGCCACAGTCATCCTTGGAAAATAAAGTCTGCTACATTAAATCTACAAAAAACAAGTGCAATGAGCAAAGAGGATACTAATCTAACATGGTCTAAATAATATATTATGACTTAGTTCTGAAAATTGTGACCACAAATGAATTGTAAACAATAGTATATGATATGTTGTATATATATACATATGTATATATAATATATAAGCCTATATATTATAAATGTTAGAATAATCCAGATATATGGAATTATTATTACATGGAATATAATATATAATTAGAAGATGAAGATTTCAGAAAAATTGTTTTTCAAAAATATCAGACTGATGATAATAGAGACATTATTCTAGAAAACCTTAACAGGCTTTTCCTTCTTCCCCTGGATGAGTATATGACTTTTGTGGGGGCATAGTACTTTATTTTCTCTTCCTTCCTTCCTTCCTGCCTTCCTGCCTGCCTGCCTCCCTCCCTCCCTCCCTCCTTTCCTTCATTCCATCTTTCCTTCCTTCCTTCCTTCCGTTCTTCCTTCTTTTCTTCCCTCCATTCCTTCCTTTCTTTCCTTCCTTTCAAAAAGCAAGAAAGCCTGAGGCAAATGAAATGGGAAATGGTGATATAAACCTGAGGTTTAAAATGTGGTGTATAATGATAATTCAGCTTTTCATTGTGGTGAGACCCTACAATCCTTGGATAATATGAGGAAGAGCAACATGTTCATGTCAAGATCTTAATATCTTTATTTGCTTTTGTGTGAAGCTTGTCCACCTCCAATAAGATTTGTAATCCTGGATAATCTAAATGGAAAATTAATTTATTCACACAATAAATTGTGCATGTCTTCCCACCAATAGATAAATCATCTGAAAGAGCCAACACTGGGTTTAACTTGTTTCTGGAAATATTCACCAAGTTAAAATGAAGCTGAATATGTGCTCTGAATAAACTACACTTTGAGTAAGTTTGAAAGAAGAGAGTGAAATGACATGATTAGTAGCATGAAATAAAAGATACCCAGGAAATAAAGAATGAGGAAGTGTTGAGTCTAAAAATTCTGTGATTTTTGTGTGTGTGTGCATGTGAAACAGGAGAGGAAGGGAAAGGGAAATGACCAGAGATGATTAAAGACGAAATTAAATATCACCTAAAACTTTAGTGCCTAACCAACTAAGAAACAGAATAAGTGCTGTTGAATTGAATTGAACTGAAAGGAACTAATTAAATAGCTAATATAGATGCAAAATATATCATATTAGGAAAATAACTGACAAATCACAAGAGACCTTATAAGGGAAAACAGTGTCCCCTGGCACTAGGAATATATTACATTTGTGTCATGATAACCTGATAAAGAATTAATTTTTTTTTCTTGTAATTTTATCTGGGAAGAATGAGAGGAGTTTTCTCTCCATCTTGTAAAAAAGGACAAGGAACCTATTTTGTTCATTTGTTTCTGAAGAGCTAAGATTCCCTGCTTTGTGGAGAGCAAAGCCACTTACATTTTCTAAAGAGAAGTTTTAGCTTTTCAAGTTATACATGTTTTACAAAGTTGGGAGCAGCCAAACCTTAGGGAAGAGTAAGACTATTATTTATAGGAGAACTCAAGAGGGACCAGTACAGGGATTAACTGTGCAGTGAAGAACTAATTTAGCAGGCCTAGCTTGTCCACACCCCACACATCCAAAGCTAGGTTTGGTTCTTGAATGAATAGCTCCTGGGAGATAACCTCGAAGTCTTTAGAATATCTTGCCTGATAAGAATGTCCACATTTTCCTGGGGCCTTGGGCCAGGCCAGATAGTTTATGCTAACTTGTGATTTATAGCGAGGGCCTTGGGCCAGTAGGTATTCATTTGACCTCTGTAGATACTGTATACTGTGTAACTAAGATCAGCAACTCAGCCACAATGGTGGGCATTCGTGCCTATGTGAACCCTAATAAAAACACTGGACCTCAAGAATCCAGTAAGCTTCCATGGTTGACAATACTTTGTAAGTATTGTCACACATAGTTCCTGGGAGAATTAAACACTCCATAAGAACCACTTGGGGAGAGCAACTGGAAGTTGATACCTGGTCCCTCTTGAATTTTGCTCTATGTGTCCTCTGATTTTAATCTGTATCCTTTTGCTGCCACAAACCATAAACATTAGTATAATGGCCTTTCTGAGACCTGTGACTCTCTTGCAAGAGTCCTTGAAACTGAAAGTGGTCTTGGAGAGCCCTGACACAGTGACTTAGCAAAATTCAGCAATGCAGTAAATGACTAGGATCTACTAGGGAAGGTACACAAATATTAGAGGGTAAACCCTAATTGCTGTAGCTTTAGAAGCTTGAGTGGAGGCATCTTGCTGAACTTAAATCCAAATGGATCAAATTGGTTTAGATAATGAATATCTCAGTGGAGACCATAACAAGGAAGTACTAGAGGTACTTCCTCCAAATCACTGGATAGGATAAGACTACAGAAAGCCAGAAAGGGAGAGTGTCCTCAAATTATAACTAATCTGAATTTTGCATCACCTAGGTGGATAGAAAACCAAAGCTAGATTTAGTTGTGAAAAACATATATATGCCTTGTTTAAAGATATCAAACAGGTTCAAATCAATTGAGAAAAATTAATTAATTAAATTTTTTGCTTCTTTGTTTATATAAATATTCAAAATTATTCTGGATCTTCATAAAACTTGATTGGCAATATTATTAATATTTTACTACATATGCAAGGCTAAATTTAAAGGCAATTTTAAAATACATTTCAATCCATATTATTTGACCTAATAGTTTTAATTTAGGAATATCTCCATAGGAAATAAATTTTAATTGGGAAAATCCAGATGTAGTACTCTACTCATCACAATGTCATAGAAAACATAAAATAGTAGTAAACACAAGGTTGAAAGCTTTCTGTGATTAAGTATATAATAATAGATTTTGCTGATTTAATACTATTCAGCCATGTTTAAATATAAACATGGAAAATGATTAATATTTTAACTCAAAAAGGAGAATATGGAATTACATCTAGTCATGATTTTTAAATTTTTAGAAAATGTAAAAAATACAAAGCCATATAACTTATGGAGTATACAGAGTTGTGTGTAGCAATTAAATTATTTTATTAATTTGAGATGGGGCAATCTTAGAGATGACAAAAGCACATATTTCTCAGACACCTATTTAATGCTTGTCAACAGTAGTTATTAAAACACCTAAACACATTCAGTCAAAACACTAAGAAAATACTCAAGTGGTACCAGAGTATAATATACTTTCCTGAGAAAGAGAAAAAAAGTCAGTAATCAGTGAGAAAGATGTTTCACTCCACTTTATGCAGGCTGGGTAACACTGGGAACCCAGGAGCAAACAGCATTGCCAAATAATCCCTCCTCTATGTTACTCTGTCTTAATGTGTTCTGTATTTAGTGATTGAATAACAGTAGTCACATATCTCAAACTATCCTGTCTTAATCATTAGATAGCATTCAGACTTAATAAAAACATTTCCCTAGAAGACAAAGTGTAACATAAACAATTTATCATCATTCCCACTGGTCAAACATAAACATTTTCTGAATACGAGATGGAATTTTGCCATGGCTTAGTGGAATTTACTATATGGCAAAGGCTATGCATTTAAAAGCTGAATAATTTGTTTTGCGGCACAGTAGAAATATTTATTTTAGATGGAGAGCAGTATTTAGGAAATGAGAAAAATGCTGACCAAGGGAAATAAGTGCTTGTTTCAGGAACTCGATGTTAGCATTTTCTAGCCCTTTATCTTTATTAGGAAGTTTTATCTTACAATTTTTCTTTATTTCAGGGTCTTACTTATTCTTTTCTGAAAAGTGTGGAAAAACCTGTAAAGTAAACTAATTTAGCTCCTATGATATATATCTATATCTATATTTATATCTATATCTATATCTATCTATATCTACATCTATATCTTTATCTATAAGCATAAACATAAAAAGCAAAGAGTCAAACCTTTCTCAATGTCCACCCTCCACCCATACACTTTAGTTTGGTGTCATTCTTCTAGGGATATTTCTTTAGTGATAGACATACATCTATTTAGTTACTTCTAGGGAAATATAATAACACCATACATATTATTCTTTACCTTATTTTTCTCTTAATAACTAATTTAACCATGCACAACTTTCCACAGTATTCAATAGAGATCAGCCTCATTCTTTTCTATGGCTACACTGTGTTTATTTTTGAGGATTTTTCATATTTTAACTATTCCATTATTGTGTAAGTTGTGCCCAACGCTGTGTTCTCACTAGCAATGCTGCTGAGAACATCTGTCCTCTGCTCTAATTTCTATAAAACAGCTTCCTGTGCACAATAAAAATTTTAATGTATACTCACAAATTATTGTTAGCAATTTTACACTTACCAAGAGTATGAGTGCCCAGATCCCTTGATCCCCCAAAAGGAATGTTAGCACTATTTAAATTGCTTGCCTATCTGATGAGTGAAAATTATATCACTTTGATATATTACTTTGAAATTCTGTATTGCTGGAACAGAAAGGGTGCTCAAAATCCAAAAACATCCTTATGATATTTAACAAGAATAACTCATACACACGATTAAAGATGGATGGATGAATGGATGGATACATATAGACAGATAGATGATCAATAGAGGATAGATAAATAGGTAGATGATAAATATGTAGATAATTAGTTACATAAATCCTTATATTTTACCAACAAATATTTTATAACATGTATTTTAAATATAATTATATAAATACTGGTTCATAGCTTGTGTTTTTCAGATGGTATGGGGTTACAATGAAATTGCAAAATAATGAAACGGTTTTATTTCCTTTAACTTGAAATATTTGGTTTATATTTTTGGACTGAAGATGGTTCAAGGGAATGACAATCAGAAAGACATAAAATTACTTGAGCTGAAATAATGCAGTTCAGCTTGGCATCCTTACTTCAAGTGGTCTAGATATGCATAAACACAAAATGGTGGCAGTGGACATTAAGGGATTCAGCCAAGTAACTTGTCCTTCTATTAATTTCAGTTGTTATTTATCTATATCTTGAGTTGTTTGGCTTCAGTTTAACCAACACTCCATCTCTCAAGGCAATATTATATTTTGAAAGACAAAATCTGGGGATGGAATGGTAAACAAAGTATAATTATCTATTTATTTACCAAGTCTTTTCTTCCTTTTGTATTTCTGGCATAATCCATGTTTTATTCCAAACCAGTGTAATAACTCGAGCTTTATTTCAAAATTCACATCTGGAAGAATCTCTAAAAAAATAAAATAAACTAAAATCTTTTGTTCAAATGTTTTTGTCCTTAGAAAAATATGCCTGCATTTAAGAAGAAATGCAGCTAACATGATTATTTAAATTGATGAAAATGATTTTGCATAACTAATGGAAACTAAGACAGCAACATTTTAATGATTTAAGTGTAAAATAACCAGAAACAGGCATATTATATTTTTCTTAATTGTTTTGGTTTGTTTTAAATCAAGAGAGCAGTATTCAGAAAAATATATTTTAGCATCTATTGAAATGTTTAAGACTATAGGGCCCTTATTCCATTTTTCTTAAATCAGCTTTTAAGTGCATGCAATCTTCCTGAGCTTTGTTTTTCTTTTCTGAAGTAAGCAGAACTTTCCTTCCTTCTTTTCCTCCCTCTCTGTCTCTCTCTGCTTCCCTCTCACTTTGCTTTTGTCCTTCCTTCAAGTCCTTCTTCCTTTTTTTAAAATATCTCTACCTACTTTACCCTTTTGTGGACTGGAGTTTTCTCTCAAAAACAATAACTGTGAAGTGGCTACTTTCCTTCAAAACTAATCCCTGAGCAGTTTCATCTTAAGCAATTTATCATAATTATCTGGCTAAAACAGCCTAGGCCATCAAAAAGAAGTAATAAGAAAAGATTATATGCTTTTATAAACATTTTTAAATTACACTTTCTGGCTTACATTTCCTGTCTTGTTGAAGACATAATTAGAAGCCACACACATCTTCTGATTTTTTATGGTTCACAAGATTTTCTTTTTTTCTGTTTGATTTTGTTTGTTTGTTTGTTTGTATTTTTCTTTACTTTTGGTTTTTGATTTTTTGGAGGGACACTTCATATCAAACTACTTAATCCAAAATAATATTTTTCATAGCTTATTGGGTTTACTGAATCATTAGAGAAAGGACATAATGTGAGCAATAGACACTAATTGTATTCATCTGGATATTTCCTCTCAGGGATTCTAGCTATTTAAGAGTATAATAAGTCCAGGGTTTTCACCTACTTATAATATTACAGATTGCTGATAGAGAAGAGAACGGTCTAAAAACACCTCTTTCCAAAAATAAAAATAAAAAAGCTTTATTTCATTAACCATTTCATTTGGAATTAATATAAAAGGATTACCCATAGCATGATTAATATGAACCAGAGTGCAGTAAATATGTGATCAGAGATTCAAAGTTAATATACAATGATAATGATTTCAGTATTTAAGCCTTTCACTAATATAGGAGCTGGAGCAAATAATTGTTTATTTATTATCTCTTGATTAGAAAATATTACTGCCTTAGTTTCCTGTGATCGCAAACATCATAAAATGGATTGCCTTAAACAAAGGAAATTCAAAGGCTTATGATTGTGAAGCTGGGGGAAATCCAAAATAGAGACTTCAGCAAGGCAGTGCTTTCTCCCCCAAAACTGTGGCATTCTGGGGGTGGCTGCCAGTGATCCTTCAGTTCTTGGCTTTTTTGTTGCACAGAGATATCTTTTTTCTCTTTTGGGTTTGGGTGACTTCCAACTTCTTGCTCCTCTCTGGTGGCTTTCTCCCTGTGGCCTTTTCTTCAAGCCCCCCAGTAATAGGGTTAAGACCCATCCTGATTCAGTTGGCCACACTCAAATAAAAATAACATCTTAATTAAAAATTACATCTCCTAAAGGCCTTATTTACCATGGGTTTACACCCACAGGAATGAATTTAGATTAAGAACATGATGGTGGGGCAAGGGGAGGTACATAATCCAGCCCACCACAATTAGCATCACTTTAATAATCTTAATTTTTTGTGAAACAAAATCATCTTTTCTGAGCTCAAAGAAGTTTTACTTAGATATGTCCAAATCAAACAAACAAAAAAAGCATTTTCATTGTTCCCCTTGAGGGAAAGGAAGAAATATTTTGCCTTCATCCAATTGATGACACTATACTAAGACTCAGATTCTGGGACAATATAATTTCTTGTATAATCATAGGTACAGGCTTTAATTTTCATTAGCATTTCATTCAATTATGCCGTTTTACAGATGCCCATCTGCTCTTACTATAGCCAGTGCTCCTCCATCATCCATTGCACACTTGGAAATCTCAGCTATGCATTTTAACTTTGCAAAACAATTGACTTGCACTGTGGTTTTTCCCAAATTAAGCACAGCTGCAGTCTTTGTATCTTTAGTAGCCTCCTTCCCAATACTGTGCAGCAATCAGGTATGTTCAGTCATTCCAAATTTACAATTAGAATGATTAGCCCTTTGAGAAGTCTCAGGGATTGTTTCCCCAGTCTGAGAGTTATAAAAAAAATCACGCATGTCTGTATGGAGGAGCAATTTCATAGCTGTACAAGTTATCAAAAGTACTCCACTAAAGCATAGAACTCAAGCAAAGCTTAGCTTAGCTGAAGTTGCTAGTATAATCTTCCTTCGAATGATTTAGCACTAATTGTTACAGCCATGAAACTAAGACAACACTGTCAGAATGTAAAATTTACAGTGCTAAATGGCCTCATATACAACTATCCAGGTTGTAACATAATCCACTATTGCTTAAAAATTAGCTAAAACATTACCTTCTAGCACAGAACTATATTTTATCAAAATAATTTCAACCATTGGTGTAAACCATAAGGTGTTCTAGCTAGTCATTATTGCTGGCTAATTGGAGCACCCAGAATAACCTAAAATTATTCACAATCCTAAGCTTCTAACTTTCTGCCTCTGCCTCTGCCCTGATTAGAATTTTACTTTAATAATGCATATTCTATTGTGGAATTCTCAGAGAATCATGAAGCTATATAAATAAGTTACTTTTAAGAACACTTGTCTAGCCTTTTAGTGCCCATAGAAATTTTATTGTTTTAACAAAAATCTTTTATTTTTCACTTTGGCTCTATTATTTCTCAAATCCTAATGCCACTGACAATGTAAGAGCAAACAATATATACATCCATTTTGAAAAAACAGGCTTTAATCTCACCAGTGAATTAAAACTCTTCCCAATCTCTTTTTCCTTTTTCATTCTATAAACTCTCTGTCCCCACCCATACCAGTCCTCGAGGAAATAGGTGGAATATGGGGGAGAGACTACCTGGCTTTCTTTGGAACTCTAACCAACCAGGTATAAGTCTTCAGTCTAATTCCAAAATTGGCTCTATGGAAAACATTACTGCCTGTTTTAATCATTGTGATTTTTTTTTCTTCTTTGACTCCTGAATATCATTGCATGGCTACAACTGTCTTCCCCTTTTCCTTCTACACTTCCACATTAATCTAGAGGTTATGGAAAGGTTTTTTTTTTCTTTTAATGGCAGATGCTCTCTCCCGCAAGCCTGGAAAAAAAAAAAAAAGCCTTGGCTTATAGCTGAAGCATTTGGGTAAAATTCTTTGTGGCATTTTAAAAAATCTACATTTACTTGAGAAAATAGCATCATGTAATAGGACCATAGCAATAATAACACCTCAGGTGCCAGAAAACACTTACTCTAGGTGGCTTGGATGACTCTAAATTCTTAAGAGCATTTTTTCTTTTAGTAGAAATTCCCTGTAGTGCATTAATTTCTACTAAGAGCTAATAGCAACCCTGTTTCTAAAGCAGCTGGTTTGCAGTTTATTAGCCTGCAGTGCAAAAGAATAACAGACACATATCACTGACATTTCACAAAGCTATCTTTCATGATTTTCTTTTTTGCCCTTTTACCATGTCTCTTTTTGTAGAAAAACATTTCTACAAATAACAATTTGAATTATTTCTGAAGAAGCAATTTCTCTCAGATTATCTAAAGTCCTATAAATGCCATAATCTTATCTCAACAATTTTAAAGTTAATTTTTCCTCTTCTTTTCAAAAGGATTTCTAAAATATTCTTCACTTCTTGTATTTAATACATGAAGCCTCAAATCACAAGTAATTCCTTAATGTCTCCACAGTATTTTTATGGAAAATAGACATTTTTGATTATTTGCAATCTTTGACAAGAATCTACACAGTAACATTAGTTGGTGTCTAGTGTAGATTGTGAATCTGTTTCTGAATGACGCTTAGTCATTTTTCTAGTATATTTTCTCTTTGAATTGTCAGGTGTGAGCAGAGGAGCACTCAGAGGTGGTAATAATTGTCCAGATTCCAGAGTTTACCCATATGAAACATCACAGCTTTACCAATTTTCCTTTCCTTTTGGCTGGTACCACAGTTGGCCTCTAAAGGCTCTTTCCTTCCTCAGATGCCTTGGCTTAGTGTGAACAAACATTCCAAAGTAATTTTATTTAGAAGGGGAAAATGAAGTAAAAAAAAAATACAGAATCCAGACATAGGTAAGTTTTTACTTAGAGATTCCCTTCTCTGAAGGTAGCTAACGTTTTAACCATAAATTGACTTGCTAGCTTCAAAGTGCTTAAAGCCTTCTGTTCCTTTCACTCAATTTTGTCTGGTTTTCCTGAGACCAGAAAGTCCCACTTCAGGTTGTTTTCCCAAAAGTGAATAGTGAAATTTCCAAATAATCCCACAGCGTTTTTTTGGTTTGTGTCCTCTTTCTTTCTATTTTGTTGTACTTCAGTTCAGATCAACTCTTCTTCTGTGCTCCAGGAAGAAAAGACATGATTCCTTATCTGGTCCAAGGTAACTCCTCATCTCAGACTGACCAGCAGTCCGGATACTGTCCTTATTTGCTTTGGATTTCTCTCTCCTAGAAATTAGTACTCTCAACACCAAGCAATTTATCTCTATCCTCAAATACCTTCAGGGGCCATGAATGTAGCATGAGTATGTGAGGCAGTGCTGGAGTCAGGGGCAAACTGGGGAATGATTACTCTATCTCGGTGGCTCTCCAACTGTAGTCTCCAGACCAGCAGCATCCTCAGCCATTATATGATGGCTTGTTAGAATTGCAAATCCTGAGTCCTGCCCAGAACTAATCAGAGATGCTGGGAGTGCTGCCCTGCGGTCTGTTTTTTAGGAAGCCCTTCAGTGAGTTTGATACATGCTAAATTTTAAGAACTTCTACTCTATCCTAAGGCATTCAATTTCCATGTTTTACAACACAGTGGTGAATTATTTCATTTTTAGTGCCAGATTTGCTCCTGGGCCATCATTTTATAACCTAAATCTAAACTATATTTTCCAACAGTTTGTTTAAGTTGGTTTTATGTTTTAGAACAAAATCTAGCCATGTGCCTTCCAATGAAAGGATCATATTTCTGCCATCCTCTTAATCATGCAGATTCACCCATTCCTAGCCAGGACAATGATTTTTTTCCCCATTTCAAAGCTTGTGCTCCTGGTGGAATTTCCTTCATATTAATATTTAAAATCTGAAAGATGCTTCAAGTTCTCAATTCATTTCTAGAGACAATATAATTAATAAAACCACCAAAGTAATAAAAGTGAAAGTATGGTTTTGTTCAGAGTACCAACATCTGCCACTTTTGCACTCTTTAAAAAAGGGCAAGACACCTTTGAATTTCCCGTATGGTGTCCAGCATAGAGTTGTTTATCATTCTGCTCTATTCACTGTCTTTAGCTGTAAATGCTTTCCTTATTTGCTTGTCTAATTATAAATGCAAATTCTTGAAAAATGTGGTTTGGGTGGCCACAATGTTTCTCTGCTTTATTTTCTCCGTGTATACAGTTCCACATTTAAACTACTTTAGAATAAGTGCTTTTATATATATGGAATTGGGTAATAAGATTTTGAAAGTTTTCCTAATGCATTTTGTCCTAGATAGTGATGCTGTTTCAATAATGCCAAAGGTTCCATTAAATTAATTTTAATAATGCTAAATGATAATCTGGTGAGGTGGACACATAGATTTAATATATGTTTAGTGTTCAAGTTAGAAAGGTTTTTTTGGGGGGGGAGGTTAAAAATTTTATTGTGTTAACATATTTAAAATATAAAATTTCCTGTTTTAACCACTTTCAAGTATACAATTGAATGTTACTAATTATATTCACAACATTGTGCTACCATCAACACCATCCACTACAAATCTTTTCCATCATCCCAAACAGAAACTCTGCACCCAGTAAGCATTAATTATCCTCATCCCCACAGCACCACTGGATTTTTTTCCCTATCTCTCTCTCTGTTTCTGTCTCTGTCTCTCTCTCTCTCTCTCTCTCTATCTTTCTATCTATCTACTGAATATGTGAGAGCAGGTTGTACACATCGTACTCTTTGAACACATACTTCCAAACAAGGATATTCATTTAGGTTACGAACTCTTTTTAAATTAATATATTCCCAATAGAAATCCAAATTCTCTAACTATGATAAATAGTTTGTCTGGCTTTATATAAGTTTCATATGTCCTTTACTTCAAATGCATTATTTGTTTAATCACCATATAGAGTATAAAGTAACAGAAAAATGTTTCTTGGACTAATTGTGTAAACTGGTCTTTCTATGTAAATGGCACAGCTTTCAACTATCAAATTAATAAACAGAATTGGAAAAAAATTTAAAACCAAACAAATAGAGGAACAAGAAAAATTAACCATGATTTTAACCAGAAAAGCATTACTCAAATAAACCAAAAGTCAAATTAAATCTGGAATAAGATGTTATAAAAAACACTTCACTAGTAATGGTAACTAGAAAAGTTTACTGCACTGTGAAAACTGCAGAGGAGACAGGAAGATGGGTACTATAATAATGATATCTACATATTCCTTGATTTCCTTTGAAAGGAAAGTTAATAGCCTCATTGCATATCACACATCTCAGCTGATAGATGGATGTTCTTGGATTATTCAGGTTTTAACCAGATCCAACACAAAAATTCTAAATATTTAGTTATCCATTCAACAAATATTTATTAAAATCCTACAAAATGCATGATGTTCTTCTAGCTAATACTTTTAGAAGGATACAAAAGTAAATTATCCTGGATATTTGCCTTTAAAAATATTACAACTTAATGTGCACACATGTCTGTGTGTGTTGTGCATGAATGTTTGGATGTGTTTACATATATATATATATATATGTATGTATGTATGTATATATAAAAGTACGTAAGTTGGATTCTAGTTCAAGCTGAAAAGCAGTATTAAGTAGCCCTTGATCTGTAGGCAGATCAAGATCAGTCTCAGAAACAATGCTAGCAAAAATAACATCTCAACTTCACCACAGGGGTTGTTTTAGCAGAAATTCTAATTTTGCATTATGAAATTCTAATTATAGCATTATGACATGAACAGCCCAAAACAAATCAATATACTAGTACTGAATATCAGAAGAATTTCCACTATTCTCCATCAAAAGTTGTATGCTTCTGCCATCACCAATATCCACTACACATGATTGCCACTTTCTAGTGTTCCCGGATTTTCTCTAGGTTCTTGGCTAAGCTACATAAAATGAATTTCAAGAGCCAGCCAGGTTAGTTAGGTCAGTATTTTTTTAAGGAATGGAGAGAAGAGAAATGGGAGAAAATAATAGATCAAGGGTCCCAGGTAGAGAGGAAGGGGCTGAAAAGTGATAAAGAGGGCCAATTTACAGACTACAATTCCCCATTACAGATTACAAATGCCCAGGTTTTACTTGTGTGTTCACCCATGAAGAAGGGATGAAGGCAAGAGCGTGTGTGTGGGGGGGGTGGGGGTGCAGAAAGGCAAGACGAGGGGCTGGTTTGATTTTCCACTTGCATTTTAAACTATTAATTATTCCTCACCTTTGCTAATGACAGGGAGAAGTCCCAGCTGTTTGCTGTTTTGATTGATTACCCCACCCATCAATCCTCCAGGAGGGCCCAGTGATAAGGCCCCTGGAGAATATCCAGGGCTTCTCCTGACTTCTAGAGGAAATTTCATTCTGAATGTGAGTTTCTGGCAAGGGTCTTCCAGCAGCCATCTTGGGGTTACCGAAGGACACATGTTCAATGGTGACAGTTTTTCTGACAGGTTCCAGATTCGTCTATTGATTCCCTATCTAGCCTGCCTCACTAGCAGGGCTTTATTCCAAAATAAATCTTCTTGTACGAGCAGAGCATCTGATTGGCAAAGCCTGAGTTACATACATGTACATGTTCAGGGGAGCCTGTAGAGGGAGTTTTTACTTCTCTTTGGGGTGAACTATCCAAATGATCCTAATGCATTATTGAAATATGGGAAGAGTGTTTAGAAGGTGTTGTGCAGCCACAAACATCAAACAGTTCAACACAATAAACATACATTTTTGTGTCAATATAAATTTGTTTTTCCATGACTCAATTTCTCCCTTACTCTGTTTTGGTTTTTTTTCCTTTTTATTCTGAGAGTCAGAATCATTATCATAGCAATTCAAGGTTTGTCTCCTTCTCTTTGGGTTTAATAAAAGCTCCTGGACTTATGTAGTACATTGGTATCTTTGGGAGGGACAGAGTAACTGAACCTTAATCTGCATTCCAATCAGGTCACTCCACTGCTCAATTGGTCAATTGGGTCTCCATGATTTATTCTTGCAGTTAAGCAAAAAGCCATTGTACTACATTGAATGCCATATTAGACATATTTCATAGACACTTCATGCATCAGTTAAATACGGCTGGCAAAGAGACTTGCCAAACCTCGCAGAAGAGGTGAGGCACAGTCTTATCTGCTCTCAGGTGTGCAAACCTATTGGGGTTTCTAACCTCCTTCTCTGCTTCTCAGCCCTTTTCCCCCTACTCCAAGATCTTCCCTTGTAGGGCAGGAAGCAGAGCTCCTGCACACAGTCACATGTCACCAAATATATAACCACCTTGTTCTCTATCAGTTTCTTCGCCTTTCCAGCTTGGGGATGGTGGGCTATGAAAATAGTCTCCAGCTGGTCATATCTTTTTTCTTTTCTTTCCTTTCTTTTTTTTTTTTTTTTATGGTATAACCTTTATACTGGTTCTTTCTAGCTTAGTTTTTGGAAATACAAGTGCTAAGAAATTACTCCGACCCTTTGCTTTTCTGCTAAAACACATCTTATCTGAAGCACTGAATGCATCTGTCCCAGTTGCAGAAGGACTCATGCATGTAAGCAGTACAAGGTGTTGAAAGGGGTAGGAGAGGAACACTTTTCATTCACTCCTGTTTTCTTCCATATAGAGCAGTATCCACTGGTGTGAAACTTGTGAGCTCACACTGCTCCACCCCATCAGTGCTCTCCAACATAAGAGGTATGGCATATCTGAATGGGAAACATGGGAGAATAAAGCAACCATGCAAAGCTCAGTTCTTCCCTTTCCCTCTTGCTTACTAAGAATATATGTTGTTCTCTGCTTTCTAGCATAAGGTAAAAAGAGTGCTTCCTCAGGAGAGTCCTGGAATCATTCAGCAGAGACTGGTATGGGGTGGATACGTTGGACTAAGTCTGCAGTTCATTATAAATACTGTAAAATGTGTTCTGGTTTGTCAGGAAAGTACTGATTTATGCTTATTGTCCCCATTAACTGTTAGCATTGCTCTCTTTTGTTCTCCATAGTGTCCTGGTTTGGACTCTACAGTTCTCCCAATTATAAAAGTGCTCACTTTCCCACAGATAAAGATGTATTCTACTGTCACATTTATCATAAATAAAGATGATGTTTTCATTTCACAGTGGCCTCACTCTTTTGTATCAGTTCAGGATTGATTCAGAACTCAAAGAAAAGGATTGTTTATTGGGCCTCTTTATTTCCAAATATATATTGATATATAGTGAATTAGAAAATAATAACTACTACAAGAAAAGTATAATTATACATATGTGTATGGAGGAGCACTGAAGGGAAGAAGTGGTTATTTTAGGATCAAGAAAGTAATAATTGATTATTTGGATTTTTTTAAATTTCCTTTATTTGAAGTATAATTACTAGTCTTGATTTTTTGTGAAACTCAAAACTGACTCTGCATTATTCTGAAAGAAGAGTTCCATTTGCAGAACTTTTAAAAGTGTATTTAAATATGGTTATATTCTTTAGAAAAAAAAGGTTAAAACTTTTCTTGTGCAAACATTGCAATAATATTCCTCATTAGTAACTCTAATACTGCTGAAATGAAGAGAGAATAAACATGTTTTTTAAATGGCATTTTATATAATTTGTCAAACTTCCGACCTCTCAAATGGTAATCACTCCACCTAGGGAAAGAATTATTTATAATGGGAAAAACAATTAAAGTTTTAATGCATAGGAAATTCCAAAGTATAGATATATATTTACTTGTATACTTACTACACTCTTTGAAATATTTTAGGAAATTTGGATAGACCGTTAAAAAAAGAGAAAATTCCCTACACTCATAGAGCTTGTGTTCAAGTATGAAGGGGTGATAGAGGCAGTTATTCAAATGGTCAAACTTTTTGACCATTATGTATTTTCAAATTTTTCTTTTACTTCCCATAGAAACATAGCATAGTTAGTCATTATCAAAACTGCACATCATCAAAATTGCGATAGAGACAGTATACAAATGGTCAAACTTTTGACCATTAAGTATTTTCAACTTTTTCTATTACTTCCCATAGAAACATAGCATAATCAGTCATTATCAAAACTGAATTAAGAACTCAGTTAAGGTGTCACGACTTTTTGGTTAAGCATATATGAAGTAGTCTATAAACTTGGTATAATTACATGAGCTTGGTATAAGAACTAAGAATTTTGTAAAGTTTCCTGAAAATGTGTCAGCTGTCTGCTTCAGTAAAGTAAGGATTTTAGTCTCTCCAATTCTACATGAAAATTTTTTTTTCTAATAAATAAATGAGAGATTAATGGATAAAAATAAAGAGATAATTTTGGTTAGTTGTACTTCATATATTGGGATAATAGACAACATAAAAATGGGATAAACACTTCAAAGAACTCTGCATTGAATTACTGCTTTGCTACTCTTACATACAAAACAATCTCACATGGTGATTGCTAAAAGTCAGTAAATCACCAGATAATTTCAAAACACTTTTCAATTATCGGTGCTAGATTCACTGTATATGTGAAAATACTTTTCTATGTAACCAACTCCTGGGAGAGTAAAGAGACCAAAATACAAAATGATTTTCAACATTTAAAGAAAAAGTCAAAAGATGTTTTCTTCTCACAAAATGCTTTTGGTAAAAATTTCTGGTAAATGCTAGGTCTCACACCAAATCTCACAACAGAAGATTGTGTTGGGCGATTCATATCCTCTTCCAGGGAGAAAAAAGTATCGGTCTGAAAAACATTTACTCCCTTATCCATGACTATATTTACTGATAAAGAAGCTCTCCAGCAAATGTTGAAAGAATGTTTGCCTTCCCATTCTGAAGGGTGGAGGTGATTTTTCAGTAGGTACTGTATTTGTAGGAAAATATCCAACAGAGCTAACTTTGAAATTTTCATCTGCTTTTCTATGGAAATGAAAACCAGCCCATATTTGTCATTTGTTCTGGTGGAATGTAATGCATTAGCTTGCATGGCAGTAGAGCTAATAAATCTATTTTCTCATGGAAAAAAATACGACTTTGGGAAAAACTCTTCATGCTCTAAACAATAATTTAAATCATAGCTTTTCAAATTTTACCACCCATTCTTGCAATTCAACATTTTACTTTCATTAATTCTCTCATAATATTTCAGGGATACTACATTTTTAAAGTAAATTTAGTGCATAATAAAATGACTAAATTGAAAAATCTTGGAAGTAGATATCACATCTGAAATAGGTAGAAAACTAATAACTTGGTGCTATCTACATAAACACAACTCAACTCTTTACCTATTACTATTTGTCATAGATTTGAATACAGTGATTGAAATATTTTTGTACTAAAACAATAATAATCTTAAATATATAGCCTCTATTCATGAAAGAGTTTTACTTGGAGAAATAAACATCGTTTCTATACATTATATCAGGGAAAATGCTCTTCTAAATATTCCAGAGCATTTCCTTGTGCACACTCAAAAGGAAATTTTAAAAATAGATTTTATTAACTGCAGCACAGAGACATGTGCACATGCACATACATGTACACACATTCCATGATCCAAATATTACATATGAAAGCTATTGTAACTGCCAAATCTCAGGTTTTAAAAATATCTACTTATAAATGTTAAAAATTGTGAAGTATCTGAGATATATATTACTTGTGAGTGAACAAGTTAGGCTGCTAAAATTTCATGGATCCTCTAGAAGACAAAAGTCTCCTGGGTCAGAAAAACAACACAGTGTCCTTCACATTGTATCCAGCTATGATCCTGGATAATACATTGCCATGTCTGCTACAATGATGGATCCAGGCAGCAACGGGAGATTTCTGGGTAGAAGTGCAGACTACATCAGTTGCTTACTTTTGGTTTATCTTATAACAGAATGTGTCCTTACTGTGAGCACATACATAAGTGACCTAGATGGTTTGATCAGCAGCCAATATTTGTTTCCCCTGGTCATGGTCCCAAAAAGGGATGTCTTTAATCTGTCATCTGCAGTTGTAATTGGCAGACAAAACACTTAGGCCATTGGCAATAGCCAATGGCTATTACCTCAAGAGACAGTAAAATATAGCAAGTTTCATTAAGGGGAATATTGGCCACAGCTATGAAACCTCTGCTTATGCTGCTGTCTCCACACACCCATTCCTGGGGCAGGAACTTCCTTCTGGGTATTTCCAAACTACCCAGCTGATTTTGAAGCTAAGCAGTCACCCTGGCCTAGTGATAATATTGGGTTGCAGCTAAGCTGAATCATCATTGAACCAACTCCAAGCATTATAAGGAAACTTGAATTGAGGGCCTTGATGATCTAGCAGCTTTGCTCAAGGTGGCAGAGTGGAATGCTGCCATTTTTTCATGGAATGTCAAGATGCCAAAGGGGCCAGCTTAATCCTTGAATATGTCATTTCCATTTGACAAATAAGACTTGTTGGGTTCTTTCTACCTTATTAGTTACTGAGTCCAAGTTGATCCAAGTTGATCTAACATGAGAATATCAGACTAGAGAGTCACAAGTTCAAGAATTCCATTTTGACAAGGGCCTGGAAACAATCTAGAAGTTGATTTTCCAAATGTGTGAACCTGGTAGACATGTCAGGGAGACAATGAGTCCAAAACTCTAGGGGATGCCTATGAGAGGTGGCTGCCTCCCTTGCCTGGGGCTCTACAACACAAAACCATCAGTCACAGAGACTTAAAGGCCAAAGGAGTTATTAATGTTGTCGAACCACAAAGCAAGACAGCATTTCACTTCCAAATGGACGTCTACCAAAATAGCATGTTAGTTTGAATTCCACTGAAAGGATACTTCTTTGTGGATCAGCCAATATAAAAGATCAAGAAGAATGCTTTAGTGAGGGACATATTGCCTTCACTATCCAAAGATGCTAATAAGGTACTATTTTTCTTTCTGCTGGTCAGGGTCTGGCCAAAGTAATAACTATTTTTCCTTAACTGCCAAGGGAATTAAGCATTGTGAATCTGTCCATGGAGTCCCTAGAAATTTTATTTGGTGAACAGGCATCTGAATCTTGTCAGTGTTTATCCACCATCTCTTCCGAAAGAGGTATGATAGCATCATGGTCAGGGTCATTAAGACTGAGACTTCTGACTTGCTAAGAAAATTCAGGTGATGACTGACAGGCCATAAACAGAATTTCACCATTGTGAAAGCTTTGGGCATCAGAGGGTAGAAGCACTCACACTAAATCCCAATTCACCACCTTGTGGCAAGTGGAGGGAAATTTGTACCATTGTCACTTCTCTACTGCCAGACTTTCTCAATCAGGAGAACATCCTCTGGTTCTGTGGGATGAAGAAGTATAAAACCTATCAGTCCTACTATACATTCAAATGTAGAAGCAGTAACTGCAGTATGTTGAATTAGCCCAATTGGCACCATGTGGAAGTCATGCTTGCTTTACTTCCATACTCTGAAACCTGCTCAAACCCCATCAGTTAAAATCAGGCACCTGTTCCCTCCCATAAGTCAAAGCCAAAAAACTTGGAATTTCTCATTTCCCTGAAGATCCTCAGTGTAAATACATGGGTGTGTATAGGCTTTGGTCCACCTTGAGGAGAGAGGAAACTTGACCCCATCACTAATCATCTTTTAAATTAAAGCAACCTAGGTCATGGTAGAGGAAAAGTAAGATATGGTGTGCAGAGATAGAAAGCAGCTGCATGCTAAGTAAGATGAATTTATTTTTGGTTTTGAGCTGGCTGCAAGGTTACTGCTCACAGCTCAATCAAACAAACTTTCATCATTTTGGTCTACTCATAGCCCTATAACAGGTGATAAGATCATTATTACTGGCACCATCTAGTCCAACTTTGGGACCGCTTAACTTACCATCACAGTCACATTCCTTCCCATTGGGGCAGTAGAATTTGCAGCAACATTCTTTAAAAGAGTCCACCTTCATCCAAAGTATTAACTGCCGCATTATTATGGGGGTATCTTTTACATTTCCACCTGGTTACAATATAATGTGCAGTAGAGTTTTCCAGTGTTCTGGGAAATTTCCCTAAGGGGGTCAAAGCTCCCTTAAAGGAACTAGGAACTACTGCAATAAACTCTAAAACCTTTTATTGTCCTCTGTTTTCTAATGGACTAAGGTTGGCATGATAAGAGTAGAGGCTAAGATCTAAGTCAGCCCAGCTGTTGCCATCTTAACAAGTGTTATATACCACAATTCTTTATCTTCCAAGAGGAACAAATTACTCATGATTTGCCTGGTTTCTGCCCTTATTAATTACGAATTTCCTTCTCACTCAGCATAGTTGCTTGTCCCTGTAACTATTGTCTAAAAAGGGGAGTAAACTCCTGCCACCCCCATTAACCCCCAGGGGTTGAATTAAGGCTTACTTCCATATTGGCAAGGAAGTCTTCTTGCCTAATGAGGAGTAAGCAACAAGGGCACCACTGTTCATGAACATGTCCCTGAAACTATTTCCCAGAACTCTCCCTATAACTATAACCCCAATTCCTTCCCATTAACAAGCAATGAACTGGAAATAACTTATTGCCCAGTTGACTGTACATTTTGGTGGAGACGTTAGTTCTTGATTACAATGGTCTCTCTTCAAATCCTGTTAATTGACCCATAATGGATACTAGCACAAGGATGGTTTACATTAAAGGAGAGGAGCCTTGCACTAAGGCAGAAATTCTTACCTTTTTTGTTCCATGAACCTCTTTGCCAATCAGGTGAAAACCACAGACCCCTTCTCAAAATGTAGGGGCTGATAGTTTTATGGCACTCAACTAGTGTTGAGTCTAACAACTATTGTAATTTTGAAGTATGGATGAGTGTAAGTGATTTTTCGAGATATGCAACAACTGTAATGTGATATGAAATGAATACTACTGTAATTTATTGCATACATTCATAAGTGAAAAAATGCTAGATTTCAGTTAGAGGTCAGAGAAAATAAAGATAATAAGTTGATTTTTTCAATTCAAGCTCATGGACCCCCTGAAATCTTTCCATGGACCCCCAAGGATTAAGAACCTCTGAGCTAAGGGAACCTGAATTTTTATAACAATCTGTAAGCACACCTGCCCTTGCTTAGGAGGGAGACATTGTCTCTGTCTCCCAAGGCCATTCCTTTTAAAATATCTTTGAAAAGATAGAATAGAAAAAAACATGCTGTTAGTGTCTCTTCTCACAAGATGTATGGAAATGAGAAGTACCATAGAGTAATGTTTCCCACTGGTGGTACTATCCTCTGTGTCTCTGATGGGTCTGGCTTCCAACATCATGAGATTCATACTACTTCAAGGTACAAATGCACATTTAGTGCATTTTCATTAGTGAGTTCTGCTCCTTTAAATTCATGAATTTAGTCCTCACAAGTAGTACATCCATATAAATAGTATGGTAAGATCTGAGAGCAACTGTTTTTCTCAGGAGACTTCATTCAAACAAGCTGACCTAGAAATAAAATCCTTAAGATGTATGTAACCAATTTGTTATAGTATTTTATTATAAAGTCTCCTATCATGTCTCTTCTTTTTCTAATTTTCTCTTAATATCCAAATCTTTCCTAAATCTGCCTACTTTATTGACATGTCAGACATGGTCATCTGCATGTGTATTTATGCTTATTTTACCACTCAGCCTTATATAAATGTATTTATTTCAGCTGTTTATTTATTTGTCTCCTTACCAGTTAGAAAAGAGACTTTATTGCATCCATGCTGTTTGTTTATTTATTTATTTATTTATTTATTTATTTATTTATTTATTTATTATTATTTTTTTACCAGGAGGTCCCGGGGATCAAACCCAGTTCCCTCCATATGGGAGACAGACACCTAACCATTTGAGCCACATCCACCCCTTCCATGCTGTTTTTATACCTACAGTATTTAATTCAGTGCTAGGCCCTCCATTAGTGCTTAATAAATGTTATTCAGTTTCAATTCACTTAAGTTTAACCTATGGCCTTTGGATGAAAGTGAGAAGTAAATGGTACCACTTGACTTATTTTTAAAACTATCTAATACTTTATTGTGTTCTCTCATATATTCTCAGTAGATTATTTTCCCCATAGGATAAAACTAAACTGAATTTAAGAAAAAATATGAGAAAATATATACTTTAAAAAGTCAGTTTTATGTTCATTTCTTAACATCTCTGATTATAATGAATAAAGCATTTTACTTTATTATCTGCAGATGCTAAACTTGGATTTCTATATTTACATTTGGTTACACAATATCTTCTGAGTAAATATAGTAAAATAAAATGAAAAGGGAGAAAAATTTTGCTCTTTTGAAGAGATTTTTTTCTTTTATAATAAAGTATTTTTGGCTAACCCTATTGGCTACTTTGGTTAATATCATCCATAACTGCTAAGGCCTGATTCACCAACTTGAGATATCAAAATGGTACTTTGATTAACATTTACATGATGTGATGCTGAGTTCCCAACCTGCGTGTTGGGAAACCATTTTTCTGCGCTTCATGGAATTTTGGTTTTGAATATATTCTTTGTAGAAGGTAAAACTAAAAAAATTGCTCAGTTAAAGACTTGCTTTCCATTCTTTCAGCCATGTGAGTAGTTGAGTAACTACTATGTTACTGGCAGTGTAATAGACACTGAGATTCTAAGAGTGAAACAAAACGATATGGGAAAAAGTTTTATTTTCTGGGGAGCTGGCTGCCTGGCGCCCCTTGGACCTTGTGTGAACAGAGCAAACGAGCTAGTCAGCACCTGGTGAACCGGAGGGGGGATTTTGGTCGGGGAACGGAGCTGATTTCCCTAGCCACCCAGGGATAAGACCCGGGCTGCTGCGGAGCCAGGAGGAAGGGACACTTCCCAAAAAAGAGAGGGTTCGGTTGGAAGACAGGGAAGGGTATTTTATATTTTTAGACATTGATCTGGCTGCCTGCACCGCCCCATGGCTTTGGGGAGCAGATAAGTCGAACTGAAGCAGCACCAGGCTGAGA